>OU015747.1:68160644-68185545 GCA_907169655.1 Acomys percivali
ACACACACACACACACACACACACACACACACACACACACACACACAAAGAACAGGAAAAAATAGTTTCATATGGAAACATTAAAAAAAAATTAAAAATCATGATAGCTAAAGAGAATTTGAATAATAAAATATCTGCTTCAGGTATCAACATGAAGGATTTCAAGTAGTACTAGAGCTATAGTAATAAAAGAACATGCTATTAGCACAAAAGTAGATATGTTGATAAATGAATTCAAATTGAAGATGCAGTCACCTCTGATAGCTGATTTTTGATAAGTAAACCAAAAACACAAACTAGATGGCTGCATGTAGAATCCAAATAGATCCATACTTATCACCTTGCAAAAATCTTAACTGCAAATGGATCAAGGACCTTGACATAAAGCCGGATATACTGAATCTGATAGATGATAAAGTAGAAAATAGGTTTGAACTTATTGGAACATACACAGGACATTCTGAACAGGACACTGATAGCACAGGAACTAATTAATAAACAGGACCCCATGAACCTGAAAAGCTTCTGCAGAAAGGACATTACTACAGAAGAGTAAACAACTTTTATAATTGTACATCCAGTAGAGAGCTAATATCTAAAATTTATAAAGAAGTAAACCAACCAATAAACAAGGGACATTAAAAAAAAAAGGATGAAAGAAAGAAAAAGAAAGAAAGAAAGAACACAGTTTAAAAAATTGTACACATATCTCAACAGACAAATATTAAAACAGGAAACTTAGATGGCTGAGAAAAATATAATGAAATATTTGACATCAGTAGTCTTCAGGGAAATAAGAATTAAACCTAGTATTGGATTTTATATTCACATAACATCTTGATTGTAATCCACTCACTCTTATCTTCCTTTTTCTACCCTCTCTCCCTTCCTCCACTTTCTGACTACAGCCTATCAGCTTTCATCTGGATAGCCTGCATTGCCTTCCTCTGTGTTTCTATGGGGCCTTTCGGCCAAGGGGCAATAATCAAATTACAGGCACCAGATTTCTTGTCACAGACAGTCCCCTGATCTCCCCTCCCCTTAACCAAGTGGAGAATGACTTGTCCATCAGCTCCATCTGAGCAGGTGGGTTTAGGTTCTCTGCCTGCAATGTCCTTGGTTAGGGCATCAGTTTTTTCAGCACTTCCCATTCCTCTTACCCCACCCCTGGCCAGAAGCACCAGCCTTGATAGTCTCCTTGATGAGCTCCTGACAACCCTGTACTTCTACCATGCCCCCCCCCCAACACACCAAGTCTCTTCCATAGAATTCTCAGCTCTTGACCAGGAGTCCAGCTTTGAGTCTCAGTATCTGTCTCAATTCTGCACTGGGTAGACATCTAAGAGGACATCTAAGTTGGGATAATAGGCACTTATAAGTAAATATATACATACCATGAATTTCTTTTTGAGTCTGGGTTACCTCACTCAGGATGATCAATTCTAATTTCATCCATTTGCCTGCAAATTTCAAGATTTCCTTGTTTTTGTTAGCTGAGTTGTGTAAGTTTACCATAGTTTCCTTATCCATTCTTTGCTTGAGGGACATCTATGTTGTTTCCAGATTCTGGCTTATATGAATAAGGCTTCTATAAACATAGTTAAACAAATGTTCTTGTTGTATGGCAGAGCACCATTTGGGTATGTGCCCAGGAGTGGTACTGCTAGACCTTTAGGTAGCACTACTGCCAATTTTCTGAGAAAGAACCAGATTGATTTCCAAGTCAGTTGTATAAGTTTGCACTCCCACCTGCAATGTAGTAGTGTTCTCCTTTCTCCACATCATCACCAGTATGTACTGTCACTTTAGGTTTTGATCTTAGCCATTCTGATATGTGTGGAATCTGAGAGTCCTTTGATTTGCATTTCCCTGATGACTAGGGACACTGAGCATTTCTTTAAGTGTTTCTTGGCCAATTGATATTTCTTTGTCCAGAATTCTGTTAACCTCTGTACACCATTTTATTTAATTGGGATATTTGGTTTTCTGGTGTTTAATCTCTTGAATTCTTTATGTATTTTGGATATTAGCCCTTTGTTAGATGAAGGGTTGGTGAAGATCTTTTCCCAGTCTTTAGGCTGCCATTTTGTTCTGTTGACAGTGTCCTTTGATTTATAGAAGCTTTTCAGTTTCATGAGGTCCCATTTATTAATTGTTGACCTTAGAGCCATAGGTGTTGGTGTTCTGTTCAGGAAGTTGTCTCCTGTACCAATGAGTTCAAGGCTTTTCCCCAATTTTTCTTTGAACAGATTTAGTGTTTCTGATTTTGTGTTGAGGTGTTTAATTCACTTGGACTTTACTTTTGTGCAGGGTGATAATTATGGATCTACTTGCATATTTCTACATGTAGACATCGAGGTAGACCAGCACCATATGTTGAAGATACTATTTTTTTCCATTGTACGGATTTGGCTTCTTTGTCAAAAATCAAGTGTCCATAGGTGTGCAGGTTTATTTCTGGGTCTTCAGTTCCATTCTATTGATCAACCAGTCTGTTTCTATGCCAGCTCCATGTTGTTTTTTTTATTACTGTTGCTCTATAGCACAGCTTGAGATCTGTGATGGAGGTTCCTCTGGAAGATATTTTATTGTATAAGATTGTTTTAGCTATTCTGTGTTGTTTTGTTTTTCCATGTGAACTTGAGAATTGATATTTCAAGGTCTATAAAAATTGTGTAGGTATTTTGATGGGAATTGCATTGAATCTGTTAGTTTGAGATTCTATCTTACAGTTGTCATAATAGATAATACATTTCACATCACAAGTGATAGGATATGGTGCCAAAGATATGGGGGAAAGGAGAACACTCATCTATTGTTGGTGAGTGTCCAACTACATAGCCACACTGGAAATGAGTGTGGTGGGTCCTCAGGAATCTGGGACAGTATTTTACTGAAGATCAAGCTGTACCACTCTTGGGAATATATGCAAAGATTTTAAATTTTACCACACAAATAAATACTTGCATATCTGTACTCATGGTGCTTTATTTATAATAGCCTAGAAGTTCACTGATGAAAGGATGGAAAACAAAAATGTGGCACATTTGCAATAAAATATTATTTAGCTGTTAATAAATCTAAATTATAAAATTTCTAGGTTAATGTATGAAGCTAAAAAAAACAATCTTGCATAAAGTAAGCCAAATTTCTAAAACAAATATCATGTTTTTCCTAGTAAATGGAGGTTAGCTTTTAGGTCAGAGGGCAGGGATGGATGATTCTAAGGAAACACAACAGGATTGGTGAATATATAATGCATAGAGACTATGTCAACATGCATAGGGCCTGCATGTTGTACCTGTGATGAATGGACAGAGACTCTCACTCCTAGCCAGGAACTAATTTGCAATTGACACCTACTTGTAAAGACAAATTAGTTTTCTCCAATGCAATCTCCCAGAGTATATTAGCCACATTTAAGGGTAAGATATATGCCCAATGATTGGTGAACAACACATAGTGAATCCAATGGTATTTTTGTAGACTTCTCCCCTACCTTTTATACTGCTCTATTTGGACATCTCTTATTTCACTGGTCTTTTGCTTATAAATCATGGTTTTCAATTTTTGTGTTTTTATGGGTATTGCTTTTGTTTGTGTATATGGATACACATGAGTGTGTTTGTTGTACTTTTTTCCTTTATCTCTTTTTTTTTAAATTCTGGTTTGTTTATTTTGATTTCCTGTTTACTTTCCAAAAAAAAAGAGAAAGGTCATGTAATTGGGTGGGTGGGGAGGAGGAGAGTTACCTGGAAAAAGTTAGGGGAGAGATTTAGCAAATCTCCCCTTATACATATGTTTGTATCTGATTCTCATGAGGTCATGGATGTACAGAATGTTTCCTTCTGAAGATTTTAAAATTCAGCTTTCTCCACTCTGAGTCTTCTGGAATCCATTACTTATTGTTAAAATTCTTCTACCCACCAGTACTGGGCCCCAATAAAAATTTCATTTGTAAGCTTTGGCTCTTATTTGTTAGGGTTTTTCATACTCAAATGCACATTTTTTAAATCTTGGAGCTGTAGCTTTCTCTGTGACCTCATTTCTCTAACATTTCAAATAACTCTTATTTTGTGTTGTTTTTCTGTTTGTTTAGTTCTTGTTAACAGCTTTTAAGTTCCATCTCTGTTTCAAGCAGAAACAGATATATTCTGCATTTAGTGTTTTAATATTTAAGAAAAAACATTTTATTTCATTAAAGTTTTAGTAGTGAAGCTGTAAATATCATACAAAAAGATCTAATGCACATTTTTATCCAATTTAGCTTCTTTGACTTTCCCAACATTTTGATTTGAGAGGCCAACACTAATCTATTACTATGAACTTATTTCTTGTGTTTGTCTATTATTTCCTTTCATAAGTTCTAGAATTTCACATTTCACTTTGTGATCATGATCTTTCACCTCCGATTGTTTGTGATGGGCCTTTTTTTGTTCTTGTTTCTGCTATGCTTTGGTCTTAATGAGTGATTGTTGGGAACTGCATTTGTCCTTTATATTTTTGTTTGGAAAGGCCAGTGCAGAAGTGAAAGGCCTGTGCCATGTCTGAAGTACCATATTAATTTGTGACTGTGAATTTCCATACTTTGAGCATCACTCAAAGTGGGACCTTTAAACTCACCACATGAATGTCTCCTTAGTGCACTAAGCAGTGACTTAAATGTATGTATTTTGTGGATTTGATCATTACTTGGCTTACTTGGCAAGATTTTTTTTTAACAGGAGACTATCATGATCACTGTTCCTTTATACTTCAGGCCAAAGGTCAGAGATTAATAGTAACATGGTAAATACAGGCTTATTCATTTCTTTATTTATTTTCTTGATGTTTTGTGGATATATCTAGGCTTTCTTGGAACTCACAGTTATCCTCTTGCTTCTGCCTCTGCCTCACAAGCACTGTGATTACAGGCATGGGCAGGCTAAACTAAATATAGGTCATCTCATTTAGATTAAGCTATTAAGCAAATTCATTTTTTTTTTTTTTTAGTTTTATTCTCAAGAGTATACTATCTTCTATGTGTTCACAGAGAGAAAGTAGTTGGTAAGTACACAATCCTTAACTTTAGCCTGCAAGTTGTTATTTTAAGCACATACACAAAACCTGTATTAATCCTTCCTTATTAGTGGACATTAGTTCAAGTTGATCGTTATGTAAAAGTCTTACTGAAATTGTTACTTAAGCCTTATAATTTAATGGTGCCCTCTGGGTCTTCATTAGGAATTCTTGTTCTTTAGATGTTAATTCCTTAACTAGAAGACAGTGCAAGTATTCTGGGCTTAGGTTGAATGTAGCTAGCAATTCATGACACTGGGGACCTAATGTGATGACAGTTAAAGTAAAACAAAGGGTCCAAATTAGAGGACTGATAAAGATAGAAATAGAGTTGTCAGAAAGATAGTCTCAACCTACATCCCTCTAGCATGGCATTATTAGCATTTTAATGACAATTAGAATTTTTCTTTAAAATAATTTTAATAGCTTAAGGTTTGCGTTTGAATCAAATTCATAATGCTTACATGAAAATATAGTAAGACACACATGCTAAAGTAGTACATCAAGGAAACCACAAATGTACTAACTTAGCTATCTATGTATTATGGGTGAAATTTAAAGAGACAAAGCCTCCTTAAAAAGAGAATGCAGGATTGGGTAGGATATATGTGTACCAGTGTTAAAAGCATTGAACATTCTATGCACAATGTTCTGCCACACTCTATGTTTTGTATATGTCCTGAATTTGAGATAATTGAATTGCTCTAAATAATACGCTTCATTGAAAGGTCATGTGCATTACATTCTCCATCTTTTTTAAAGCATCCACAATATTTAATTATTTTGTCAGTTTAATATTTTAATAAGAATTTGTAAATATTAAAATTAATGTTTGTTATTGAATAGCTGATATTTTAGTTGGCTATTTCAACACTAATGTATTAACATGTCTTATATAAGACTAATACTGGCAATAATTTAAAACAATGACTGGGTATTTTATTTTCAATTCATCCTAGATTTCTTCAAAGTTTCCTTGCTTCCTCTCTCTATTATACAGTATTTTACTTATTTGGGCACAGTGTAGCTTCAAACAAAGAATGTGAATATCAATGTATAATCATTATGGCATTTATTAAATGTGAAGGGGTGGAGTGTGGGGTTTTAAAAATTGGTCTTATATTTCATAGGATAATTCAATGATATGGGCATCATCTATCCCTTTTTTTTTTTTTCCAACAGTACAATTGATAGTATAAGATTCCTGAGGGAAAAATAGTAATTAGAGTATTTAAAACTGAGTGATAGTCTTATGCTTTTTTAGCGTTGTCTCTACAAAACCCAAATCCTTCTCTCCTATCCTCACGTTGTCACTAAAGATATTTTTCTTACTCTTCACATTACAAGGCTAGAGAAGCTTATTATGCTAGTGATAGTAATTCTATCTGGAGTTTATAGTACACTTTCCTGTGTCTTAGCTAATCTTTCTTCTTTTCATGTAGCTAACTCACCATTTTATACCCTATATGTTTTCAAAGTGAAGCTACTAGTCTGTGAAATGGACTAACAATGCCACTCTTGCGGTTCATGTTGGTAAGACTGAATAAGATGGCTCCTATATAGCATTTCATGCATAGGATACAGTCTTGCTATGTACTTACACCAGCTTCTTTTGTTGTTCTAAGTATCAAAAACTTGGTGGCAAACATATGTTTTTGTTTAACCTCTTCTGGAGGTCAGTAGTTCAATATGGGCCTCCAGAAACTACAATCAGGATTCCATCTGTTTGACTTTTCCAGCTCCCTTGGTTTATTCCTTTATGCAATGGTGTCCCTTTAATGACTGCTTATTCCCACAAGCCAGAGCCTTCTAAGACAACCTCTTTCTTTTATAAGTAACTTGCTATTCCTTTGTGTGCTCTTCTGTAATTCCAAAATCTCTCCATCTTCTTATTTTTTTTTTTTAATTTAGTCACACACACCAACTTAGAAATGTTAGTTGTTTTCTGTTTGGCAATAAATTCAGAGTTCTCTGTGGTCAGAGTACAGATAACCTCCAGGAACCAACACATTCTTCTCTCTTGATTTCTGGCAGGACACAAAGGATATGTTTTCTTTTTTAATGCTCTCTCTGTGCCTCTCTTTCTCTTCCTCCCTCACACACACACACACACACACACACACACACACACACACACACACACACAGGATTACTAATATCTATAAACTAAAATTCAAACACTTTAGCACAACATTGTGTTCCCTTTGTGATTTATCCCTTCATTCTCTTCTAACTCAATTTACCTAACTACACTCTAAGTTTTCCCAGCTGTTTTGAGCTTGCTTTCACCTCTACCTCCACTTGCTGTCATGTCTCCATACACTCAATCTCTTATTAGCACACACTTAAGTTCTTGTGTCTTTCAGATAATTTGAATCTTTTCTTTTTCTTTCATGAACATGACCTATAATTGGAGCTCAGAGATTACCGTTTGAAGGTTGACCTATTTACTAATTTCTTTTGGAATCACTTATTTCCCTCTACCCTTACTCTATTATCCATGAGAAGAGTCTGTTTTCTGAATATCTACATCATTGTGTGAATAACTGGTCTTACTTCTATGTTAGAATGTCATAAAGTAGGATATGAGGTTCTATTCTTTCTGTATTTTCAGCATCCCCAGCCCTTTAAAGATGTTAAGATTCTATTTCTGGAACATTGATAAAGCTGTCTACCATCTATTCATTTAAAAGATATCTGACTACTGGTGGCATGTACAATTTTCCTTTTCATATTCAGTTTTTCAGACAATAGCCACTTAAGTTTCTGAGTCTGAAAAAAAAAATGACAACCAAAACAACATGCCAAACCCGGTCGATACCCTGTTGAGCTGTCTTATGATATTATTGTCCCTTGTGTTCCTTGTTGGTGATGTCTGTTTGCTTTCCTATTAGGCTCTTTCCAAAGGCAATAGTTTCCAAACTTTTAATCTCCAGAAGCCCTGAATGTGTTACTGAGCAACATGTGTTCTAAATTCTTATGTTTGTAATAGAGTCCTTCTGAACTTCGGCTAGGCACAAATTCATAGCAAACAGATTGGGTGACAATCTGAATGACCTATATTGCATTTACCTAAAATTAACTGATCTTTCAGCCTTGTCCACAGATCAAGTTTGTTTTCACTGAGTGCCTCTCAGCACGTGTATTTGTTAAGTCTTTGTAGAGCTGCAATCTTGTCAAGCTACGCTCAGATATTCATGGATAATGGAGTGTCCTCTATCTCAATTTACTGTATGTCCCATTTGTATTATTCTGCTATGATGTTTATCTACTTTTCTTCTTTGATCTTATAACAGACATTCAGAGCAGAAAATTATGTTTATCATTTCTTCATATACTCCAGTATACAGAGTCGCATTTTATACATACCAGGGGCTGAAAATTTGAGTTTGGAATAAATTCAATAATAACATTTCTTCACAAGGAATCTCCTCCTCCTCTACATTTAAATGGTTGATTTCATTGCGGTGGGACAGAAATATGGCACAAAATAAAGGCAGATAGGAAACAAATCCTAGAATCTATGAAAATGTTTCAAGGGGGCTTATTCAAATCTATATTTTTTCTATGCATATGTTGGAACTCTTAGCATTGATGTGTCTTGAAAGGGTTTTTAAGCCATTGATTTTCCTATGGACCTTAACTGGTGCCACCTTCAAAATGTGAAAAATTTGCTAACCTGTCCTAATGAAGGATTCGTAGAAGCATGAAAATTGCAACCAGGAAGGTCATTGGTAAGAGATATGAGGAGGGACAGCCTCTTAAAATAAGAATATAAAACAAAGGTTTCCACAAAATTGCATGTTAATTATCTATATTAAATATATTTGTCTTTTCAGAAAGAGGAATGAAAAATGTTAATCTAGTGTTTTTTTTTTAAATGATGTTGGTGTCTATATGCTTTCTTATGTTATTGGTAGAAATAACAAGTGACAGTATAGTTTCTCTAAAATTATTTCCAAACATTTTACAATAAGTATAAAAAAACAACCAGGTATTCAATTATCTGGTAAAAAAAAAAAAAAAGTCCAGTATAGCCAGAGCAGAAACCCCGAGAAACAGAGAAAAGATTCTGATCACAGAGACCCAGTCCAGCCATAAAAAGTTTGGACTCCATCTTTGCTGTGCAACATTCCTTTGAACCCACTACAACATTTGAGAAATAAATGTTTCAAAGGGCAAATTTTAGTGTCAGAGTTAAGAGTCATGCTTTGCTCACTCAGGAACATTAAATATCAGAAGTAACCTGGTGCAGTTACATAGTTTTGGAATGATTTTACAGAACAATGACTTATTCTACTCAGTATCAGTTCACCTCAGGTCTTTGAATCATGCCTGGGCACAAGCAAATGGCAGGTAAGAAGGCCGTGGTACTTTTCACCCTCCAGTTAGTGTCTTCCTTGTGGATGTAGTATGTATCTTCTCTTTCTTAGAGCTGTCTGGAATCTTGTTGGAGACTAGAAATGTAGGAGTGGTCTGCAAGAGATGCTGTTTGAAGCGCTATATTTTCTGCATCAAAAGAGCAATGAGACAATGTGTACCATATAATTGAGATAACTCTTGTCACACAAAGAAAAACTTGAAGACTTCACTTTTGATGCAACCTATTGCAGTGGTGCATTTTTTTTGCTACTGGATTTGCTTGCCTGGGTGTTCGCATTTTTTGGTGATAGACTTTATTAGCTATGTGTTGAATAAGAGATGTAATAATCTTTGGAAAGCTCTTGCTCATTAGCACTGATAGATCTTGTTCTAGCTTCTTGCAAGTGTTAGGTACAATAAAGCATCTTAAATGCACTGTCTTAAAACTGTAGATACACAGTCTGTCACTGTTTTGTTTTGTTTTGTATTTTTGTTTGTTTGTTTGTTTTTTGGTTTTTTGAGACAGGGTTTCTCTGTGTAGCCTTGACTGTGTTGTTGTTTTTAAGTCTGTTTCCTGGGGCCTGATATGCCCCAACTAGTGACTTTGACATGTTTTTGAGAATATCCTAACCCTCCCTAATTATCCTCTTTAATCACATGGTGACCACATGGTGGGTTTTTTCAAAGATTTTCTGTACTTCACATTGCTCCCTTGTCTCTCTTCTACAAACCTGCTTTGCAACTACATGTGATTTTACTCTTTAGCAGGCATTCAAAAAATGAACTCAGACTATTCTTTTAACCGAACTGAGGAAGTACTTCATGGCAAGCTCTTGGCTATACCCCAAGAAAAATGAAGATTTCTTCAAATTTTGGTTCAAAACTGAGGTAGTGGTCTTATTCTCATCTGGTGGGATTAACCTTTCTCCTAGAACAAGGACCCATCTCCTACTTTCCATTATTTTCCATTTATGCTGTCAAACTAAGGTTTTGTCAGTTAATCCAATGTTTCTGCCACACCTTTTCTGATGCATTGACTTTCCCAACATCTCACCTTGAAACATTTCATTGGTTTGAGGGAAATATTCATTCATTTGGGAGAACAATTCATGTCAAACTATACCACTATAATATCTACAATCTCATCTTTGCATAACCCTTCTTTATCCTTTTCTTATAATGACATATAGTACTAGAATAAATGCTCATCTCTTTCAATCTGTCTCTCCACAACCATTAGTTTTACAAAAAGGCTGTGATTTTATATAAGATCACATTTTAATTTTGAGGTGTTAACATGAATTTTGAGGAGCTTCATTCACTCTACTTAAGGGCTCTATAGTCTTCTCCTTATAATAGCACAATGATACTAAACCACAACTGAAATCTAGGCATAAACCACACTACTTGGCAAACGAACATTTTAATAACAACAGACTCATAAACAGGTATTCATTAACAGTCTACAAGCCCTCATGGTGCTATGCTACTGGCACTTTCTCAAAGATATCAGAATGTCTGCTCACTAGGATGGTTTTCCCAGTGATTTGTAAGGAGTTCACATGCTTTACAAACTCTCTCAGCTTCCATGTTCTCAGGATACTCACTTCTACAAACCTCTGCCTCTCTGGAATATATAACAACTTGAAGACAGCTGTACTAAAAGAACATCATATGGTTAAGGCACATGGCACTGCAGATCCTCAATATACAGTGTTAGAGATTATATGGTGACTTTGTACTCACTGATTCTTTAAGATATCTTTTGAAAGCTTTGTGAATAAATCTACCTTTTAACTGAATACTGCAAGGAAATTTGGAAGGGATCACAGTCTAAACCTAATTTGCATGGGTTCTGCAGATGGCAGTGAATGTGCTACAGTTGCTAAGATAATGGCTTGAAGGGTTTTTCCTTTTAGGTTTTGGAACAAGAGATTCTTTTGACCTGTTTAATTGTAGAGGTTCCCCTGCTCCCCAGTATTTCTTTTATCTAACTGCTCAAGAAGACGTAGAAAGGCCCATGAACAGGTGGCATGGAGGTAAAAGTGTAACATGTTTTATTTGTTCTAATTATTTGCTGGAGGCATACAGAGAGAAATAATCAATCAGGCAGCTAGGACACCCACCACCAAGATCTTTATAGATTCAAACTTGCACTTGCTTCCTGATGATATATAAACAGAAAGCTATCTGTTTAAGGGATCCTAACATTTTAACTGGCACCAAATTCAGCTTCCTCAACACTGGAAGTTGAGAGCCATCTGCAGCATCTCTAAAGAACAATTAAAAACAGGAAGAGGAAGCACAAGAGTCTAATTATAACTCCAAAGTTAATAGTCAATGAGAAGCCAGAAGCACTGCTTATTGTTATCCCCTTTAGTTTTGAACAATGACATCAGATGGATTTTTCTGTGCACTTCTGTATTTCAATATATAACTTTGACATGATAAATGCATAGAATAAACCTTGTGAAATTTTATGCAGAAGAAAAATATGATAAGTAGTTTGTATATAGGAAAGCATTTGCTTACTGTGAAATGTTTTTAGAGATCATTTCTTTTATTTGGGGGGGATTGTAATTCTTGTTTAAATTGAAAGTCACTGATTTTTCTATTTTACCAAGACTCAGAAGCCAGATGGTGTGATGAAAAACCTGCTAGCTCAGAGAGTCAGAGAAAGCACTCAGATGAACTTCCTGCACAGCTCACATCCCAGTGGAGAAGGTCCAAAAGGCTCACACTACCTCAGCTGAGAGCCCAGGAGTAAAAAGCTGAAAAACTCAAGGTCAAAGAATTGTTAGCTCAAAGCCTGAAAAGCCAAAAGGCAAGGAGCTGAGGAGCTAGAGAGCTAAGAACCAAGCTGATATCTCAAGCTAAAGAAGCCTAAAGCTGAAAGCACCAAGGACCCCTTCTACTTCTACATGCTCCTCAACTCAAAGTCCCTCCTAATCTTTAATTCTTGTCATCTGTTTTTTTTTTTCTTCTGCATCTTGATATAGGGTTAACTTTATTACACCCTGTGTAAGGCTGGCTGAACCAATCCTCAATCACCTATTTACAATAAACAGAAAGTGCTTTAATTAAAGGTGTTTTAGGGCTTAATCACAAGAAAGAGGGGTTTACAGTTCAATCTCAGGGTTCAGAATGGTATCAGTGATAGATTTTTTTTAACAATTCACAATCTCAGGCATCAAATTGAGATAAAATATCCTGCAATATATAATATAATCACATCTTTTTAAAGGGTTAAATAAATATCATTTCTTTGAAATTAAAGAATATAATTGGTGTCCAAATCAAACACTGGTGTAAAATTTCTGAAGATCATTATGGATATTTGGAGTGGTTATTTCTCTATAGAAGTTGTAGTGGAATACTCATACTTGTTCAAACATAGTTTTGACGACAAGTCAGAGTTCCCTAATATGGAGATAGGTGTATAGACCTATGAGTCTGTGGTCAAATGGTAGAAGAGGAGGGCCCCCCTCCTTGTCAGCGGTCAGGAGAAGTGGACTAGGAAAGACGAGGGAGGAGAGGTGGGAAAGGGGAAATACTGGGGAAGGGATAACAATTGAGATGCAATATGAATAAATTATAAAAAGTAAAAGAATCTAGTTTCTGTCATGTTTTATAAAGACCAAGTATTCAAATGTGATAAAATGTATTTGTTTACATACCCTGACCAAGATTCTGTTACCAGAAAAATCAATGCTTACTAGCTAGTACTAAGATCATTGGGGAATCCAGAGGTTACGAGTCTCTTTATGTGTTATCTATGGCTCTTTACAAGTCTTTCTAGTGACTTCCTTTGGACTTTCCTCTGTGACTGCATAGAAAAATTCAGATGCTGTAAAAATGGAGATTTTAATATGAAGAATGGAGAAAAAATTTAAATTAAGTACTGGTGGTTTTTGTCACTTAAGTGGCTATTCCGGAAGCTTGGCCTTTTAGAGTAAGCTGACACACAGTACTGACTCTTCCCCTGAAGCCAGCTCTAGTGACAGTTGGCCCTTCCCATTGCTGTAACAGCAGATGAATTACCACTGTCCCTCCAGCTGATGAAGCTAAGGAATAACAATCTTACAGTATTTCCCAGGGAAATCTTCAAGAATGTCCTCATGATAATATATACTCTCTAGTGAAATAAAATGGTAACTGCCCACAGTGGTACTTTAGTTAATGCTATATATTTCACGGTTGACCATTTCTCTTGGGTCTCTCTTCCCTGCACATCAACAAAGCTTATTGGAATTATTGTCTCAAATGCATGTCTTCTACTTGACTGTTCGTTTCAAATCATATGTCCACTAAAAGCAACAAGTGTCTCCTCTTTTAATTTACAATATTTGCAGAGCTGATTAAATATGCTTTGAAGCAGCATTCATATTGTGTCCTGGGGGACATAAGTGCTTACATTGCATTGGGAGTGGAATCTTGAAACTTTGTGATCCAACCACCACTCACAATGTGTCTTAGCCTTCTGCCAAGCTAAATTCTCAGCTCAAATTCCAACAATTTCTGTGTTTCACTCTCTGAAATTAAATATTTATATGAGGCATATTTTGATCAATAACAAACAATGCACCACTTCCTGGGACATTCTCTTCTGTTATCAAATGTCTGTGCCGATGCAGAGATAATGCTGCCTGTGTGAGGCTTACTCAAGGCCCCGTGTCATTCACTAAAGAGGCAGTTAGGAATCAGAGAGCACAGGAAACCTCAGGCAAGGCTGGTTCATTAGTGCCTCTTCTGATTAATCAAGACCTGGCTGCCACTTTACTAAATGCCTTGAGGTGGAGTTTGAGGCAATCAGCCTCATGGCAACTGCTTGATTGCATCTCAAGTTGGCAGTTCACTTTTGGACACTGTACTTGTTTCTGTCAGATTTGTGTTGTGACCTTCATTCATAGGAGTGACCCTGGTTCATGCCCTAGCCCATGGGTGCATTATTTAGGGCACAGTGATACAAAGACAGTTATACATGATGAAACAGCTGTGAAATCAGAGACAGTATTTTTTTGTTCCATAAATACAGCCTAATTATTGCATTTGTCTTTCATTGTATTTAGCTTAGAACAGACACTCCCATGAATTGTGCTCTATTTTTGTCTCCAGTTTTATAGTGTGCATCAGGAAGGTGAAGTGTGCACTCCCTCCCCACAGTAAATAGCCGCATACAAATAATAAGATGATCTCTGAATAATTTATATTTTGCAAACAAACATGTGTCTGATTATGCTGAGATGACAGACATTCTACCTACTATGTATTATCAAAGACAGTTTCTTTCTTTATCCATTTTGGCTACTGATTATTTACACAAGTTAAAGGCACAACAGTGTAGGGTATTACCTTTGAATCTTTTCCTAAATCTACCTTTTTATCATTCAAAAGTATACAGCAACTCTATCATTATTTGTCGCCAATCATTGATGCACGAAAAAAATTTTGCTATGTAAACAAGCAATTCAGACATAGAAGAGAATATACAAGTCATAACTTCATTTTTCTTAGGAAGCTGGAGTTTGGGGATTATGTTTTATCAGCAGCTTATGAGTATTTTATGAGGAAACACATAATACAAATACTGTGCTCTGAAGTCATTTCATTCTCCCTTTCTTTTCTTTTTGCCTTTATGTCAGATATGAGAATTATGGTGCTTTTATCCATTTAAAGAGGGAAATATTTGATGTAATCTGGTGCTTTGGTTTATGTGACACGAGGCATTAATCAAAACATATAAAATTGTAGAGTAAATTTAATGATGGATCACTTTCATTGTCAGCTTGACTAGATATAGAATTACTCAGTAGACACACCTTGGTGGTGAGGATGGTGGATTTGGGGTACCTGTGAGGACATTGTCAAAAAATAGGTCTAAATAAGGAAGGAAGACATATACTGAATGTAAGTGGCATATTCTGGTATCCTAGACTAAATAAAAAGGAAATTAGGAAACAATTAGTTTTAGTGCTTACCTTCCTGACTGCTGATGCCCTGACTGCTGATCCCAGATCCAGTCCTCATGCCTTCCTTGATGTGACCATGATAAAGAACAAGATCTTCCTTCCTTAAATTGCCTTTGTCACAAAAATGTAAGTAACTAACACACACCTTTTAAAAATTCTGGAGCAATATTGTACATTGGAGGCATGTACTAAATTCAACCTAAAATTACAGTGTTGATCAACTAAACATACCTTGCCTACATTTATGAAAAGTAGTTATCTACTTTAGATAATTTATTTTCTTAAACTTTTTAGAATAGTAAACTACTTCCTTTCCTCATCATGACTAAATTTACTCCAAGTTAGTTTTGGCAGAATATGAAAGGGTTTCCCAAACATTGCTAGCAGGTTAAAGGGCTGTGTCAGATACCTGCTTTTCCTGAATACCCTCAAACAGTGGGAGACATTAAGAATGTTCCCAGCTATGCAAAATAAATTTCAATCTTCTATAACTTGGAAATTCATTTGGAAGCAGCAAATAAATACCTTCTGTAGAGCTTTGATCCTTATCATTTGCAAAAGTGTACTTTCATTATCTTTCATTGGGTACTTTCCCCTAGAGGTAGATGTTCTAGTGACAAGTGCACTGTTTGTCTGTGCCGCTTAAAATTCACAAAAAACTACAGGAATCTCAGCATAGCGAAATATGGAGTTGTAGTCATGTGCAACCATGTCTTCTATAAAAATATTCTCAATCTTTTAGGATGAAGTATGAGTTTAAGAATCATTGTGACTGTTCTGACCATTGGCTAGATCTGGGTAGGGATTTAAAGTTTACCGCCTGTATTGTCCTTGGCTGGTGCCTTAGTTTGAGCGGGACCCCTGGGCCCAAATCTGCCTATCATAATGTTCTACTTGTAGGTTTCTAGAACCCTCTGGATCCTTCTACTTTGCTATTCTCCCATGCTTCTCTCATACCCTATGAGCATATACAGGAGGAGGAAATCCCCCTCAGGAACAGTCATATGGGGAGGGGAATAAGGGGAAACTGGGAGGGAGGGAAGAATGGGAGGATACAAGGGATGGGATAACCATTGAGATGTAACAAGAATAAATTAATAAAAAAAAAGAATCATTGTGACCTTGATATAATTGCAATGCAGGGTAATGACATTTACATTAATTAATGATTCCAATGTGCTAAGCATGAAATTAAGTAACACACCTCATGCTACTACTATGAACAGAACTGGGAAATACTTTGACTGACATCAATGTAGGCTTCCATTTTTCCATCCTTAAGACATATATTTTGGGCCTGGCACCATTTTGATGAACAATGTATTTAGAAATTGCATTAGACCTGAGGTTCTATGAATATATTTTCATTAATATTTTACTTGGAAAGCAGCCACTAACCTTTTTTGAACTCCTTTACCAGCTGTCAGATGATGAAAATTTCCATTTCATAAAAACCCAAGGTAGATTTAGAGCATGCCATCATTCCTAGTTTTTAAATCAACCTATCTCCTCCATACTGCTACATTTGCTGCTAGTTAGGAGAAGACAGACAGCCCACTAAGAATGTTTCAAATAAGAGTGTCAAGAGAAAAGACACCTCCAAATTTAGCTATGGCTAGTGCCATCTTTCTTAGGTAGCACAATTTGATTTCATGAGAATGGATGAACTTTCTTGAATTTCATCAAACTGCTTAAATAATGAATGTTTATATTCTATTAGACTTTATTCTGTCAGGATTTTAAATGTCTATGGAAAAAGAGTGTATTTCTGGCCTATCTAAAGTGATGAAGCATGTCAAAAGATTCACAAATGGCCTACCTACATGTTAATTTCTAAGAATTCCAGTCTTGAGCCATAAAAACGAATATGTCCCTTTCCATTGACATGCCTCACCATCTTTAAAATAACCCCACAGCAAACTCATTTTCAGACAGCAAACATTTCTAGATAGTTTATAATCTGTGAACCATCCTTGTAAACAGCATGGTGTTAAGCCACATGTCTCTAGAGTAAGACTTATGAAGAAAGATATTTTATTCCAAATATTGTATTGAATATGCAATTACTTTTGCTTAATATAGCATTAAATATTTCTATTCATATGTCAATTAATTAACTGTTTCTATATATTTCCCTTTTACTTTAAAAAAGAGATACCACAGGATCTACTGAAAGTTCAGATACATTTCTAAGATTCTAATTTCTACTTATCATCACTGTAATCACCACCAAAAAAAAAACAGGGACAAGGTAAACAAAACCAGAATTAGGCATCCAGATTTTCCAACATATGATTTGAGATGATTTATTTATATTAAACTTGAAATAACATCAATTAGAGCACCTTGCACTTTTCTGAAGTAGATGGCGGCCAGTAGAAAAGGAAACTTTTCACGGTATCAAAACTTACAACTTATTGTATACTAAATGTTCCTGTTTGACATGTGAAATATGAATGGCCCTCAAGGAAAGAAACACACACATTCTTTCTTATAGCCTATGATCATCTAAAAGGGTTGTAAACATGTACAAGGACCTGCTCTGCTTAGAGAAGCAACTTGCAAGAGATAATGGTTTAAAGGGACCGAACATCTTTGTGTGAACAAAATGAAGTCTAATATGCACCGCCACACAAAAGTTCACCTTGTAAAGGGTAAATTACACTGAATGTTTTTCTGCAGAAGAGAAAAAAAATATCTATTTTTATGTGTCAGAGAAGGTCTCCTGCTCCTGTCTAAGGTTAGTGGAAAAGGCTCCTTCTTATAGTAATTTAATCTTTGTCTTTTCTGGCCAAGGCAAAGTTCTTTCTGATCAGAAGCATCACCTTGAATTTTGTCTTTGGCTATTTCAAGACATAAATTAATTGAGACAGAACTTTTTGTTGAGCTTTGTTTTATCTGTTCAGATAATAGCTGTGGTGGATGGAAAATAGAAAGAATGGAAGAGATTAACAAGCATTGCTGCATTTATTATGTCAATAGTCACCACTGCCTTTGACTATACTATTATACTGCATAGTGTGAAATATGTAATATACTTCTTGGAACAATATGTCAAAGCAAGAATCATTGTAATAATCTTTCATCTAGATGAAACTAATGTCTGGGCAAGTAGAAATATGTGGTTTTAATACAGTATAAAAGATGGGGTAAAAATAATAAAAATGGAATCCTTTGGGCCCACTCAAGGTGATTTCCATGACACTTTGCTGTTCCTCGACAAGTCCTTGGCTTGATATGAAGATTTCTGCAGCCAGTGAAGTGGAATCAAGACCTTGCTTTCACTATGTTTTAGAGAGAGCTTCTAATACTATAAAACAGTGCACTCCTCTCCAAGATACTACTCTTGCAGTTGGCAGTGACCTGCTGAGGGAAAAACAATGAAGAGCAATGGATAACTTAGGCAGCACAAGGAAAGAATTCACCAAGAATTACCAGAATGAGAAGTCCAGTCAGGTTTTCCCTTAAATGCTTGATAAGATACAAGGCTAAACTCACTTTGCTTTGACAACATTATTATTACCAAACGATCATGGGACTAGACTGCTAACATACAATAATTTTTAATATGACCTGTTACTACTTTATAGGTATTGCTTAGCTTTTATTTTTATTACTATTATTTGTGATTAATAAACCATAATTATAAATAATTATGTGTTACAATGTATTGTTGTTACACATGTGTACAATGTAGAATTATTACAGATAAATCTACACTACAACTGTATTAAAATTTTTACAAATCAATTTTCTTTTGAGAGTTTGAAATTATAAATTAATTATATACATTAAACATTAATACTGGGCTGAGGAGATGGCCAAGTGGATAAAATATCTACCTTTCAAGCATGAGAACTGGAGCTCAGATTTCCTAGAAACATGCGCAAATGGTGGATAGGTATGATTATCCCCTTGTTATTCCAGCGTTCTGAAGGTGGATATCGGATCCCCAGAGCAAGATGTCATGCTAGACTAGCCCAGGCTGCAAGCTCTTGGTTCAATGAGAAACCTTACCTTAATTAATAAGATTCACAGCCATGGAGGAAGATACCTTATATCAACTTGCACTTCCATAGGCTTTGCAGACATATATTGTGAGGTAGCCACCAGAGAAGTCTACACAGACTTAAGGTTAAGACAGTAGAAAGTTTTTATTAGCATGCTGGACATTACCCTGGATGTTCAGGTCTCCTCTGTAGCCCTGGACCTTTTTCTCAGTGAGCTTTTAGCAATATTTTGAGTTGGCATATATTAATTAACAAGAACAGTTAGCCAGAAGTAGAACTACAGAAGCTGCAAAACAAGGTTTGTACATGTAGAGAATTTCAGAACTATAGACTTTGAAGACTTAGGTCTTTGTTTTCATTTTGGCAGGTGGTGCTGTCTACATGATGAGTTTTATGGCCTGAGTGGCACTTTCATTATAGATTCAGTTGTGGTAAATTCTGAGGAGCAACTAAGGTCTGGGGCTTTGTTATATTTTCCACTGGTTCTATGGGTATGAGTTAAATCATGGACTCATCTGGGGACAGGAGGTAGCAGTCGTAGTTCATAAGTATTTATTTATTTTTTTTTAAATAGCTAAGTAGGCAGTTGAGCAAGCAAGGTCCTATAGTGAGAGCAAGGAGTAAAAGCCTAAGTAGAGTGGTTAACCAGTGAGACCAAGAGAACAAAGATTAACAATAATTGCTATATATTTTACCTCTTTTTCTCTTTTTAAGGGTTATTTTTGAGCATATTAAATATTTGATTTTTTAACTATGCCTGAATAGTTAGTATTAAATCAATAGTTTCTCCCACTGTCATAAGGAGAGTTTCTCATATCATAAAGAGAGTTCCAATCCCCCTCGATTCTGAAGAATAATCCTAGCTAATAAATAACTCCACCACCACCAATAATAATAGCAATAACTTTAAAACATGCCCTTGAGACTGGCAAAAATTGGAACAACCTTGTATATTTTTCTGTCTTATGGGACAGATGCATCTCATATCAAAAAGTTCATGAGACAAAAATTAGTAGTCATTCTCCCCTGAAATTCTTACAGAGACTGGTACAGGCCCGAAGGACTATTCATCAGAGGCTTATAGATGTTACTTCCTTGCCTGTGTCTTAGCCTACCCACAAGTTCCAGCCTGGTTACTTTTTATATCAGTAAAGAACATCCTGATAGAAAACAATAATGCACCAGCACACAGCAAAAAAATTTGCTCAACCATGTTCATAGCAGCCTTATTCATAATAGCCAGATCATGGAAACAGCCTAAATGTCCCTCAGTAGAAGAATGGATAAAGAAACTGTGGTACATATACACTATGGAATACTACTCAGCTATTAAAAACAAGGAATTCCCGAAATTTGTGGACAAATGGATTGAGCTAGAGATGATCATAATGAGTGAGTTAACCCAGAAGCAGAAAGACTCAAATGGTATAGACTCACTTATATCTGCATACTAGCCCAATGGGCATGTTCCATGAAAGCCTTCCCTTACCAGGAAACTGGGACAGAGGGGAGGACATCCTATTGGGACTCTAGATGAGAGAACAATGGGAGAATAGCAATGTAGAAGGATCCAGTGGGTCCTAGAAACCTACAAATAGAACATTATGATAGGCAGATTTGGGTCATGGGGTCCCGCTCAAACTAAGGCCCTAGCCAAGGACAATACAGGCGGTAAAATTTAAACCCCTACCCTGATCTAGCCCATGGACAGGACAGTCTCCACACTTGAGTGGAGAGAGGGATTTGACTTTCTCAAGTACTCTGGTGCCTCACATTTGACTATGTCCCCTGGCGGGGGAGACCTAGTGGCACTCAGAGGAAGAACAGCAGGTCACTGAGAAGAGACTTGATACCCTATGAGCATATACAGAGGGAGGTAATCCCTCTGAGGAACAGTCATAGTGGAGGGGAATAAGGGGAAAATGGGAGGGAGGGGAGAATGGGAGGATACAAAGGATGGGATAACCATAGAGATGTAACAAGAATAAATTAATTAAAAATAAATAAATAAAAAAAAAGAAAGAAAACAATAATGACCCAGTGTCACCACTTTGACCCACTACACCCAGCCAAAGAAAGTGACAACTGAGTATGACAGATGGCTTGTTTCTAGGTCTTTTGATACTCTAAAGGTAAGACTGACTTTTCCTGATAATTATGGTTATCCTATTTTGTTCAGGAACCCTGGGTGCTGTGGGTATACTGGTCAAAAGAAGGGAATTCAGTCTATCCTGTACTATGAGTGCTCAGTTCTTCCAGTCCCACATCAGTCACTGGTTTTGTCACTTAACTCATGCTCACTTGACCACAATGGGGTTCTTGTGCTGCGAAACTAGTTTAAATAACAAAATTAAGTCGCAATTATTTGTGTGATAGACAGGTTAAGAGAGAGTTTGAGAAACAAGACAGTTATATAAAAATAATAATAACATTTTGGCACCCCACTTTGGGTGCCACCTGTAGGTTATGATCTTTTTAAAATCAACTTTACTTGAGGTTCTTTAATGCTTCTACCTCCCTCCCAACCCACCTATCACAGACAGGAGAAAAAGAAGGTTAATAGGGACAGTGGAAGTCGACCTTTTCAGACTCAGTTCCTTGGGGGTGATTCCACTCTTTGTAGTTAGTATTACAACTGCAAATACAGCAAAAGGAACAAGCAGCAGCAAGAGCAACCACAGACACAGCAGCCTCTTTGGAGTCCTTTCTGGAGGATCTGTCTCTAGGAGTGTCTCAAATCAGGAGTAATGAGCAGCCAAGTAAAGCAAAGTGATGCAAAAGCCTATGCCAAGCTGATGTTTTTGGGCTATTTATCTCCACACCAAGTCTATACCTACTGGCAATGACCATGGCCCCACATGAGGCAGCTCCTTTTTAGTGAAAAACATCTTACATTTTCACACACAAGTCTATTTCCAGTGGACAAACATCACATGTCTTCACAAAAGTCTGTTTCATATCCTACATTTGGCATAAAAACAAAACCTTGTTTACATACACTACAGTAGGTTGACATACTTCAGTTAATAAGATCAGTTATCCAGAAGCAAAAATCAAGAAGCCAAAAAACAAGGTAATACATTTAAGACTTTTCCAGATATGTGCACTTAAAGGTATTTGGTCTTCATTTTAGATTTGGCAAGTAGTGCTGTCTTCATGCTGAGTTTTACGAGCTTTATGGTACTTTCATCATGGAGTCAGTTGGGATAAGTTCTGGGAGCCCAATAATGACTGTATATCTGTACGAATGTATGTACATCTCTACAGACTTGTGTCCACAAATATGGGAATTGCATATAGTCACCATATGCACATATAAAGTACACATACAGGTAAACTAGCAATCTGTATTATTGTCTGCAGATCTGTAGCTGTATCCTCCTAAAACTTTGTAACCTTTGATCAACATTGCCAACTGTACTCCAACCTCCTAAAATCTACCTTTCTGCCCCTAATACTTTAATTAAACATAATTTTAGATTTCATATTATTCTTGTTTGAGTATAATGTTTTTTCTTACAATGGATTAAAGGCATAATCCTAGATAAGGGCATCACTAAGAGGTGACGAGATGCTAAGGGCCCCAACTTTCCCAATATAATAATTCATTAAATGATTAACAATTTGATGACAATATTACATTGTAGATACTATAAATTGGGGCCTGGCTGGAGAAAGTAAATCTTGAGAAGCATTCTTTAGAGCACATCACATGTACAAACTCTTTCTCTGTTCTCAGGCTGCCTGGTGGCTCCCCTAGCATCACAAAGAACAGCTTTGCTAACTCCTGTTCCTGTTAATGACACTTAACTGTCATCAGAAGCCCACAGCAATGGACAACTAATGATGCATTAAGACTAAAATCTCTAAAACTGTGATCTCAAACAAATCTTGCCTTCTTTAAATCTCTTTCCATGTATGTTTGTTATAGCAATGGCTAACTAGCAGATGAACACATATACATATGATAATGTGTCCATCTTCTGTGCATACTTGTCTTTTACTTAGCATAATATCCTATAGATTCATATGTGTTGTTTCAAATTACACGATTGTACAATTCTTATTATTTTATTGACACATAAATGAGAGATGATATGTAGAGAGATGATTGCCAGATTCTAAAGCACAGCTACTCTACCTTAATTGATGACTTATCAACAACTAGCCATGTTGCCTTAGGCCCCAATGGGTATACTAGATTTTCAGTAGATATTCCAAGGACATAGTGTTCATGACATATAATTCAGATGTAGGTCAAGTCCCCAGTTTCATTATTTTGACCAAATAGAGCCCCTCAATAGGGAAATTATATGGTAATAACTCTTACAAAGTGAAGGGTAAATTAGTTCAGATGCATAGATTAAGTAAATGAGAATTTATTTACATAGGTATGCATATTTTGATGAGTCAATATATGACTACCCAATACTCAATCTGCAATAAATAAAAATAAAACAAACTAACAAACAAACAAAGAAAATCTCATGTTTCTACTGATGTTCTGCCCTTGAACAATATTTTTCTTGGGTTCTATTGTTTCTTAAGATATAGTCAAATTTAATTTAACACACTATGTAAGAAACTAAACCACATCATTATTTCAGTTTTAAATTATTTACTTTAATTTCATTTTATTTATTCATTTTAGGTTTTAGAAATAAACCCAAGTAGAGCGGCAGTATGCTGTTCAACCACTGAGCTATATCCCCAGGCCAACTATTTTAGATTACATGAATTGTAAGCCAATTTTTCTTTCATCTTATTTTGAGATTGAGAATTTAATTTATATTACCCACCATTAAGACTGTGTTTCACAGTATACCAGCAACTAGTGTAGTGTATTTATTTGGTTAAAGAGGTAAGAAAGCACATTTTAATGGGGAACTGTGGGAAGTTTTTTTTTTTTTTTTTTTTTTTTATATTCAGCTTCAATCTGAAGGAGAACTATAAAAAACAGGAAAAAAAAGCTGCCCCCAAATATTTACTTTGCATTAAACCTTTTAGTCTGCAGATTCAGAAGGCTCCCTACTGTTGGAACAAAGCAAAGAAAGATATTTGGTTTTAGAAAATTTTGCACATTCAGAAATAATGAACATGTAGTTTAAGGGTTTGATGAAGAAAATCTTTCGTGAGTGAGACTTTGGGTTTCATGTTTGATATACCTTCTGACTAGATT
Organism: Acomys percivali; assembly: GCA_907169655.1. Lineage (NCBI taxonomy): Eukaryota > Metazoa > Chordata > Mammalia > Rodentia > Muridae > Acomys > Acomys percivali. The sequence continues at coordinate 68,185,223 of OU015747.1, forward strand.
TTAGATAAAAGTACACTTTATTTTTGTAAAACAGAATTCACTTTATAATAAAAAGTATATTCTTTCTGAAACTACAGACTGACATATTAAAGAGCCTTTTTTTGTTTTGATTCCAAATTAGGATCTTTTTATTAACACCACTGGAGTTAATTTGAAGATGAATCCATTAGGTGTGATCTTGGCCTTTAACACATTAAATTGTGAATACAAAAGTGCTTTGTAGTATGAAATTCCAGGGATGTTTTCACTCTTCCAGTATATGTACACATGTACAGTCACACACACACACACACACACACACACACACACACACACACACACAC
>OU015747.1:68185555-68286600 GCA_907169655.1 Acomys percivali
ACACACACACACACACACACACACACACACACACACACACACACACATAGACTCACACATTAATTCTAAGCCTTAAGCATGATTTGGAAGGAGCAATTCACCCTCTCATTGGTCTAACTTTGACATGAGCAGGGAACATATATCTGTAGTAAATGTGAAACAACTACTAAGTATATTCAAAATAAGATATGATACAGTGTTATTGTATAGCAACACAAACAGGATGCTTCATCATTTGATGAACATTTACATAAAATATATTAAGGATAATAAAACCCTTTGAGGTAACCCATACCATGTTGTTTACGTATCTTATCAAGCTTACAGTAGCCTTTCCTACGTTCAGACTAGTCAAGGAGTTTATAATTTTCTTAGTTTGTAAGAGAGAGGAGAATACATAACAATAAACATATATTAATATGCAATTGCATCCATAGTTGAGCAAATGTCCTTGTGGTATAATGGAACTTTCTTTGGGTCTATGCCCAGGAGCAGTATAGCTGGGTCTTAGGGACTCTTTTTCTCCTACTGCCTTGCCTAGTCCAACTTAATATGACATGTGCCTAGTCTCCTTGTAACTTGATAATGCCATGCTTGGCTGATATCCCTGGAGGCCTGCCCTTTTCAGAAGGGAGATGAGGGATCTGGGAGAGAGGGAACATGGGTAGTGAGGCTGGGAGGAGACAAGAGAGGGGAAGCTGCCGTTACAACATAATATGTAGAAGAAGAATGAGCAATTAATTAAAAACAACCAAAGAAAAGAATTAAGAACCGAAACCACAACAAAACAAAAGGAATTTAAAGCTCTCAGCTGCTTCTCCAGCAGCACACCTTCCTGCCTGTGCTGGTAGTTGATTAAGACTTTGACAGTACAAGCAAGCCTCTGGTGAAATGCATGTTTCCTCTGAGTTGTCTTGGTCATGGTGATTCTTCATAGCAACAGAACACTGACTAAAGCACCGCGACTGTATCTGTGAAAGAGACACACGGCTCCAGCTCACAGACCTAGTCTACTTATCTATCGTTTCTGTCAGTTTTTCAATGGTGATCAGACTATTTACCATCTGGACGCATACACAGGTTTGCCTAAACATATGAATTTTTTGGAAGGTTGTTAACATGCCTTGGGAATATATGTCATATATATAATTATTGGAAAAAAATCATGCATATTTTTCTTTGTTTATGATTGCTTGTTTTGAAACCTAAAGCTGGATTATCTTGAGATTAGGTTTAATGCTAGGAATACTTTTGAAGCCCTTTCTTCCTTTGGCTTTTTATTTTTCTGTTTTGGTAAAGATTTCTTGCATTGGTTTGTCATTTCCATGACCTTTACTGTGACTTCTGGAAGTTAAAAAAGAAAAGTAAAAAACGGTTTTATAAATAAAACAGATGTATACATGTCTGGGTATTACATAATTGATAAAAATTTTTAAAATTAATACTTATCAACTATATTTTATATATGTCCAAATTACAGCAATAAAAGTGAAAGACCTCTGAATTTGACTTTAACATATTTTCATTAAGTAAATTGACAACACTTAATAACTAAGAAAATAAAATTAATGGGACAAACTTCAATTGCTAAGTGTGTGCTAGGAAGAAAAAAGAGAATGGCAGGTGTTAGATTTAGTGTAAAAGGACGTTTTCACTCATGAGGTGTTTTTATTTTTTTCTTTGAATTACCTGGGAAGTTTTGCATAAATATATTTATAAAAGTTTTACTACTTTGTAATTTGTTTAGGACAATATTCCCACTGGACTTTGAAACTCTTTAGGATGCACTTGAGTCTTATTTAAATGCATGCATACATATTAAAATGTCATTGTTACTACATGTATGTGGAGCCAAAACACCCATTTATAAAGTGTGCAGTTTAATAATCACATCCTTCAAAGGAAACTGGCCATAATGTAAGTTGAATTATCCATTTCAGTTAAGAACATGAAATAATTACCATCTCCCATGTGTTATTATGTTGCCTTACTATGTACTTTTCAGTGGATGAGTCTACCATCCCTTGGCACCAAGCCCAAAATATAGCAGTACATGATGGTTTTCAGAAAGTAATTATGGCAGCAGCAATGCTGCTCCATTTCTGGAGTGACTTTTCCTTATGTTGCGAGTATCTTCTTGCAAGTTGGAAGTCTGTTTCTGTATACTCAGGAAGACTATTTGGTTACCATTATTGATGAGATTTCTGGTCATATTAGAAGTGCTAGAGGAGAGTTTCAGTAGAAAGACAGGCTGGGGACATAGAGGTGTTGGATGTTAGTCAATGCCTTGTCTCTCGGATGGGCTCCTCAACTCAGGTTTCCCTAGGCAACATTTTGTAGATAAAAGTCAATATTCTGCTCTGAACCCCTCTTACATTTCTAACGTAGGTACAATTCATAAATTAGAGGAATTTCTTTCAGACTCCATTTGCACAACAACTAAAGGAGACATCAATTATGGCCAGCCTATTAGCCACCTTTTCAAGTATCACACTGACTAATAAAACTAGTTTTGATTTTCCAGAATTGACTTTACTTTAGGATTACATGTAATATAATTGGTTCTAGAACATTTGTTGCAGGAACGTTTAAGCACTTTCTAAAGACAATCATATGAATTTTCTTGATGTCCTAAAGTGTGACTGTTTCTGGGAATCAGAAATTACCAGGACCAAATTTTCTCCCTTTTATGCTATGAATTAAATAATATATTATAGGCACTTCTCTGTGAACCTGTTTTATTTTTTATCTCTTCTGCTGCTTTAGAACTATTTCAAAATGATCACTTGTTCTATTATAAATGTTATGTGATGATCTATCAATGTTCAAATAATTTTATAACATTATATATATTTTTCAAATTGTACTAAATATGTCTATCATTTAATATTTAAAATATTCTTGGGTACTAAATATCATGTATTACTTTATCTAACCAGACACAGTGAGTAAAGCCCTACTTCATTCTGATAATACTATTGTGCTAAGTGATGCAGATAGAAACTACTGCCGTATACATGGCTAGACTATATGGTCAGATAATGTCTTCAAATAAACAGACAGAGAAACAAAGAACACTTGATGGATGAAGAGTGGTAACATTTAGAAAACAGTAGAACACAAGATCTAGAGTTTTTACTTCAAGCTTCATTTTTTTTCACTGTAAGGCACTGTATTGGAACAGTCATTCAGACTGGATCTGGTTTATTGTTCATAGAGTATTTTCCCATGTGAGACATCTATGGAGCAATATGGGGTTATCTGAATATGAAATATTATCAGGTGAGGAAGGTTGAGACCCCGTGTGTAACCTGTTGATCTCTGAGCTCTACTTAGAAGCCTGGTGATCATTCATCTGAAATGTACTTAATACAGAAGCTTGGCAACCATGTTGGGAAGATGGGCATGGAATCAGGGCTTCTCCCATGGAATAGAGACAGAAGAAATCCACCAGGAACATTGAGGCAAAAAGTCAGAAAACCAGCTAAGGAGTAAAAAGATGATTTGGGAATTTGGATGCTTTGAAGAAGGAAAAAGAGTGCATTATGGAATAGATTTACAAAACAAACAAACAAATAAAAAACCTATATAATGATTTGCTCTGAATGTCATAAAAAAGCAGTCCAGTCCAGGTGCCTTAAATGATGAAAATGTTTCTTATATACCAAAGGCTAGAGATCCAGGCCATGCTTTTAGCATATTTGGCATTTCCTAGAGCTTGTCTCTTCTGCTTACCTAGAAACACTCTCTATCTCTCTACACTGTGCGATTTTCTTTGCAGATTGTCTCTTGATTTCTCTTTGACTTCTCATGAGCCCTTCAGGACCCTTAGACCCTTATTCAACCCCAATTTCTTCTTTAAAATACTACATACAAATATTGGTGGCTATAGCTTCAGCCTATGTATTGGTAGGGTTGCATTCATCCCATAACAAGATTTATATATTACATACACTGGTTACCCTGGGGTTGTAGTTAAGATTTTCACACATCAGGGCCTTCCTTCAATATTCTTTTCATGGGGTTGTATTCCTAGGATGAGTGGGTCACACAGACCTCTGATTATCTGAATTTTTATGGCTACCACTCACCCATATGGAATCTACTATTGCCTTCAACAATCCATCCTTACTGGAAGAATTACTCAAGCAGTTGTAGAATATGAGACTTCTTTGATGGTATTAATAGTTGCCCAGTTTCTGACATATAAGTATCCGCTGTTCTACAGTATAACATGGCTACCATGTTTAAAACCATAGATTTAGCACAATTAAAGTGAATGTCTTCAAGATTTATCCATAGAGAGGCTAATAATGTAAGCTGTCCAAAAGCTATTTTTAGGTGGACATAATCGATTTTAAATGGTGATACCATGAAATCCGTATTTCAAATTATATTGCTTTTTCAGCTGAAAGATAGATAAATGACTGTCACGTCCCAGAACTTATTGGAATTCCAATGCCTTTCGGAAATATCAGAATCCACAAAGAAGGTTAAATGAATATTTTGCCATTGTGATTCAGTGGGACTTCTTTCCTTAGAGTAGCTCACATCAAAAACTGTGGGACTGTGAGTTCTGACTTCATCTCCTAATATGCATATGTTGTGTGGGATGCATGCTAACCATCACTACTTTGTCATGTATAAAGAATAACTATTCTTTTTATACTTATGAATACAGCATATTTTTGGTTAGCTAGTTCTTTAACCAGCTAGTTCTCCAACGACTGTCACAGAGAGACTATGATTTACTTTTAAGCTATACGCACTATGCTGGACAGATTCTGAGCTACCCTAATCTTAATACTTTTAAAACCCCATATAAAAACAAATCACTTGACAATATGATAACTCCTGTTTGACTTCTGCTCCATCTGTCAGTTCCTCTAGCCACATGCTCAGCCACTTGGCTGGCTATGATCTCAGAGTCCACAAACACATCTCTCTTCTTCATCGCCTTCCCCCCAAGCCTAAAGGTTTTCTTCTCCTCCTTTCCCAGAATTCATTTTTCCTTACCAGAAGTCCCACCTTACACCCCCTGTCCTGCCATGATGGTTGACCAATCAGCTCTTTATGGAGAGCTGCTATATCCACACAAGACATCCCTCCACATTGTCATATAAAAATCTAGAGGTAGTAATGAAAAGTACTCACCTATGTTTCATATTTTTTCAAAGTCATTGCTTTTAAAAGGAATAGCAAATTGGATAAAGATTGCTTTTCTCTATGTACAATTATTTTTGGTGGAGGATGTCAAGACTCATAATTTTAACAGACATATGAAGGTAAGAGATTATACCCACTTAGGCAAGTGAGGACATCTGAGCACTGTTGCCCACTCACTTGTGCCTTGCTTTTTATATTCCTTCTGCATTAGCACCTATTCATGAGTTTAAAGTCAGTTTCTAGATCTCCCGTCTGCATATGCATTGCCTAAATGTGTGGTCTCCTCCTTGGGGTGAAATCATTTAAGATATGTAAAGGTAGATGGAATAGAAAGAGAATACCAAGAAACAGAACTATAAAACCTAGGACACAATTCATCTAGAAGTAGCATGAGACTTTTTCCAATTCCTCGGGCTACCCAGCCAACCCACCAGAGTTTAGATTTAGACTACTTACCCCTGGGAATTCAGATTCAAAACTACCAACATTCTATTTTGAGAAAAAGAAAAATAATAAAAAATTTTTTTCATCAAAACAATGCAAATAACAGCAACAACAAATCTTGCTGATAACTACAATCTAAACTTATATTTTTGGCTCACATTTACAGAATAACTAGTATTTTGTAGGGATTTTCTTAGTTACAGAGAATAAAGACAGTGGTTTTAGATGATTCTTCACTGTACTGTAAAGCATGGAGAAAACACATGCACTGAAGATGCCCCATGAAATGAATAGTAAATTACAGAGCAGTATGAGTTCTAGGGGCCTGGAATGCAGGACTTGGCCCATTCTAAGGGGTTGAGTATATTTTCCCACTTAGGTGTCAGAAGAGACCTGTACTTTCCCTGTGATCTTAATTGTTCCCATTTAGCAAAATATATGTAAAAAAGTCTGTGGAGAGATTCAGATGTAGAATACACTGAAAATTTTCCCAACGTATAGGCATTTCTCCTCATTAGGAATTACCTAATGTAGAAGTAAAAGCTCTCCTCTGTGTCTAAGTGTGTTGGCTAAGGACTTCCAAATTCTGTCTGTGTCTGAGTCATTTTCTGGACCAGTGAAGAGAGTTCTGGAACTTCTCTCATGTGCCTCATATCATGGATGATTTACCTGGATTGTCCACAATTGGTACTAATGTGTGTCCTGGTTTCTCAGTGCACTCTTAATTTCCAGAAACAGCCGGGACATTTCCCAAAAGATCTATGTCTTCCTGTCTCCTCAGATCCACACTGTCAAGTACCCTAGAAAGGGAGCAGGGACTGTCTCTGACTCTGTTGCCTACTACTGGATCCTTTTCTTCTAGATGGGATGCCTTTTCAGTCCTCAATGGGAGAGGATATGCTTAGTTCTTCTGAGACTTGAGGAGCCCATGTGGGTTGGTACCACTAGGGGTTCTCCCATTCTCTGAGGAGGGGAGATGAAGGGATGAGTGATGATGGTGAGACTGGGAGGAGAGGAGAGAGGGCTGGGATCAGGCTGCAAAGTTATTAAATAAAATACAAAAAAACAAGGCAGGTGTGGTGGCGCAGGCCTGTAATCCCAACACTCTGGGAGGAAGAGGCAGGTGGATCTCAAGGCCAGCCTAGTCTACAAAGCAAGTACAGGACAGCTAAGACTAAACAGAGAATATGCCCTCCCCCAAGCAAACAAGCAACCAAGCAACCAAAGAAAAACCCGGCATGGCACCAAATTAAAAACAGATGCATTCGTAAGTGGAATAGAATTAAGGACCCACATGTAAGCACTCCTATAGCCACCTGATTTTTGACAAAGAAGCCAAGAATACACTTTGGAAAAAAGACCACATCTTTAAAAAATAGTGTTAATCACATTGGAGAGGTACATATGGAATAGTGTATCTGGATCCTTATCTCTCACACTGTACATTCTTAACTCTGAGCTCATCAATAATCTCAACATAAGAGCTGAAATGATAAATCTGGTAGAGAAGTATTTAGAGAATAAGCTTGAATTCATTGTAAAGGAAAGAAAATTTTAACAGGATCCTCATAGTGGCAGGCATTAAGAGCAGCAATTAATGCATGGAATCTCATAATATCAAAGGGCTTTTGTGTGAGCAAAGGGCACCATCATTACTGAAGAGGAAGCCTACAGACTGGGAAAGATCCTTATCAGCTGTACATCTGATAAGCACTTCATATCCAGAATATGGAAGGACTCAAACATCCAAGAAAACAAATAATTCAATTTTAAAAACTTTTCTAACATCTTAATGCCAAATTAAAATATAAAGTTTCTGGAGTATTTTGAATGTTTTTGCTGGATACTGTAGAGGAAGAAGTTAAGTCAAGCAACTCTTTCTCTTCTCTCTTCTGCTGTTAGGGCCCTTAAAAGCATTAAGAGATTTATATGTGCAAAGATACTAGATTGCATGCCCAGATTCCACTCAAATGACCTCAATTTGTCAATATATTTTATTAAAGAAAATTGTGACTTTTTAAAGGCAATACTGTTGAAGAATAAAACCCAAGAGTAAAAGGTCTGCTTTTATCTTGTGCAATATCCTGGGCCTTTTGTTGCTTTTCTCTTTACATTGATTTGATAACTAGGTAGTATAAAAGATGATTCTACTCATTTCTCAATATACAGATGGTCTTTGAATGGGATAGTTCTGTTGCTAAATGGAGGATTGTTTTTATTTATTTAATTAAAAGACTAGTAGTTAATTAGTAATTAATGCTTTTACAAGCAAGAGGTAGAAAAGGAAACAGAGATCTGATACCATAAGTACAATATATTTTGGGAAAATGCATTTGTAGAAACAGGTTTAGATGGATCAAAGCCTTGAAATATATAAAAAGAGATTTGCTTAGAGGTTGAATCACAAGTTCCAGGTTGAGAGTACTCATTATTGTCAAACAAGTTTGCAACGAATAACAGTGAGTACACACAAACTGAAGATGGGAGGTTCCCATCTTATTCCTTAGCTGAGACTACAAGGCTTATGACATATAGTTTCCCAAAAGTGAAGGGCAGTGGTGAATATATATATATATATATATATATATATATATATATATATATATATAATATATATATATATATATATAATTTTCTGAGCATAGGAAAATATAAAAATATTGTGAAGCCAATATCAGTTTAATATAGACTTACTGATTAGAACATTTGTAGCTAAAAATTGTTATGTCTTTCTGGAGCACACTCTGTATTTTCCTCTCTGTAAACTGTTCCCTCAGCCTAAGAGAAGGATACTTTATTTCAGTGATAACCTTTTCAGCATTCCTATTTTTCCCCATATATGCCTTTATGTATTATTTGTTGTCATCTCCTTTTTCAATATACATCCATCTTTTCTTAGATGTTATCTCTTCATTGACGATTTTTGAATAACTATTATTTGTTCTGACTTTTGGCATCAGTTCTAGTTACTATAGAAGTAAGTGTGTGTATTCTCACCATCTCTATGTAAACAAAGAATAGAATATGAAATTTAATAGTTATTATTTATGTTTTATATTTATATATTTTAAATTATAATAGAATTATATCACTTTGCCCCTTCTTATTACATCCTCCAGTGATGCCTTAACAAATTCCTAAACTAACTAACTAAAGATCTGGAATTCTCTACAATAAAAGCATCATAAAGACAGTGAGAAAGAGTCTTAAAAACTGGAACAACATTTCGTGTCCATGGGTTTGTGAATTTAAATTGTGAAGGCATGCATGGTGGTGCATCCCTGCAGGCCCATCACTCGGGGAAGAAGAAGCAGATGGATCACTGTGAGTTCGAGACCAGCCTGTTCTAAAAAAGTAAATCCAGGATACCTAAAGCTACTCAGAAAGTCCTGTCTTGAAAATACACCCCAAAATTGTGAAAATGGTTATTCTACAATAATCTACTTACAGACTGAGTGCAATCTCAATCAAAGTGCCTACAATATTCTTCACAGAAACAGAAAAATATCCCAAATTTATAAGTAACCACAATGTATCATAGTTAACCAAAACAATTCTGAATTCTAAAGAATTCTTTAGAAACCGGTATTTCAGAGTTTGCAGTAGATTATAGATCTATAGTAATAAATATAATATGGTACTGGAACAAAACAGGCTTGTAGACAAAATAAATTTGAAGACTCGAATGTGATTACTCATAACTACAGATGCCTGATAGTTGACAAAAAGGGGAAAACATACAGTGGAATAAAAGACAACATCGTCAACAAGTGGGGCTGGAGAAACTGTATTTCCACATGTGGAAGAATAACTGCACAAAAATTAGATACAAGTGGACCAGAGTGGACCTCAGCTTGAAAGTGGTAACACTAAAACTGCTAGCGAAAGCATAGCCAACACATTACAAGACAGAAGTATAGGAAAGAACTTTGTGAAGAGAATTCCATTTAACCCAGAATTAAGGCCAATTACTGCTAAGTGGGACCTATTAAAAATGAAAATGTGTTTTATAGCTAAGGAAACAAGTGTCTACATAGTAGGATATTGAATCCTTTGACACTTGTTCATCCGTGTTCAATTCTCATAAAAATTTACTACTGGATTTAAAGACACAGATTAACCTCAATCTATTAATAGTGGGCAATTTAAATACCCCATTTTCTCCAGTAGAGAGGTTGTCTGAACAAAAAAAAAAAAATGAACAGAGAAACATCAGAATTAAATGACAGGTTACATCAAACATACCTAATAGATATGTACAAAATATTTACACAAATTCTACCCGTTGTACTCACTCGACTCTGAGAGATAAAAACAACTTATTACTTACTGATGAATGAGTCAAAGAAGAAATAAAGAAAATTTAATATTGAAAGAAACCATAGGTTATGGTATGGCTTTCAAACATTCTTCCTCCACAGTATTTCCCAATATCCCTCAAAATGTCCAGAATGTCTGTTTAACAATGTACAGACCATTTGAGCACCCAGGATGTGTGCATCTTTCCTTTCAAAACACAAATATTTCAAATTTCTACTAAAGGTTGAAATGTTACACTTCAAAATTTAATCTTTACAGAGCTCACAGATTTAAAATTAATTAGGCTTTTCTCCACAGCTCCACAGTATTTAGCTGTGTTACAATAACTATTCAAGAATTTTCTGTGATAGACATAAGAGCAAGGTAAGGAACAATTAATTCTAGGAACATCAGAACAAATGCTTTGTCTTTCAAATAACTCCATATCAGTGTTGCTTTGTTGACACTTACTACAGTTTAAACTTGCCCTCTGAACAGTCACTGAACTGGAATGAATGACAATGTTGTCACTGTGGATGGTTCTGCAGGTTAAAATTCTTAGTGAAGGCATTTCAAGGAAAAACATTTGTTTTACTAATTTATTTACCTCTCTTTTCTTTGGAAGACAGTACACAGTTATAGTTACTACACATATACAAGAATATGTTAAATTTCGTTTTAAATGTGGGTTATATCAATTTAGTTTACAGAATAGACGTTATCTATGAAGTTTAAATTAGTTTACTGTGAATGCTGAGCTAAACTGCCCATACTCACTGGACCCACCAACTTTGAGTCAACAGATGCTAACATTCCAGGTCCCCCTTGGAGAGGAGGGCTTTGTGAAACTTCCTTTGGTGCTCTTAAGTCAGTCACTGGAGAGATGGAGGAACAGTTTGCTATGAAATGGGGCAAAGCTTTTTCTCTAAGGCTGGTACTTTGTAACTCAGTGTTTCAGATCCACCTGGAGGATTGGTAATCAGACTGGTGGGCCCCACCACAGCACTTCGCATCCACACATGCTGCACTTTTGTTCTTGTCATCCTTCACAGGTTATGTTAACATTTTAACTATTAAGGTGATAGTGTGAGTGGTGGAGCCTTGGGAAGGTCATTAGGTCATCAGGGCTAAACCCTTTTAAAAGTATACAGAGTCTAAAATTCTGAATGTAAACCCATATTTCCTTCATGGTTGTCAAGTACAAATAGCCAAAATACAATGAATGTAAGACTAATATAATATAATTTCTGATTGTTTCATGGTTCTTCTTGCTGCATATAGCTTATTTTATATATGTATACTAATATAAGTGCATATGTAAAATATAAAAAAAAATTTAAAGGATACAGAGAAATTTGCACCATAATCACTAAACTGGCCAGCACTTCCTCTTATATTGCTTTATGAGTTTTCTCTGTTTCTTGCAAAAAGTTGACGGGGATGTGACAGCTCAGGGCCTAGAAGAGTGTGTAAATTGTGACAGAAAGAGTACATCCTTCTTGTCCTGAGGACCTTAATGTGAACTTTGATATATGAGTTTAGTCTCTTTATAAGTAACTTGCTACTGACTGCAGAAGAAGTTGTTTTATACATATTGTAATGACTAGTTTTATGTCAACTTCTCAAAAACTAGAGTCATCATAGCAGAGAGAGCTTCAGCATAGAAATGTCTCCATAATATTTGGTTTTGAGGTATTTTCTTTTTTTAAAATCAGTTTAATTATTTAATTAACTTCTCCCAAGTAGTTTCCCTTCTCTAGTCTCTTCCCAGTTCTTCCCCAGACTCCCTATTCCCAGATCCTTGAGCATGGTACCGTCACTGGGATAGTGGTCCTGGGTTCTATAAGTAAGTGGACTGAGCAAACCATGAGGAATATGCCTGTAAGCAGCATATCTACACGGCCTCTGCATCAGCTCCTTCCTCCAGGTTCCGTGTATGCTGGAGTTCCTGCCCTTAGTGATTTTTAATCATGAAGCTTTGTATGAAATTGTGACCAAAATTAACCCTTTTCTTTCCTTCCCAAGTTGCTTTGGTCATGGTGTTTCAGCACAGCACTAGTAACCCTAAGACAGTACATACATACATACATACATACATACATACATACATACGTACATACATACACACACATATATGTGTGTATGTGTATTTGCATATATATGTATACACACACATATACTCTTTTGGATTGTAGAAAAGTCAGTGACCTAAAAATTGTAATGAATGCCGGTTCCCATTGCTGTGCCTATTTTATGAGGTGAGAAATGTAGGAAAATCAAGAATTTCTAGCAGCACAAAAGAGAACTAATTACCCATGATTGCTCTGGGATGGTTGGAAGTCACTCACCATGACATCCCTCCTGTGAGGGGACAAGAGAATATAAGGACAATGAATAACATAATAGAGCTCCCGAACTCACTTGGGTATGCTAATGTATCCAGTCATTAAAAAAAATGATTGGAAAGTGGGGCAGGTTTCCACCTCTCTAACCAGGACTTCCTGTCACTGTAGAGACTAATATCTATGAAGGGAATCAGAATGTATGAATTTGGACATAATCTGCCTCCTGTGTGAATTTACTCTGAGAAAGCTGGAGGGGAAATTTACTCCAGACCTATTCCAAGAGAAGCTAAGATCTCGGTAAAATAGCTCTTCTCCCAGGAATGTGACTAAAATGATTTGGTTTGCCAGTTTGGTTGTTTTTATGAGATGTGAGTGAAGAAGAGTTAGTAAGCAGAACCTTTGAATGATACAGAACTAGCACCCATTACTGTAAGGATGGGTGTCTGTGGAAAGAGATTTATTTGCATTTGAGTTGTTTGTGTTCAGACAAATCAGACAATAATGCTTTGAAAGTTTCAGACCTTCAAAAGGCCATTTAATCAAGTAAATAATTTAACCAACTGTACAAATATAACAAAACTAATATCTAAGGGCAGTGGAGAAAGTCATCTTTAGCATAAATTGGATTTCCAATATTGCCCCTGCAGACTTCTGTGTAGCTTATAGATAGACAGATAGATAGATAGATAGATAGATAGATAGATAGATAGACAGATAGACAGACAGACAGACAGACAGACAGGCAGACAGACCAATGAGGGATAGATGTGTGATAAATGGACAGAGAGATATACATGGTCATCTGCCACTGTAGAAAGGGTTTTGAATTTTATCTTCTTTTTGCATCACTGTTATCTATTATTTGCAGCACCTAGGCCTACCTAGTAGATCTCTACAGTGCATGTTATACATGCTGACTTCATTTTGAGGCAAGTGCAATTCTATTGAATGGCCTCATTTTTAAAGTAAAAAATGTATTAACATTACAAACCCACTGTTGCAAAGCATTTCATTAAATCATCCTGCTGGCTATATTTAATGCTTTCTAGTCTTCCCCAAGGCTCAGGGCAGCTGTGTAAAGCACATGAAATCATCAGAGTAATCATTTAAGATCAAGGGTTTCCCAATTATCAAGTCACACTTAATAGACAATAAACTGAGATAAATGAAGCATAGCGTTGCAGTTTCATATTTGTATGAAAGACTTTCAGGGGAGCAAGGCAAAGATGCCTGTATGTTATGAAGGTCACAGGTGTTTGTCAATATATTTAGAAAGATAACTATCAGACCTGTTTAGTAATTTTTTGTTTCTACCTCTTTAATAGTTAATAGAAAATACTGATTTGAAGTCTCTCAATGATACAGGACAGAGGGTACATTTGAAGAGTATTTTGAACATTTCTTTATAAAAAGTAATATTCTAAAATTATGTACATTATAACCCTATAAATGGATTCTAGTCAACTCTATGGTAACAAGGATTATATTTTTCTATACTTAATAATAATAATGTAGAAATTCACAAAAACAAGACATAAGAACTGTTTTTTCAAAAGAAAGAAATTCAATGTGTATCCTGAGGTCAAATAGACACAGACCATTTTTCTCTATATTTACAACTATAACTCTGTAGCATGATCCTGGAAATTTCACACGATGCCCTCAAGGCAGATCAGAAATTATTCATCATAGAAAGATTCAATTATTTTTCTAGATAACCCTTCTGAGGCCGAAATGGCAACTGATATTTTTCAGGAAATGTTTCAACAGTAAGAGGGTGTGGTTGGGGAGTCTCATTGTAATAGTATTATAATACAATTTCTTTTGGAAATCTGCAGAGCTCAACAATACTGCCTTAATAACTCCATACTTATCAGATTGGCTAGTGTCAGTCAAGTCAGGACCCTCACCCTCCAGCTTGATCTGCTCTTTGTCTTCTTTTATTTTTTTTCCTTGTGAAAGTCTCATTTGACTTTGGGATAAGATGTTTTCCAGGTAAATGGGTGTGGTTACTTGATTTAAAGTTTGTGAAAGTATCTATGTTCTCATCCAGACTTCTCCTTCACCTAGTCAATAGGGAGACTGTTTTGAAAACACAGCAAAAATAAAGAAACCCCAAAGGAATTCAGTATTCTTTTCCCTACCAACTTCATCAGATTATACTAGCTCTGACTGCTCTTCTATGTTCATGAGCCAAGAAAATCTATTAATATTAGTTATTCCTCAAAAATAACTAAAAATAATATTTTAATGAAAGAGTGAGAATTTGAAACTATTTAAAATCATTTTAATCATGGCTTGCTTGTTTCTATAAACTTACTTGGCACAGTAGGACTCCAGGCAAAGTTCCTCCCTCAACTAGACTCTGTGCTTATACATATCTCTGGTTTCACTTTAAATCCAAAGGCAAAGCCTTTCCCAGGACAATGCCTGGAAGTTCCTTATTATCTAAGATTCACACCAATTACTCTGAGACTGATATTGTTCTTTGTTCTAAAGGTACAACATGGTTACAACAGCCCTGCTTTAGCCTTTAAGTATCTGTCTTTATTCATTTGTTCTTAATTTGTATTTGTTTATAGGAGAGTATATGTGTATATGTATGTGCATGTGGGTGTACATGGATATGTGCGTGCGTGCGTGCGTGCATGTGTGTGTGTGTGTGTGTGTGTAGTGTGGAGACTGGAGGTTAGTGTTTGATATTTTCTTCTATCATATCCTCCTTCATTTTTTTGATAGCAAATCCTCTTTCTAAACATGGAACTTACTACTATAGCTCAACTATATACCGAATGAGCTCCAGGAATCTGCCTGATTCTGGATCCTTAGTGCTGAAATAATAGTTGTGTTGTCACTTTACCTAGCTTTTATGTGGGTACTGGGGTCTGAACTCTGTTCTTCATGCTTATCTGGTGAACACTTTACCAACTGAGCCATTTTTGCACTCTACTCAAGAATGTGTTTAAAGACCATCTCGTCATTAGGGTTTTATTGAATTCTTTCTTAAGATATTGATTCGATTAATTTATTTGAAAGTATACTAATGGGCAAGAGGCCTTTGCTAAGTGGATCTTTATGCTCCCTTGGTTTAGGATTGATTATATAAAATTATTTTGCTTCTACAAGCATCCTTAAGAATTTGAAATGATATTAGGATTGATAATATAAAAGTGTTTAAATAAGACATGGATTCTAGTTTCTATGGGACCACCAATTGAATTTTAAAAACATTAATAGAGGGATTGTATAATGTTATAAGCAGCTGTATCTGGGAGAGATGCAGACTGGCTAGGACTCTTTCAGGGAATGATGCAGAGAAAACATTGTCATTGTCTTAATTTGAAGGACCCATTGTTTATTTCTAGGAAGGAAGAATTGATGGACTGTGTTGAATGAGGAGATGTTAATGACCAATAAGGAGCCTAGAGAAGAAGATGAGGGTATCCCATAGGACATCCCATAGGCTTCTTGACATACTCTGTAGTTTCTTTCTATTTTAAACAGGATTAAATACATTTGAGATTTGTTGACATACTTGAAAACCTCCTGTTGAGATCCTCTGTACATTGGTTATCAGGATATTTGTCAAAGTGGGTCCTCTGGCCGATGGATATTATATACATGTGTAGTTAATGACTGTCTTCTGTTATACATATGCCAGAAGTGATTACTTATTAAAATAAATAATATAAAAGTGGGGTCGGCAAGATGAAAATGCAGTTAGAAGTGCGTATTACCAGGACTGATTATCAGAGTTCCATACCCAGGATCCACATGGAGGGAGGAGAAAATGGACTACTGCAAGTTACTTATGACTTCCACATGCATGCTGTGGAATGTACACACTCCTCCATAGAAAATATCGACACAAAATATAACAAAAATATAAAAACTATTATGGAAAGGAAACTAATATAAAATAATGACTTTTGAAAAGTGTATAGTTTTTTCCTATCAGTCAGCACATATTCCACTTTATTTAAATTGCATTTTATTAGATTATGATTTTGGTAATCAATGTATCAAAGGTCAAGAACATACTTGGGTGATTTTTGTGTGCTAAACAGTTTGCATTTTGAATCAAAACGGATTCATATATTCCAGTCTATTAGAAGCACGATTCATCCTTAAAAGCCAAGTTTTCGTGAAAGAAGTCCAAATTTCTTTGCTAAAAGTGATCACACTGGAGACAGTTTTCCTGCTCATTTTATTAATAAATTTTTGCTTTATTTGGGGTGTAAATAATGGTATAGTATTTATTGAAAGTATTTGATTTATGAATGCCATGTGTTTTATTTCCGGTTACGATTACAAAGCAGCTCTGGTTTGTGAAGAACAGGGACATCTCCTTGTTGTGGATGTGGAAGCTTCAGTGTAGAGACTGGCCTTGGCAACTTCTGTTGGGGTCTTCCTCTCTGGTGCCTTCTGTGCACTTTTGCTGAGTTGTCCAAACTGGAGACTAGGTGAGAGGTTTCAAGTCCATTTCATAAAGACACTGGTACCATTCTTGGCTTCCATTTTAAAATCACCTACACTCCATCTTTTACTACGAAGACACTGGGGATTTTGATTTCAACATTTGAGTTTGAAAATACATGATCTGTCCGTTGTACTGTTGTATCTTATAAACTATTGTAATCAAGTTTTCTTTTAATATGTATTACACACACACACACACATACACACACAGAAAATATTTTGTCCAAGACCACATATTTATTAATATTACCTTCCAGATAATTAAAAACAATAAGATTTCAAATATAGAATATTACACAAAAATAATATTTCCAGAGAGTTAGCATGCCTTTTAGGAGCCTAATCTTGTTGTTAATCATTTTATATTTAAAAAGAAAACAAGGTTTAAAATATGGTTCTTGCATCTCCTCCTACATAATCATGATTGTGCATTTTATTCAAAACTTAGAAATATTATTTGTGTTATAAATGTTTATAGTAGTTATACCACAAAGTTATTTTTTCCCAATAATAAATATCTTTGTGCTAAGTGTCTACTTTTAATAACTTTCCTTAATCTCTTTTATTTTTCCTTATCATCAGTTATTATCAAAATCACCCCAATTAAAAACTAAGCATAAAGCAATCACTAAATATCTAATACATTAGAGTTACTGTGTTGATGCTGAGGTTTCTGAGATAAATGCAAAATCTGTGGTATCACTGTCTTCTCTAACCTTGAAAGCTTATGTCAGTAGACAAAAGCTATGGCCTCATATGCAGCTTGAAATCCCTTTGTCAGAAGTGAATTTTTACTTATCTGGTGATCAAAGTCACAGACTTCAATAGTTCTTTTTCCACAGATAGGTTTTTATTTCTATTTTATCTAGGCAGAAAAAATGTTACTTCGGTAAGTCAAATGTTACTATTTTAACTTACTTTTGTAATGGGATCATATTTTTTCCTGCATAATGTCGTGACTGTTTTATGTAAGTTCTCAGTGGCCACTGTATTTCCTCATCCTGTGATACTGTGAGCCAACAGCATCCTTACAAACTGTATGGGAACATCCTGCCAACTAGATGCTGAGAAGGAGGTACAGGAGAATAATAAAAATGATGATGGCAGCAGTAACAGCAGAATCAATGACAGGGGTCATTTGCAACAGACTATCTTGTACCTTAATGTCTAACTATGAGATATGGTATTTCTTTTTACCTGGTATTCTTCTCCCATTACTTACAGGACTGGGAGCTTTTATGTGTTGTAGCTTTTCAAATACAGTTTTTCAGATATGGAATGAAGTCAATTGAGTGATTCCAATAAAGCATTCTGGGAGGAGATGGTTTTCCACAAATCTCCTTTCACAAAATTTGTAATGGCTGCAGTAGAATAGCAATTCTATTTTGCCATATTCAGACAGAGATAGCTACATCCAGTAATACTCCTATGTAAAAATATGTACATAAATGTCTTCTGATATCTGGATCCTTTCTACTCACTCCATTCTTGATACACAATATAAACAAATATAGTAATTTGTGGTATGCATAAAATATGCCTAACAAATATATACAATTAAAGAAACACAGGTCCAGTTACATATCATGATAAAGAATAGAGTTGAGAATTTGAATAACAATGCAAGAAAATTCCAAGTTTACAAGTACGTGAGGCACAAATGGGTAACTTGGGTAAAGGATACTGTTTTAGCCTTTAGGTGTACAGGGGAGAAATACCAAGGGTGGCTCATGGGTGAAGTCAGTCATGGGAATCATGTGTATTGTAGTACAACTTGAGTCTTTAGAGGTACAATTTTACCAATGAGAGCCAACAAAGTGACAGATTTAGTCTCTGTGTAGGTTCAATGAAAAGACCAGTATATACTCCTAGGAGCAGCAACAAAAAGAAATTAGGGTAAGATAAAAATCACATGAAATCTTCACAAGTGACAAAGGCACATAGAACCTAGTAAACAGCCAGATGAGGACGTGGAA
The DNA here is from genome assembly GCA_907169655.1 of Acomys percivali. Taxonomy (NCBI): domain Eukaryota; kingdom Metazoa; phylum Chordata; class Mammalia; order Rodentia; family Muridae; genus Acomys; species Acomys percivali. The sequence goes on from OU015747.1 coordinate 68,204,265, forward strand.
GTAGCACTCATACTGCATATCCCTTTCATAACACCATAATATTAAACCTTGCATCCTCTGGTCCATCAAAATTCAGGAAAAAAGGTCAGGTTAAGACAAAGGCAGCACTGTACCTGAGTTAAAACCCATACTCAATCAAATTAAAATCCATTGATGACAAAGCTACAAAGGGAAACTTTAGGTGCTGCTCATGCCCTGACAATTATAGAATAAAGTACAGGGTGCTTAGTAGAGTTGATATTTAAAACAATAAATAAATAAGAGCTAATTTGCATGCTTGAGTTCTAGTTTGTCTTAGATTAATAGAATAGCTGCACTCTTGTTCTTTTTCTCATGACAGCCTCTCTATGGAGTTGGGGATATTTTAGTTATTTCATTATGCATCTAAATGCTGAGGATAATTTTTCACATCAATCCTGTGGTATCTCTTTGTAGTGGATATAAACATGTTTTTGTTTTGATCCCAAGTGTGGGATGGGTAACAAACTTATGAGAGGGCAGGTGATGTTTATCCACTTGTTAGTCGAACCATCTCATGTGGGGGCTTGGTTTTTCCCAGCTGAAAAACATGCTAGTACAGACTCTGAGAGGAGGTATATATATGAGCCCAAAACAGGAGGTAGGGCTTTTTGGGTCTTGGTATTGTTTGGTCGTTCATTGATGTACTTCAAGACACTCCAAGAGAGAATTGCTCTAGCAAAGGCTTCAAGGCTCTGACCTCCAGCTGCTGTTCCAGATTCCAGCAGCAAATATGGTGAAATTGCTGGTCTGCTGAATCCTGCATATTAAGCAAGGGGAATTGCTCCCAGGAACTGAATTTAAGAAGGTCTATGTCTGCTGTTCCCCCAAAATCTCCTTTCTCTCCTATCTAGGGTAACTGGGTTGAAAGGAAGGTATAAGTATTTAAAGAACTCCAAGTAAAGCAGGTTTGGAAAAATTGGAGCCTACATCTCTTGGTATTGCCAGTAAATATTCTTAATGAAAAAAACCCATGGAGTAAAAATTTTATTGTATAATTTATTACAGCATGTCAATTAGTGATACATGAACATGATACAGATGGTGCTTTGCCTGCTTAACACATTTAGATTATAATACATTGTCAAGGGTCATCAAGAACAGTTACATTCTGTCATACAATACCAAATTTTTTCTTGCAATAGATAATTGGTCCTTTTCCATATTTTCAGAAGCCTAATATTATTGAAAAATCTTTGTCAGCTGTAGGGTTGGTGAAGATATTTTCCCAGTCTGTAGATTTTCACTTTGTTCTGTTTACAGTGTCTCCTGCTTTAAGAAGCTTCTCATTTATTAACTGTTGACCTTAAGGCCTGGGCTGTTGGTGTTCTGTTCAGGAAGTTGTCTCCTGTGCCAATGTATTCCAGGCTCTTCCCTACTGTTTCTTCTAACCGATTTAATGTCTCTGGTTTTATGTTGTGGTCTTTAATCCACTTGGACTTGAGTTTTGTGCATGGTAACAAATATGAGTCCAATTGCATTTTTCTACTTACCAGGAGATTGGGATTAGATGTGAGGATATCCTACTGAGACTCTAGGTAGGAGAAATATAGAAGATGGGGAAATAGACGGACCTACAAGAAGAACATCGTGTCGGGTAGATAGGGGCCCAGGGGAGTATGCTCAAATTATTGCACTAACCAAGGACAATACAATAGTGAGCATCGAACTCCTACTCTAATCTACCCAATGGACAGGACATTCTCCACAGTTATATGCAGAGTAGGGAGTGACTTTGACATGAACTCTGGTGCTCCAGAAGCTCCTTTGAAGCTGTAAACAAACCCCAAATTAAGTATGTTTTTCTATATTTTGACTTAGTTCTGATGTTTCTTCACAACAATAGAAAACTAAGACAATGACTCTCATATCAGACTCACAAATCAATTATATTTAATATATATTTTAAATATTATATAAAATAATTTTAGTTATATATTTTTATGAGTCTTGCTTTTTTTTTGCAACCAACCATTGAGATTCAACTGTGTTAATATTAGTTCATTAGTTTGGGCTACTGTGTGGAATTTTTTACAATGTCCCATTATTTTTTCTTTACACACACACACACACACACACACACACACACACACACACCCCTTGTATGACCACAATTATGATTTATTTATTTATTTATATTGAATTTTTCATGCAATATTTGTTGATCATATTCTTCCCCTTCTCCCAAGTCATCTCAGATTCCTTCCCTCCCTACATACCCAACTTCTCATTCTCTGTCTCTTAAAAAAACAACCTAAGTACACCTGAGCAAACAAACAGCAGACAAATCAAACAGTAACGATGAACAAACTGCATCGAGTTTGATTGTGCTACTCAGTTATTCCAGGTAATGTGGCCTACTCTGGACCCTGTTTGATACATTCAGTGATGCTTCATTGGAAAAACTGATTCTTCCTTTCCCAACAGGTAGCAGCCAATCAAGATTGGCCTTGTGCTCACTTTCCCTTCTCAATGTTGGAATTTTTTTCTTGTTTGAACTCATGTAGGTCGTGCGTATGATGTCACAGTCTGTAAGTTAATCTGTCTTGTAGGCCTAGATGGTCGTTCTTGAGTCATCCCCCACTCCTGTCTCCGAGATCTTTCTGCCTCCTCTTCTGCATTGCTCCCTGACACTTTGGGGGAGTGGTGTGATACAGACTTAGGGCTGCATGCTCTAAAGTCTAGTACCCTCTGCCCCTTCTTTGGTTGTGGGTCTCTTTATTAATTAGTATCTACTATAAGAAGAAAGTTTTTGAGTGTGGCTTGAGTGAGACTCTGATCTATGGGTATAGCAGTTTGTCATTAGGAGTCATTATATTCCTCAGGCAGAATGATAATAGTAGGTTTTCTCCTAAGGTCCATGTAATGTCCAGAATTATGCTCATTAACAGTGCTAGATAAGCATTCCTGCTCATGAATCAGGCCTTATATCCAAGTAAATGGTTTGTTATTACTACAATACTTGTGCTACTATTCCAACTTTGGGTATATCTTTCAGACAACTCACTTTTATAGTACCCAAAGCCTTCCATTATTTTTCAAAGAGGGAACTGGAACATTTAAAACAGATTATTATGTGCTTAACAATAGTCATATTGTGTTGTAATTCTTGTGTCATAATATTTAACCCTGAAAATTATAATTAAAAGGACTCATTTCCCCTAACCTCCTGTTGATAATTATTCAGCAAACTTATGATCATTTTAGGAAAATGATAAAAATCTTAACACTCTACAACACGTTATTAATAATACTATCTCTGTTTTTCTTTGTCTCTGTAATATCCTGTCCTGCTAAATAAATATAGTGCTGATAAGAATACATATAAAATTAGTATGCTGATAGAATAAGAAGGAAACTCCTCAACAAAGGTTATTCTTAGGGCTGGGACATTTTTATATAATAGGAGGGAAAATAAACTACATTGGAAAGATACATTATGAAAATAGGAGTTGGTTTTCTGTTTTCTCCAAATCCTTGCCCCAGGGAATGGCTGACTATGGACAAGGGAGTGGGCCCTGACCCAGGGTTCTGAGTTGACCTCACCCCAACATCTACCTCATATATGACCTTTGGAACACATGAAGGGGCCGGACCTGCAGATTCAAAGTTTAAGACTCTCCTTGACACATGGTAATAATGGTATATCCAACAGTAGTCCCAGTGAGTATCTGGTAACAATAGTGTAGGCCTCAAACCAGACCCATGACTCATATCAATGAACATTTGAAAGTAAACATATGTGACAAAAGGCTATACTGTGTGATACACTACAGCTTCTGTGACAAGAAAAGAAAACATTATTTCAACTGAGTGAGGCTTGGAATCAGGTAAAGGCTGTTTTAGAATTTAATTTTTGGGAGAGGGAAAATTTAGCTATATTTGGAGAAGATGAATTTGCTGAATGAAGCGAGCTACAGAACCAAAAAGGAGGGCAATAAAAAGAGATTTTCTGAAATATTCATTGAGCATTTAATTTGAGGGATAATGTGGGTGATGTCCTGCCTTGATATGAACTGGATTTTCTTTTATTCTTTTTGACCACTCTAGTCTATCTCTGTCTTAGGTAGGAATTTTCCATTCTTAATGACCAGAGATGGCCCTGTCTTCTCTCTGCTAGAAGAAAGACACGAGGGCCTGCATAAAAGACACAGTACTTTGTGAAAGAAAGATGTCCTTCATCAAAGCTTTGGGTCATACATGATACTTATGCATTAAGCTGTGTGATACAACACAGAAGGGAGTCAGTATGTCCTTGAGGCCATTGTAGAATTTGGCTCTGGCTGATGGTAGACCTGGAAAGAGTTGGAGTTTGCTGCTGCTAAAGGAGGTTCTGTAGAACATGCAGGATAATCTAATAAGCACTGTTATGCACCACATCACATAGTAAATGAGACACTCAGAATGGAGCTATGCACCATGGTCTATAGAAAAAATGACAAGGACTGCCTATCCATAAACATGGCATGGTCCACATGGCAGTGAGCTACAGGCACAAAGGAGTCTCTGTTGTCTCTGTCTTCTTATGTTTCTGACCTGAGCAGTTCTCTCAGGAACTTCTACTAGGCAGAAGTCTAGTGCAGTAAATCAGAGGCAGATGATTTCTGTCCTGCCAGCTTTGATCTGTTTGTGTATATGTGTGTTTTCTGGCCCTCTTAAGCCTCTGGTATTTTTTCCAAATGACCTACTGTGGTGATGACTGATGGCTAGTCACTTTTATAATGCAAACCATGTCCTCTGAGCACCAAGCTATCCCCGTTAACATATCTCAGCCCTTACTGGATAGATTACCAACTCTTTTCATAAGCTCTCTGACCTTGTCTTAAGCTTTACAGGCCAAGATGATGAATTTATGGAGTAATGATGACTATGTATGAGTTATACAAGAGAGACAAATGAGTATTAGCTGTTGAAAAAGCAGAGAAGGAAATATTGTTTTCTACACCTTTGTTAGCAAAGGCATGATCCATATAACTCCTCTTCAGTGATTTATCCATAAATCTTTCTCAGTTGGTAAAAGCCCCCCATTGCTCCTCTAAGCCAACACTGTGTTTTTGTAATACATTATTAAAGCCATGTCAGTTTCAAGATGCAGTATGCTTGGGACTTCACAGCAGGGTTATTTTACCTTCTGTTACTCCAAAATTCTCCAAGGGCTCTAAGGACATATTGGCTCCCTTCTGCATTGTTCTGTACAACTTGTTGCATGTACTCCCAGTGTAGCCTAAAGTTTGATGCCGATCTATTTCCTTTGCACAGTTTTCCTATGCTGTCTATGTAATTGGAGGAAAACTATTTTAAAAGGAACTATAGGACTTGAAAAATGGGAGCTATTTCCATCAAAATTATATTCAAAGCAATAATTTATCTAGAGCCCAGAACCCAAAATACTTGAATATTAAGCTGTAGTTCTACTAAACAGATTTAAAGAGATTTGCTTTCTTTTTTAGTGTCTAGAAATTAGAGGCATGTCATTTTAAAATCAATTGTTTCTTTCATTCTTTTTGATCATGACAAAGAGGTCTTGCTAGCAACAGTTGTTTGGACTTTCTGGGTTATAATCAAGAGAAACATGAGTCTCCTCTTTTTGAGAATGACACTTTCCCACCATCCATGGTTCTCGTATTTTCTCAGCTGGAGCTCAGAACCAAAGCGCCAAGATCAGCTCATAACACATCCTATCAGTCCCCACAGGATTGAGACAGTATCAAGTATTATAATTGGCTAAGGAACTAGAATGTTTCATAGAAAATAGGAGGTCTTATATATACAAGTAACTTGTATCTTTGTTTTAAGTCTCCAAAAAGAGGCAAATCATTTCAACATGTAGAAAGAAAAATAATCATAAATGGAAAGGTACTTTGGTGAAATTTTATTGTGGAGATTTCAGTAGTCATTGTCTGGTTTGGGTGACAATGGTCATAACTGGAAAGAAGCTGAATGTAGGTCAGGTTAATTTAAAGCCACTTTATCAGCTTTGATTTTTGCTCTATGATCAAGAAATGGATAAATTATCTTTCTTTAAACCTGCGGTAGATGACATAACTAGAACAGTCGTTCAGGTAGATTAGATTGTCAGTAAAGCATTGAGTGGATTAAGGAAAAAATAGGTTGGAAGGACAGTTGTCAGTTAGGCCACTGAAAATGTTTAGGTAAAAATAATGACGGGACTTAAGAAAACAAGAGTTTCATTATAAAGATGGGTGTAGGAGGCTTTTTGATAACTGCATAGGATATTTCCAGGTAAGTTAAAAAATGTCATTCAAAAAATAATGAAGAAAGTCAACAGTAATGTCATGCAGTGGAAACCTATTACTTATTCAAAGCTTGTTAACCTAATATGTATTACTCTTTAAGTTATTTTATTACTAGAATCTGCAAACGCTGATAACGCCATGACTAATTTAAACCATTATTGTTGCTCAGTCTTCCTATGATATAGTTTGTGTTTCATCTCCTTTAAGTAAACCGAATCAACTTCAATAATAGCAGTCTATTCTTCAGAAATGAAAATGTCTCCGGCATGGTCATGAGGTAGAAAGCAGATTTTTTTTCTTTAGTTCTCATCACTGCCCATGAAGACATGATTTCACTGTGGAAGGAGCCATTGTTTTTGCTTTGATGCTCTAGAGAGATGTTTCCAAATATTGATATCTGAAGGATGTAGACTAGTTCAAGGTTATAGGTGTCCTGAAGGAAACCATGAAGCTAATAGATAACTAAAAATTAATTTGGGGAAATATTTCATAAATAACACACAATGGAGAGGATATTACTTTTTGCTTAGAGTCAAGCCAAATTGAATTTGAATTCCTATCTCTTCTGTCACTATCCAGTTGGAAAGCTCCTTGGTCTTTGCATAAGGGTGTCGGGAGCCGTTCGGAACAGTGCCGCACCTAGAAGATGGCGCCTCTTCCTTTTCCTGTTCCTGCAAAGCTTGGTAGTAAACAACTGCCTTATTTGGACCTGCTTGGCGTCCGCCAATAGAGTATGGCTACGTGGCAGACTGTGTTTGGTTTTGCTGTTTGCTATATAACTGCTATCCTGGGGTGCGGGGGCAGTCACTTCCTGAAACCTACCGAGTAGAGTAAACTGCTTGAAGAAGGATCCTGGTTGTCTGTGTCTCTTTCCCACTGGACGGGTGTGGCACCGACATAAGGGTATATAGTTAGAACAACTTCCACAAGTGTTCTGGCAACCAGAGAAAATATTAAAGGGTTTTTGAATAATTTATAAATAATGCAATATTTAAAAACAACCACAACAACAACAAAAACCCCAAAGAAACCTTGGAGGGGAAGTTTGGCAAATCTGAATGGTCCACTAGCCAGAGCAATGGCGTTTAGAGCTTGATATCTAAGGTATAGCTGGCCCGAAGGCATGAAAATTCTATTGGCCTTTTGTATTTGTACTGGATGTGGTAGAAGGGATTAAATATGACCTGGAATGTGTCCATTAGATGTTGGAGGTAAAAACTATATTTTATTGATGTTTCATCATTTAACCTTGTGGGATTCTCTGTTTAGCTTTCCTCTTGATAGCTTTACATCAATCTTGTATGTGGGAATAAACTACCTGAGGACTTGAATTTACTCTCTGGACCACTTGAAACAGTTCCTTTCACCTCCACTCGATCCCCGAGTTTTTATATACCCATTCTCAAGACTGACTTGTGTCAAAATTGTAGCATCTATCTGGAATAAAAGTAGCTAGAACCTTCTTCTGAGATATTTTTTCTATTATTAGGATGGAGATACATCTGTAAAAACAGTCAATATATGATAAAGTAAATTAATGTTTATCTTTGTCAGTACTTGTAGAAACTAAACTGTTAAAAGCAGGACCAGGATAATGACTCAGATCTCCTAAATTTGGACCACATCTCCCTTAGAGTTCCCTAACCTCTTCTTTTTCAGAACACTTTGATTCACAAAATCACCCCCAATTTAATAATTTTGTTGATATAGCCTTCTCTATCAGAGGTTTTTATGTCATTACTAAGAGGTTATTTATGTCAATACTATGTAATCCATCCTTTCAAAATAAGATTAAGTACCTAGGTCATGAAAGGAGCATGCTTTTTATGATAAATCACATGCCTTCATTAAAAATAGGATGAATACCTATTTCCTCAAAAAGTATTGATCTCCATTAAGATTTTTAATTAGGATTAAGAGGGACAGTTCTGTAATTACATGATATGGGATTTTGATCTTTGTTGAAATAAGCCCCTCTAGCAAGGTCACTGTTTTTAGGGTCCAGGTGCAATTTAGGAGGGCACATTCAAGTTATTTAGAAACATGCAGTATTTTAAAAACAAGAGAAAAATTGGAAAAAATATGTGGTAGAGACAGAAAAATGTTAAGGCATGCTGAGAGGAATGATTCCTGTCAGGTCAAATCCAGCATCAGTGTCTGGTTCTTTTGTTCTTAAAACATGTAATTACTCACAAACATTATACAGTCTTAAGAGTATAAGTATTAAGTATGTATGATGCACAGAACTATTAAGACTCATTCTCTGATCTTTGTATGAGCCCAAGAAAGACATATGTAAATCTTCATTTATGCCATATGAAGAATGACATCTAAAAATAAATCAAAAGGATTCTGTAGGCAACAAGAAATTTTGTCTATGGTTACACATTCATGTCTCAGCCAGTCTCAGAACTACTCCCATGTAGTGGGATTAGCAATATAAATTACCTGCTTGTTCTGCAGTATGAATACTTCAGACCAGTCATTGAAGCCCCCTCCTTCATCACTTCCAGATCCTCCTCTCTTCCTCTGTCATCCCCTCTCCCTCCTTCCCCTAGTCCTCAGAAAGGGGAGCCCTCCTCCCTTAGGATCTGACCTCAGCCTATCAAGTCTCATCTGTACTACCTCTATCATCTTCCTGTGTGGCCTGCCAGGGGAAAATGATCAGCATGGGGCAGGGAGTAGAGAACATGTAAGAATTAGTCCCTAGCCCTCATACTGTGGGACCCACAAGGAGACTGTGCTGCCTATCTACTCCATCTGGGCAGAGGATCTAGGTCCATATCATACATGGTTCATGGATGCTGCATCAATCTCTGTATTGTACTGTGTTATCCTGTATTATGTAGCTAATATCTGCTTATGAGTGAGGAGATACCATCCGTGTCTTTCTGGGTCTGGGTTACCTCACCCAGAGTGATTATTTCTAGTTCCATTTATTTGCCTGCAAATTTCAAATTTTCCTTGTTTTTAATAGCTGAGTAGTATTCCATTCTGCAAATGTACCACAGTTTCTTTATCTGTTATTCAGTTGAGGGACTTCTAGTTTGCTTTCAGATTCTGGCTATAAGGACTAAAGCTGATGTGAACATAGTTGAGCAAATGCCCTTGCTGTATGGTAGAGCATATTTCAGGTATATGCCCAGGTGTGGTATAGTGGGTCTTCAGGTAGAATTATTCCAAATTTCCTGAAGAAGTGCCAGATTGCTTTTTAAAAAGTGGTTGTACAAGTTTTCATTCCCACCAGCAATGCAAGAGTGTTCTCCTTCCTCTATAACTTCACCAGCATGTGTTTCCAATAGAGTTTTTTATCTTAATCATTCAGATAGATGTAAGAAGGAATTGATATTGAATTGATATTGACTCATTTTGATTTGCATTTCCCCGAAGTCTAGGGATGTTGAGAATTTCTTTAAGTGTTTCTCAACCATTGATATGCCTCCATTGAGCATTCTGTATTTAGTTCTGTACCCCTTTTTAAATTGGGTTATTTGGTTTTTGTAGTGTTTAATTTGAGGTTTTTAAAAATATATATTTTGGATATTAGCCCTTTGTCAGATATAGGTCTGATGAAGAACTTTTCCTAATATGTAGGCTGTTATTTTGTTCTATTGACAGTGTGTCCTTTGTCTTACAGAAGCTTTTCATTTCATGAGGTCCCATTTATTATTTGTTAATCTTAGAACCTTAAGTGTTGGTGTTCTGTTCATAGTGTTGTCTCCTGAGATGAAGAGCTAAAGGCTCTTGCCCACTTATTCTTCTAACATATTTAGTGAGTCTGGTTTTATGTTGAGGTCTTTAATTCATTTAGACTTTAGTTTTGTGCAGGGTGAGAGATATGGATCTATTTGCATTATTATACCTATAGCCATGCAGTCAGACCAGCATCATTTGTTGATGATACTATATTTTTTTACATTGTATGGTTTTGGCTTCTTTGTCAAAAAATCAAGTGTCCATAGGTGTCTGGGTTTATTTTTGGGTCTTTGATTTGATTCTCCCTATCAACCAACCTATTTCTGTGCTAGTACCATGCTTTTAAAATTACTGTTGCTCTATCGTACAGCTTTAGATCCGGGATGGAGATTCTTTCAGAAGATCTTTTCTTTCACAGGATTTCTTTAGCTATTCTGTGTTTTTTTTTCTTTATCCATATCAAGTAGAGAATTGGTCTTTCAAGGTCAGAAACCAATTGTGTAGTTATTGTGATGGGTATTGCATTGATTCTGTAGATTATTTTTGGTAAGATGGCCATTTTTACTATGTTGATTCTCCAAATCCATTAGATTGAGAGATATTTGCATCTTCTGAAATCTTTTTCAAATTCTTTCTTCAAAGATTTGAAGTTTATTTCATACAAGTCTTTCACTTTCATTATTAGAGTTATACCAAGATACTTTATATTATTTGTGGCTATCATGATGTGAAGGGTGTAGTTTTCCTAACTTCTTTCTCAGCCTGTTTTTTTATGTATGTGCAAGATGGCTACTAATTTTTTTGAGTTGATTTTGTGTCCAGCCACTTTGTTGAAGGTGTTTAATAGCTGTAGCATTTTTTAATATAAATTTCAATCACTAATGTATATTATAATATCATCCATGAATAGTGAGAGTTTGATATCTTCCGTTCCAATTTGCATCCCCTTGAACTCCTTTAGTTGTTTTATTGTTCTAGTTAGAAACTATATTAAAGAAATATGAAGAGAGTGGGCAGGTAGTCTTGTTCTTGATTTAAGATTCTCTCTATTTAGTTTGATATTGGCCATAGGCTTGCTGTATATTGCCTTTACTATGTTTAGGTTTGTGCCTTGTATCTCTGCTCTCTCCAGGACTTTTAACATGAATGGATTTTGTCAAATGCTTTTTCAGCATTTAAGGAGATGATCATGTTTTTTTTTTTTCACTTTTTTATATGATGAATTTCATTGACGTATTTCTGCATATTAAACCACCCCTGCATGCCTGGGAGAACACCTACTTGGTGATGGTCAATGATATTTTTATATGATCTTGAATTCAGTTTGAGAGTATTATATTGAATATTTTCCTATCAATGTTCATAAGAGAAATTGGTCTGAATTTTTTTTTTTTTTTTTTTTTTTTTGAATCATTCTGTGGTTTAGGTAACAAGACTCCTGGCCCCTCATAGGATGAGATTGGTAATGTTCCTTCTGATTCTATTTTGCAGAATAGTTTGAAGAGAATTGGTATTAACTCTTCTCTATAGGTCTGGTAGAATTTTGCACTGACTCTATCTGGCCCTTGCCTTTTTTTCGCTGGGAGATTTTGTTGACTGATTCTATTTCCTTAAGAGTTATAGGACTATTCAATTTATTTCACTTATCTTGATTCAATTATTATAATTGATATCTATCAGGAAAACTGTTCATTTCATTAGGTTTTCAAATGTTGTGACTATTTAAATAAGAGTAATGATTCTTTGGATTTCCTTGATGTCTGTCATTATGTCTCTCTTTTCATTTCTGATTTTGTTGATTTGAATACTCACTCTCTGCCTTTTAGTGGGTTTGGCTATACTTTTGTCTATGTTGTTGATTTTCTCAAAGAACCAGTTCTTGATTTTGTTGATTCTTGGAAATTTTTGTTGTTTCTAATTTATTGATTCCAACCCTGAGTTATATGATTTCCAGCTATCTATTCCTTTTGGGTATGTCTGATTTGTTGTTATTGTTGTTCTAAAGATTTCAAGTATGGTGTTAAGTTGCTAGTATAGGATCTCTCCAGTTTCTTTATAAAGGAACTTAGTGCTACGGAATTTCTTCTTATCACTGCTTTCATTATGGCCCATAAGTTTAAGAATATTTTGCCTTCAGTTTCAGTACATTCTAGGAAGTTTTTATTTCTCTTTTTATTTTGTCACTTACCCAGAAGTCGTTGAGTAGGGAGTTGTTCAATTTCCATGAGTTTGTAGGCTTTATGATGTTTTTGTTGTTGTTGAGTTCCAACTTTAATCTATTGTGGTCCAATAAGATGCAATGGTTTATTTTGATTTTCTTGTATCCGCTGAGGTTTGCTTTGAGACCAAGTATATTGTCAAATTTGGAGAAGTTTCTGTGAGGTTCTGAAAAATGTCTATTTGTGGTTAGTTACTGATTAAACTTGGTTTTGTCATGGAATATCTTGTTTTCTCTGTCTATGGTAATAGGAAGTTTGGCTGGTTATAATAGTCTGGTTTGGTATCTGTGATCTCTTATTGTTTCCATGTCTAGGCTATTCTAGTTTTCATAGTCTCTGTTGAGAAGTCAGGTATAATTCTGATGGGTTTGCCTTTACATGTGACTTGACCTTTTTCTCTTGCAGCTTTTAATATTCTTTCTTTGTTCAGTATATATATAATGTCTTGATTATTATAGGGAGGAGGATTTTCTTTTCTGGAGTTCTATAGGCTTCTAGTATGTTTAATGGCATTTTTTTTCTTTAGGTTGGGGAAGTTTTCTTCTTTTTGTTGAAAATATTTTCTGGGCCTTAGAGTTTGGAGTCTTCATCTTCTTCTATTCCTATTATTATTAGATTTGGTCTTTTTTGTAGTATCTCATATTTCTTGGATTTTTTGTGTCAGAAACTTTTTAATTTTAATGTTTTCTTTGATTGTATCTACCACACTTTAGATTTTCTCTTCCATCTCTTGTGTTTGCTTGGTGTTGTTTGTGTCCATGGCTCCTGTTCTCTTCTCTATGTTTTCTAATTCTTAGTATGTCTCAGCTTGTGTTTTCTTTATTACTTCTAATTCCCTCTTTAGGTCTTGAATAATTTTATTCATTTCTTTTTCACATTTGCTTGAATTTTCCTGTAATTCTTTATATGATTTTTTTCCAATCCGTTATCTGTTTGGATGTTGTTTTCCTATCATTCTTTATAGGATTTATTCAATTTCTTCATCTGTTTGAGTCTATTTTTCTGTATTTCTTTGAGTGATTTATTCTCCTTTTCAAGGTGTCTATCATTTTCATCACCTCAGCTGTAAAGTCTTCTTCTTGCACTTAATGGGTATTCATATCTCCATGGTTTTCTGTGGTAGAATCACTGGTTTCCAGTGGTGGTATATGGCTCTGAGTTTTGTTGTTAGTCTTCTTGAACTGGCCTCTAGGCATCTGAATGTCACTAGTGTTAGCAAGCTTAGAGGTTCCTCCAATGGGGTTGCTGTCTGTGTCCCATGTATATCAGGCATGTTGGGAACAAGCAAAGAGACCTCCAAGATGTACTTTGTTTTTTAGGGCTCCCCAGATGCTTCTTGATTGTGGTGGACAGTAGATATTAGAGCCTGGGCCCAGTTCAGCTCAGCTGGTAACCCTGCCTGTATTCCAGGTGAATCAGGTAGGAGAGAAGCAGGATGAGGGAATTCCAAGCCCAAAGTTGCTCAGGTGCCCCACAGTCCTTTTCTAGATGGCAGGGATCTGCCTATATGCTCTGTGTTCCAGATGGGCTGGTCCAATAAGCAGCTGGGGGTGCTTTGAGGGAACCTATCCCATAGTTGCTCAAGTACCCCAGAAACCTTCTTGATTTGGCAGCAATTTTGAGTTGTGACTGACACCAAACTCAGCTATGCCTATCTGCTCTGTGTCCTAGATCATTCCGGCTGGTAATTAGCTGGGTGATTAGGAAGGAATGGAGCCCAAAGGTTCTCAGGTTCTACACAAACCTTCTTGAGATGGCAGGGTTCTGCTTAGCTGCTCTGTGTCCCAGATGGGCTATGCTGGTAAGCAGCTTGCAGGTGGAGAGAGATCCAGTCCCAAAGCTGCTCATAGGATGGCAGCTAATGTCGAGGGTGGTACACTCAGGTCTCTTTTCTGCCTGTCTGTTCTATGTCCTAGGTTGGTCAGGCCAGTAAGCAGGCAGAGACAGATACTAGACTAAAGCTGCTTGTAGGATGGCAGCTAATGTGAATTGTGGCTGGTGCATGGTGCCTGTATTCTCCGTGTCACTGATGGATCAGGCTGGTAAGCATCTGAGCAAGTGGGGGGGGGGCTGAGAGAGATTGGAGACCAAAGTGGCTGGGGGGCTCTACAGGCCTTCTCAAGAGGCCAGGGCTCTGTCTATCTGCTCTGTGACCCAGCTGGTATATGCTCCTAAGTAGGTGGAGGGCAAAGAAAGATCCAAGTTCATGCTGCTTGGGTGCCCCAAACTCTAACGAAGCTAATGTACATTGTGGGCAGCACCATGACTCAGCTGTGCCTGTCTTCTCTCTGTTGCAGCTCCAGTAAGCAGCAGATGGCCAGAGAGAGTCTGAAGCTACACAGTTGTCTCACACTCCTTCTCAAGATGTTGTCTAATGTGGATTGTTCCTGGGGACTTTTCTGTGGGTTAGCTGTGTGGCTAAGGGTTGTACCCACCCAAGTTCCACACAATGTAGATCCCTCTCACCTGGGAATCAGCAATACTGGTGTTTTGTAGCTCTCAGTTTGGTCTTTAGGTTGCTGCACAGTGCTAGGTATCCTGCTGATCTCATATGGTGTGTCTAGTTATACTTTTATCCAGAAAATAGCTTCAGGGAGTATGGGATTTTTATTTCATTCACTTTTCACTAAAGAATAAAATAAGCATGAGCTTTCTTCATACTTGATAGAATGGAATTTGAGTTCAGATCCATATGTCTCCATAACTTTCAATCTCTATGTCTTTCATAAACTTTCTTATAAAGTCAAAGATAGCTACACAAAACTACACATACTGTAATAATGGTTGAATGGATTCTATTAAGCACCAAAAAGAGCAAGAGCAAGAATTGGGAGTTTGGCATATGCTGGAGAAATTTCTTCCTTCCTTTTCTCCAAAAGTAAGTTTTGTGTTGAAAGTGATAATAATCAGTTGTTTGCCAATTTTAATGGTTTTATAAGCCAAAATGCACACTGCTGGACAATTGTTTAACTTTTTATACTTTAAATATTTTATTAAAAATTTTTATGTTTCTCAGTATGACTTTGTGTCTTGATTAGTTTGTGGAATGAAGTATCTTTCATTGTGGAAAAATAATCTTTTAAAAAAAGCAGATTGTTTTCTGTATTCCGTATCCAAGAAATATGGGTATTATTTGCTGTATACACAGCATACATCCTCATATATGGTTCTGATAAAACTTATAATTTAATTTCTATTTTCAAATGCTCAGATTTGATTTATTGGACAAAATTTGAACAAGTGTGTTGTATTTGCCAGAAGACATTCATCTGTAAATTTTGTACCTGGACTGCTAATTGTTATTGCAAAATTTGAGTATGGCATAGATATTCATTTTTAAATTCCATACTATGTACACACATTTCAAAAAATGTTATTATGGCAATATGATTCATTATATTTAATGAATAATTAATACTCTCTACATGCAAATCTATATTGTACAATAAGTTAGAATAGTCTATCCATATCTATCTACTCTATATCCAAACAGATATCCATCACAATCAGTAATTACTCATTTTTAATATTATTGTATTTTCATTCTATCAGCAATTATGTAGGTCATTAGTCTTCTAGTATTCCTTTTTCAATTTTCTTGTATAAAGCTTGTAGAAAAGTAGACACTAGGGAGTTCTCTAATAGAAAATACTTTCTGAATTATTGTCAATTATCTGTATACCATTTATTTACTTGCTTACTTTTGCTTGTTCAGTCATTTGTTTTTGAGACATATGTCCTAGCATGGTTTAAAGTTTTCATGTAGCTGTGGATGATCTTGTGGTTTTGATCCTGCTACCTCCTCTCAAGAGTGATGATTGGATATTTCTACATCATGCCCAGTTTGGTGTTATTACATTCATCTTTGGTTTCATTATTTTTTAAAGGATATTGTTTTGTATATGTTCTAGTCATATCTTAAAATAGCTAATTTTAACAAGATTTTAGTAACAATATTTAAAATGTATATACTACTCTGTATAATTGGAAGTGATTTTTCTTTTTGTTTTTCATGTTCTAATATAATCACATGATTTTTTCTTTTCTTTTTCTTCACTAAAATCACCAGGTTACCCTCCTTGTTCTCTTCATTCATTATCTTAACTTTAATAATTGTAGTTAAACACACACACACACACACACACACACACACACACACACACACACACTCTCTGAAATATAGTCTAGTCAATCTGTATACTTTTACTTTTTATATGCTTTTAGTGCTAGCCATTTGGTATTGCATGATAATTTGGTGTACTCTTTCCTGGGGAAGACTATTTCTCTCACTCTCAGTCTTCCCTAGTTATTTGTAGTTCTTAATTCTTTGTAGTGTTTGTTTAGGGTTGAAACTCTTGATTGTCACCAATCCATGTTGGCATGTTTATTTTTGTTGTCCTTAAAACTAAAGATTAGAGGATCCAAGATGGATGCAAGCAGCATGGACCATGTTTAGAAGCTCCAGTAAATGATTCAGGGAATTGCACAGAATTCTGAACCAAGAACACCAAGGTCCCCACCCCACTACAGTGGGAGTTCTTCACAGATTGAAAGGACCAAAATACAGAAAACCTGTGTACCCGTGCACATGGGAGGAGTGCAGATTTTCTCAGACTAGAGCTAGAGCAGAGGCTGAGGTTTGCAGCTAGGAACCCTCCAGCAGAGGTAATTGACATTGTAACCAGTTGGAATTGCAGAGGGAGAGGGGACTCTGTGCAAGATTTGGGCTCTGCTACCCTAGCTGAACTTCACACATGGTTTGGGTTCCTTGAGCCAAGCTCAGCTGGGCACATAGTTCATGCTCTGAGACCCAAACCAGACTTGGTGCACAGTTTGGCCTGTGAGACCCTAGCAGAGCTCGGCACATGGTTCGGCCCCTGAGACCCTACCTGAACTTGCGCACAGTTCAGCTCCTGAGACTCTAGCTGAGCTCGACATGCAGTTCAGGCCCAGAGTCCCTCGCTGGACTTGATGGGCAGTACAGGGAGCTGGGGATCACTGGCTGTGAGAGACCAAAACTACAGGGCTAGCCTTCTGCCATCCAGCCCAGTGAAGCATCAGAGCTTCTGGCCTAGGGAAATCATGAGAAAACAGGTGAATCTATCCTCAGACTCCCTCCACCCTATACTGGAAGCTACCTGCTAAAAACAGAGAAAGCAAGATAACTAAAGGGCAGCATAAAATAAGCAAAAAGACCCAAAATAATATGGCATCTCCATATCCCAGATATCCCAAAGAAAACAACCCAGAGAACTAAAACACAATGAAACACAAGGAAATGACCTCAAATCCATAGTAATGAGAATGATAATGGAGGAAACAAATAAAAGTCATAATCAACTGCAGGAAGAGGCAGTCAAACAGGTGGAAGACATAAAAGAGGCCAATAGAGAGGCACTGGAAAAATTCAGGAAAATACAAACCACCATATGGAGGAAATCAATAAAACTGTTCAAACTCTGAAAGCCTATAAAGAGGCAATGGAAGAAACTCAGGGATATACAAACAATCAGATGAAACAAAGCAATAAAACAGTTTAAGATCTGAAGATGAAAATGGATTCAATAATAAACACACAGACGAAAAACGGGAATGTGAGAGATCAGAGCAGAAGGGGAGCAACACAGAGGTAAGTCTGTCTAAAAGAATCCAAGAGATGGAGAAATGAATCTCAGGTCTAGAAGATAACATCATAGATCTTGAAGGAACCATTAAAGAAAATGCTGAATCCATAAAAATCCTGACACAAAATATCCAAGAAATCAAGGACAACATAAAAAGAAGAAATCTGAGGATAATAAGCATTGAAGAAAGAGAAGATGCCAGAACCAAGGTCCACAAAATATTCTCAACAAAATCATAGAAGAAAACTTCCAATCTAAAGAAAGAGATGCCTATAAATGTACAAGAGGTCTACAGAACACCAAATAGAATAGACCAGAAAAGAAAAACTGCCCGTCACATAATAATCAAAACACAAAATATACAGAACAAAGAAAAAATATTAAAATCTGCAAGGGAAAAGGACCAAATAATATTTAATGGCAAACCTATGACATTACCTCAGGGTAAAGGCTAGAAAAAATATTCCAAGCAAATGGTCCCAAGAAGCAAGTAGGCATAGCCTTTTAAATATCTAACAAAATAGAATTTCAACCCAAATTAATCAAAAGGGATGAAGAAGAACACTTCATACTCATCAAAGGTAAAGTCAACCAAGATGACATCACAATTCTGAACATCTATGCTACCAATACAAGGACACTCACCTTTGTAAATGATCTATTATGAAAGCTTAAACCACACATTGATCCCCACAAAATAATAGTGGGAGACTTCAACACCCCACTCTCACTGATGCATAGGTCATTGAAACAGAAACTAAGCCGAGAAATAACATTGTTAACCATGAATCAAATGGATCTAACAGATATCTATAGAACCTTTCACCCAAACAAAAAGGAACATACCTTCTTCTCTGCACCCGATGGAACCTTCTCCAAAATTGATCATATCATAGGTCACAAAGCAAGCCTCAACAGATACAAGAAGATTGAAATAATACCTTGTATCCTATCAGATCACCATGCTCTTAGGCTGCAATTCAACAACAACAGAAATAACAAAAAGCCTACACATTCATGGAAACTAAGCAACTCTCTAGTTAATGACTCCTGGGTCAAGGAAAAAATAAAGAAAGATGTAAAGGACTTCTTGAAATCATGAAAATGAGGGAACAACATACCCACATTTGTGGGATACATTGAAAACAGTGCTAAGAGGAAAATTCATAGTACTAAGTCCTTTAAAAAGAAATTAGAAACATCCCACATAAGCAACTTAACGACAAAGCTGGAAGCCCTAGGAAAAAAAGAAGCAGAAACATCCAAGAGGAGTAGACTTCAAGAAATAATCAAACTCAGGGCTGAAATTAATAAATTAGAAACAAAGAAAACAGTCCAAAGAATCAACAAAACCAAGAGCTGGTTCTTTGAGAAAATCAACAAAATAGAAAAACCTTTAGCCAAACTAACTAAAAGGCAGAGACACAGTATTGAAAGCAAGAAAATCAGAAATGAAAAGGGAGACATAACAACAGACACTGAAGAAGTACAAAGAATCATAAGATCCTATTTTGAAGCATATATGCCAAAAAATGTGAAAATCTAAGGGAAATGGATGATTTTCTTGATCAATTCCACTTGCCAAGGTTGAGTGAAGAACAGATAAACAAGCCAAATAGTCCCATTTCCCCTTTAGAAATAGAAGCAATCATTATTTGTCTCCCCGCAAAAAAAAAAAAAAAAAAAAAAAAAAAAAAAGCCTAGAGCTAGATGGTTTGAGTGCAGAATTCTACCAGACCTTCAAGGATGTGCTAATACCAATATTCTTCAAGCTACTCCAAAAGATAGAAATGGATGGAACATTACTGAATTTATTATATTAGTCCATAGTTACACTGATACCTAAACCTCAAAAAGACCCAACAAAGAAATAGATTTTAGTCCAAAAATGCTCAATATAATACTTGCAAAACTAATATAAGAACACATAAAAGATATTATTTACCATGACCAGGTAGGCTTCATTCAAGGCATGCAAGGATGGTTTAATATACAGAAATTCATCAATGTAATCCACCATATAAACAACCTGAAAATAAAAATAAAAACATCATCATCTCCTTAGATGCAGAGAAAGCATTTGATAAAATCCAACACCCATTACGTTTAAAGTTTTGGAGAGATGAGGGATACAAGGCACATACCTCAACATATTAAAGGCTATATACAGCAAGCCAATAGCCAAAATCAAATTAAATGGTAAGATACTCAAGGAAATTCCTCTAAAATCAGGAACAAGGCAAAACTACCCATTCTCTCCATGTCTCTTCAATATAGTACTGGGAGTTCTAGCCAGAGCAATTAGACAACAAAAGAGATCAAGGGTAACCTAATGGGAAAGGAGGAAGTCAAATTATCCCTATTTGCAGATGATATGATAGTGTACATAAATGACCCCCAAAATTCCACCAGAATTCCTTCAGCAAATTGACTGGATAAAAATTTAACTCAAAAAGTGAGTTGCCTTCCTATATACAAATGATAATCATGCAGAGGAAGAAATTATGAAAACTACACCTGTCACATTAGCCACAAGTAATATAAAATATTTAGGAGTTACTCAACCCAAGCAAGTGAAGGACTTGTTTGAAAAACATTTCAAAACTCTGAAGAAAGAGATTAAAGATGACATCAGAAGTTGGAATGATCTTCCTTGCTCATGGATTGGGAGAATTAACATAGGAAACCTGGACATCTTACCAAAAGCAATTTACAGATTCAATGCAATCTCTATCAAAATACCTACTCACTTTTTTAAAGATATTGAAAGTTTAATTCTCAACTTCATATGGAAAAACAAAAAACCCAGAATAATTAAAACAATCTTGTACAATAAAAGATCCTCCAGAGGAATCTCCATACCTGATCTCAAACTGTACTATAATACAACAGTAATTAAAACAGCATAGTACTGGCACAACAATAGGCTGATTGATCAGTGGAATCAAATTGAAGACCCAGAAATGAACCCACACAAATGTGGTCACTTGATATTTGACAAAGAAGCCAAATATATTCAATGAAAAAAGGATAGCATCTTCAACAAATGGTGCTAGCCTAACTGGATGTCTACATGTAAAAAAAATGCAATTGGACCCATATTTGTTACCATGCACAAACTCAAGTCCAAGTGGATCAAAGACCTCAACATAAAACCAGAGACACAAAATCCGTTAGAAGAAAAGGTGGGAAAGATCCTGGAACACATTGGCACTGGAGACAACTTCCTGAATAGAACACCAACAGCCTAGGCCTTAAGATAAACAATTAATAAATGGGACCTCATGAGGCTGAGATGCTTCTGTAAGGCACAGACACTGACAACAGAACAAAGTGACTGGGAAAAGATCTTCACCAACCCTACATCTGACAAAGATCTAATATGCAAAATATATAAAGAACACAAGAAATTAAACACCACCAAACCATATAACCCAATTCAGAAATGGGGCTCAGAATTAAACAGAGAATTCTCAACAGAGGAATATCAAATGGCTGAGAAACACTTAAAGAAATGCTCATCTTCCTTAGTCCTCAGGGAAATGAAATCAAAACAACTCTGAGATTCCATTTTATACCCATCAGAATGGCTAAGATCAAAATTTGAAGTGACACAACATTCTGGCAAGGATGTGGAGAAAGAGGAACACTCCTTCATTGCTGTTGGGTATGTAAACTAGTACAGCCACTTTGGAAATCTATCTAGTGCTATCTCAGAAAACTGGGAATAAGGCTTCCTCAAGACCCAGCTATTCTACTCCTTGGAATATACCCAGAAGATGCTCCAGCATACAACAAGAATATTTGCTCAACCATGTTCATAGCAGCCTTGTTCATAATAGCCAGAACATGGAAACAGCCTAAGTGTCCGTGAGTAAAATGGATTAAAAAAAAAACCTGTGGTACATATACACTATGGAATACTATTTGGCTATTAAAAAACAAGGAATTCCTGAAATTTGTGGACAGATGTGTTGAACTAGAAATGATCATAATGACTGAGTTAACCCAGAATCAGAAAGTGTCAAACAGTATATACTCACTAATATCTGGACATTAGCCCAAGGGGTATGTCCCATGAAAGTCTTCACTTACCAGGAAAGTCGGAAAGAAGGGAGGATATCATATTTGGCCTCTAGATGAGAGAAACATGGACGAATGGGGAAATAGAAGGATCCAGAGTGTCCTGCTCAAGGCACCAGCCAAGGACAATAAATGCAGCAAACTTCAAACCCCTACCCAGATCTAGCCAATGAACAAGACATTCTTCACAGTTGAGTGGAGAGTGGGGACTGCCCCATTTTTGATCATGTCCCCTTGATGGGGAGGCCTGGTGGCACTCAGAGGAAGGACAGCAAGCTACCAAGTAGAGACTTGATACTCTATGAGCATATACAGGGGGAAGAGGTCCCCCCTCATACACAATCATATGGCAGGTGAGTAAGGGAAAATGGGAGGGAGGGAAGAACGGGAGGCTACAAGGGATGGGATAACAATTGAGATTTAATATGAATAAATTAATAAAATATATTTAAAAACCTAAAGATTAATGATAAACATTCTAATCTGGGAAATTATAGTTGGCTTTCGACATTGTAGGCAAGAAAGATGATCTTTAGGAGTACTAATTTTTATCTATGGAATGGAAATTATTACTATTTGTGTCTGTTGATAAATACCCATGTTCATAATAGAAACACACTAAAGCTTAAATCAAGATTGACCCTCACACACTGTTAGCAAGAGAATTCAATACACACTGTCAACATCAAAGAGGTTATCTAGACACAAACTAAATGGAGATAAGCTCAAGATAACTAACAGTATAAACCAAATGGACCTAACAGATATTTATAGAGCGTTTTATCCAAACACAAAAAACTATAGCTTCTTCTCAGCACCTAATGCTTCTTTCACCAAAACTGACCAAATACTTGGACCTAAAGCAAACCTTAACATATACTAGAAATTTGAAATAACACCTGTATACTATCTTACC
The DNA here is from genome assembly GCA_907169655.1 of Acomys percivali. Taxonomy (NCBI): domain Eukaryota; kingdom Metazoa; phylum Chordata; class Mammalia; order Rodentia; family Muridae; genus Acomys; species Acomys percivali. The sequence goes on from OU015747.1 coordinate 68,227,078, forward strand.
ACAACAGACTGAAGCTGCATATCAACAATGGACAGTTCACAGACTGAATAATTCACTACTGAACTTAAAAAATAAATAGGTCCAGAAGACAGAAATAAAGAAATTAAACACTTTTAGAAGTAAATGAAAATGAATACACAATAAAGATTATATGACATATTCCTTTCCAAATTTCATGCCCAATGATCTACTTCAGCAATAAGACATGAAATTTGGAAAGGAAAATGTCAATCTTTATCTGCAGGTGTTAGGATAGTGTAAATGAGCACAAAAATTCCACCAGGGAGCTTATACATCTGATAAGCACTTTTAGCAAAGTAGTTGGTCACAAAACTAACTCACAAAAATCATTAGCCTTCCTATATAAAAATCACAAATGGACTGAAAAAGAAATTAGGGAAACAATACCAATCAAATAACAGAAAAATGTTTTACATATATGTATATATAATACTATAGCTTCAAATATTATATAATGGCTTGGGACAGCTCTGACGAAGCAAGTGAAGGATTTTTATAGTAAAAACGTAACATCTTTGAAGAAAGAAATTGAAGATGCTATTAGAAGATGGAAAGATCTCACGTGCTCATGGATAGGTATGAATTATATAGTAAAAATGGATAATTTACCATAGCAATCTCCAGATTCAAAACAATCCCCATAAAAAATCCAAGACAGTCCTTCACAGATCTTAAAAGGAAAATTGTCAACTTTATAGAGAAAACCCATGGTAGGTAAAACAATCCTGAACAACAGCAGCATCAGCAGCAACAACAAAACTAAACAAACAAAAACTGCTGGAGATATCAAGATTCCTAATTTTAAGTTGTACTACAAATATATAGTAGTAAAAATGCCATAGTATTGGCTCAAATAAAAAGATACATTGATCAAATAAATTGAATTGGAGACCCTGACCTAAATGGGTATACACATGGACACATGATTGTTTGTGAAGAAGCCAGAAATACACACCTAAAATAATGGCTAATGTTTGCTACAAACACATTATCAAACTGGATGGCAAAATGTGTAAGAATCCAAGTAAATTAATATTTATCACCCTGCAAAAAATTTAAGTAAAAATGAGTCAAAGACCTCAACATAAGACTGGATTGATTGATTTCCATTGAAAAGAAAGCATAGAGTAGCCTTGACCCATTGATGTAGGAAAAGACTTTTTGAGTAGAATACAGTTAACACAGGCATTAAGATCAACAATCAATAAATATGATCGAATCAAAACTGAGAATCTTCTGTATGCCAAAGGATGACTTTTTAGACAAAATGACTATCTACCTATGGGAAACTACATGTACCAACTACAGATACAACAGAGGACTAATATCTAAAACAAGTATATAATTAAACTAAATTAGATATCAAGAATACAAATAACTCAATTAAAAAATAGGGTCGAGATTTAAAGGAACCCTACAAAGGTACTATTCATCTCAAATCATCCAGAAGAAATCTTAAGAGAACAGCTCCCTATTATGTTTATTTTCATTGGTAGTTGTATATAAGTTATTATTAGTATTATTCAGAAAGAAAACATGGCTGGACTCAGGGATGTCTCTCTTCCTTTATCGTTCATTATGAGGTTTGGAGATATAGGTTAAAAAGAAAGAAGGGGGATATAGAAATATAGAAGAATGATATGAGAAAAATAGTTTATTGAATCTACTCCTCAACTTAATGTCTTAATTGTTACTCACAAGAATTTTGTATATTGATGCAAAATAAGCTTAATTTTGATACATTGATATAAAATCCAAATTTAAGATTATTCTTCACACATATTATATATTTTTCTACTGTAATATGAAGTACTCTACTGATAAAACTCAACTATAATACAAGGCTTACTTCCAATTCTTTGGAAGTGTTATGACAGACTGTTTAGGATAACTAAGTAATTAAAATTAACTGTTAGTTGATCAAATCATGGTTATGTCAATTACTTATCTATTTTTAATCACAATAATATACATCCTATGTGTAACAGATAGATGTGATTCTATAGATAAATAAGGTAAAACATTTGGATAAGGTCTTCAAAAACCTCAGAGACCCAAGAATATGGCATTTAAAGATGTTTTTATTATTTTAAAGATTCTTTGACAATAAGACAGGTTAACTCATGGCAATGCCCAGTCTACCTCATAGAAGATGATGAACATCAAAGAACTTCCTTACAGAGATGGATTCAAATATGGCAAGCCAGTCGCTGGGGAAAAAAAAATGTTCTTATTTCTACCACAGACAGACTTTTGTCTAAAAATGGCAAGCTTGGATGCAGGCAGAGTCCACCGCCAAGACAGGGTAAGTAAATCCTTAATAGTTCTTGCCTCACAAATATGTCTGTCAGATATATTGGATTAGAAGGCTAAAGATGATGCTCCAACATTATAGAGAGTTTTGGAGGACTGCTGAGGGAACAAACTGTCATCTTCTCGTTTGGGAAGCAGCTAACCTGCAACCTCAGGTATACTGAGGCAATTCACTTTATTCCTTCTCAAGTCTCTGATGGGGTTGAAGACCAGATCATTTAGTTTTATAATTAAGCTTATTTGTTTAGGGATTAAGATGCTTTTAGGTCTAGACAGATATTTTAAGTTGATAATGACAAGATATCATAGATATTGATTTATATTGGGAAATTTAGATGCACCAAGAAAGGAAAGATGTTTTCTTAAAGGTTGCCAAATACAAATAGCAAAAACACTATGAATGTAACATTTATATATTTCCTGATTGTCATGTGGTTCTTCTTTCGGTAGGTAGTTTATTGTATATATGTGTAATAATATAAGTGTATATGTAAAAAAGAAAAAAAATAAAATAGAAAAAATAAAAGTAGACACACATAAATAAAATAATTTCTCAAACGAGAATATTTAAATGACAGAAAAATTTTAGAGAAATTTTCAACATTCTTATTCATCAGGGAAATGAAAATCAATCTACTTTGAAATTCCATTTTATAGCCATCAGAATGGCTAAGATCAATAACACAATCTGAATTTTAGATTGGTGAGGATATGGAACAAGAGGAACATTCCTCCATTGATAGTGAGAGTGTAAACTTTTAATGTTACCATTCAAATCAATATGGTGTTTCCATAGGAATTTAGAAATTGATCTACTTCAAGATGCGAATATACCACTTGTGGGCTTTTACCTGAAGGACAATTCATGCAATCATAGAGATACTTATGCATTCTTGGTCATTGCTTCTCTATTAATAGTAGCCAGGAATTGGCAACAATCTAGATATTCCTGAGTAGAAAAAATATGGATATTGAAAATGTGAATATATATAATGTAGTATTACCCAGCCAACAAAGGGGGAGGGGAGAAAAGAAAAATATTATATAAGTAGAAGATAAATGGATAAAACTAGATGTAATTATACCGAGTGAGGTATCCCAGAGCAAGAAAGAGAAATATGATATTTATTCACTTATATATACATATGAGCTGTTAAGTCAATGATAAGAAAGCTATAGTCAATAGAACCAGAGGTTATGTATACAGTGAATGATTAGGAAAGACAAATAGATCTCATTAGCAAATGGTAATAGGTAGTTATGGATGAGTGATAGTGATGCTGGAACAAGAAGACCACATGGAAAGAATAAGAATGTTGCAGGAAAATGAGCGAATACAGGTTGGTACAGATAAAATTAAGTGTCATTTGAGAGAGAGTTTGTAAACATAAAACAGTAGAAGCTTCCTAAAATATATACATTTATGAAGTCATTATAAAGGAAATTGCCAAATTAAATGGGATACAGAATCCCAAAAGGTCATCTCTACTCACGTAATAATGTTTTTCTTACCAGGATTGAGTTACGTCTGCTTGAGATGTTCAAATGTTTCCCATGTGAACGCCCTAACAACCTAGGCTGTCACCAAGACAATGGGTTGATCTTTAGAAACTTACAGCAATGCTGCCATATAATTGTAGAAGACAATACCTGTATAACTGATTGAACATGGAAATGCCCAGATGGTGTCTAAAAAGATATTTCACATAGGTTCTATTGTCTTTGGTCTTTTTTTGCACACTTTTTTTGTACTTACCCTTTTATCTACAATGGTATGTCCTGCCTGCAAGATATGCTTGGGAAATATGGCAAAAAGTTTGTGGGAATAACTAATCAATATTAGTTAGTTAACGCTCACTCCACACCACCAAACCCATAAGCAACACGGCTTGGAGGATCAAGTAGCAGAGACCTAAGTACCTAGAGTAAAATTAAAATACTACTTTATTTTTAAAAATAAAGTAACAACAATACCCAGAAAGTTCAATAAGATCTACATCTCATCATCAGAGAAGCTTCTTGTAGCAGATAGGAACAGGGAAGAGACACAGAGACCAACATCCAGACGTGCAGAGAGAGAGAGAGAGAGAGAGAGAGAGAGAGAGAGAGAGAGAGAGAAAGAGAGTCAGTATTTGGAACACACAGCTCTAAATGGAATGTCTCCATCTATTCTTTCACCTCAGATATTAGAGAGCCTTCTGGAAAAGGAGATGAAAAGAGTGTATGAGGCAGAAGGATGGAGAATTATGGGAGAACAATGATTTTTAAACCAACTGAACAAAGTTCATATGAGTTCACAGAGGTTAAAGCAGCAAGGCTGGGGCCTATACAGGTTTGTACTAGGTGATCTTCATATGTATTATGGCTTTCCATTTAGTGCATTTATAGATTTTCTGAGTGCATTAATGTGTGGTTCTCTGATTCTTTTGCCTACTCTTGGTGTTCTATTGCTTCTGTTGACTTGCCTTGTGCAATGTTGATGTTATAGTTTTTGTTTTATCTTATTATATTTTGTTGTTACCTCTTGATGTTATCTTTCAGAAACTTTTCCTTTTCTAGTGAGAAACAGAAAATTAGATCTGGAGGGAAGGCAGGTAGAGAGAAACTAGGAAAAATAGAAGCAGAAAAAAAAATGTATCCAGAATATATTGTATCAGAAAAGAATCTATTTTTAAAAGGGAGAAACTTCCTTCTGCAGCAAACACAGAGATTCAACAACAGACAAAAGTAGAGAGGGGCAACCTTTAACAGCCAGCTCTAAACTAGGGAGCAACCTTCATCAGCCAGCTGTAAATGGATATCCCCATTAAGTCAATCCCCTCAGAGCTCAGGGAACCTGCATCGGAGAAGGGTTAAAGAGTCTAATAGCCAGAGGCTATGGAGAATACCAGGAAAACAAGACCCTATAAATCAACCTGATCAAAACATGTATAAATTCAATTAGGCTGAGTATGAATGGCAGGGTCTCCATTTCATGTTCTTGTGCTCTTTTCCTTCTGCTTGTTTGTTATGTACAATCTGTGTTACTTTTGTTTCATCCTATTTATTTTATTTTATTTTATTTTATTCTGTTTTATTTTATTATTTTCCCTTAGGGTAGGAGTTAGAAATGGAGTGTATAAAGATGAGAGAGGTGGTGGGGAGGAACCTGGAAGAGTGAAGGTGGGAAAACTGTAATCAGGATATAGTACTTGAGGTAAAAAAAATAGTCCAATTTCAATTAAAGGGAAAAATCATTTCTAAATTTTTTTTAAAAAGTGAAATTTAGCTGCGGAACCAAAAGTCATACTAGAACATATGTATTTTGTTTCTGGTACAGGGAAAGTCTTTTTGGTTATTTCTATTAGGCAGAATATTTCTAAGCCAAAATCAGTTAGACTTTTCCATATAGCCTTATTATTATTCTAAGTTTGCTTTTTTTTCCTCCTGTTTAAAATAAGTGTTTTTGTCTTAGCTTTTCTTATCAATAAGAGAAATATTCAGAAATACTTCACTGCCTCCTTATATACTCACTATAATACTGATAATCAATTTCATTTCACACACACACACAGCTTTTGTAAATGTGTAAATCCTTCCAAGTACCTCAGGAAAACATTGCGATAGTTTTGGTATCATTGACGTGTTCATAACAAAATATATGAAAGTGTAGTGTCTGATTTGGGAATCACTGTCTACATATGTTTTGAATAAGCTGAAGAAGATACAGCTTCAGGGTCAATGGGGGGAGGGCCATGTGTGCTTTTATAGGAATCTATATAAACATGCTACTGTTGTCTAATATCCATAGAAGATATATGTTCCCGTGTGTGTGTGTGTGTGTTAGGTCTCATTTTGATTAAGTAAACTTCTAAGAAAAATGTTTATGCATTGGGATAGGATTGAGAGAGGTGAGAAAACCATCCTTTATTCCTTGATATTTAGTAAGAATCTATTATCAATAAGTGCTCACAACCTATTGAAAATCAAAGTACATGTTTTACCTTTAAACAATGCTACTGAAGCAAATCTAATCAATGCATCTACAGATTGGATGAATCAATAATGTAAAGGAGAGTTCTCCCTTCCATGGGGAGAAAATACACATTTATTTTGTAGTTGCTGTTTCTTTTTACTACTTGTACTTTACTACATTGGTGAAATACTGGGCAGTTCCCTTCTCTTTGTAGGGCTGCATCTCTATGCCAAAACAAACAAACAAACAAACAGACAAACACCTAACATCCCAAAGGAGAAAATTGATAAACTACATAACTCAGGGATTTATGTATATTATAATATCTGTGACTCTTAAACATTTTATACCTATAAGTTTAGTCTCTTTAAGGATAAGAAGATAGACATTTTGTGCTGTTGCTCTAATTGAGAATATACCAATATATCATCCCCCAATATCTTCCTCTCCTTGCTGTTTCTTGAAATATAGTCTATAAAAGACAACTCTTCTAGGCCACTGTAATGAGACAGTGAGGTCTATCTCAAGGCATCATGGTGGAAAGAGTAGAACCGCTCCCAAAAGTTCTGTTACAACACACACAATCAGAAACACACACACACACACACACACACACTCACATAAACACATATTCAACACTCACAAACATATCCACAACACATACACACACATATGAAGACACAAACACAATAACCATATACATACACACAGAAACATACTTACATGCATATCCAGAATAATAAAAACAAACATAAGGAAACTATCATGTTAATCTATACTTTTTAGTTCCAATTCAGCAATCATGCCTACCGACTGAAACAATGACCAGTACAGTATGTTTTATTTTGAGAAAAGGTTTCCTTGTGTAACCTTGGCTGTCCTAGACCCAATTTGTAGATCACGCTGGGCTTGAACTCACAGAGATTTGCCTCCCTCTACCTCCCCAAATGCTTTGATTACAGGCGTATGCCTCAATGCCCAGCTAATTGATACTTTTGTAATTGGACTTAATGTCCACTCAATAAAAAAGAAAATCATGACTTGTGCTGGAAACCTTCACTACTCCAGGCTAGAGGATTCCTGAGTCTTGAAGGAGAACTTCCTAATGTCACTTAAGTAAAGCAGCACAAGCCCAGCTGAATTCTTATTGTTTACCGTTATAATGTCAGATACGTGTAGTTAATCTGTTTTCATGTTTTGCGTTTTCTTTCTTTTTTCTTTGTATCTCATCTGTCTGTCTGTCTGTCTGTCTGTCTGTCTGTCTATCTCTTGCTCTTTCCTTCCTTCTGACTAACTTTTCTTTTTTTCTTTCCTCCCTGTTATGAGAATAAATCTGTACCATATTTTAAATGGTGAAACTGAAATCCAAAACAACCATATCAAGAAACAACTATATAGGTTACCACCCAATTTTAGGTGACATTTAGTGCTTCTAACTAATTAATAACATATACTTCCAATATTTAGACTTATTTTTCATGCTCAAAACTTAATTGGAATAAGTATATATTTATGGGTCTCAGCCTTTCACTGTTTCTCCTTTTAATTATAGCAGTGCTTTTAGTATTACATTTCTATTCTTTCTTTACAAGTACTTTTCCCAAATTCTTCAAATTTCTTAGGATCACTGCTTCATATTTCAGTGTCTTTCCTATCCCTCACATTACTAGGACATTTTCTTCCAGTACACTGTGATGGAAAAGGCAATGGATTCTTTGTCTAACCACTATATCTAAATGACAGAATTCAGTGGTTTAACAGATTTTCATTAATAGTCTGTAAGATCAGTGTCCCTAAACAACTGATTTTCAAATCAATAGATTCTTGTATGTTTGAAGCATTTAGAATTCTAAAGTTTTCTTGTTTATTTTTGGTATTATTAAAATGTAAATATTTATCTCCATTCTCTTTCTTCCCTCCTACCTGATTCCATCCAGTGTGGTTTATATATACACAATTTCAGGGCTGGCCACATTTCATTGGACTTCCAACCAAGCACTTCTTTCCTAGGAAAGACTAAGTTTCCTTTCTGTGAAGTTCTTAGTGCCCTTGGTTTTTGTCTATGATTGTGGACCATGAATTGTATCCTCCCATGTTAGCATGCTGCAATCTTTGTTCAAATAACTCTCAGGCAGACATATTTTTGAGGAATCTTGGGTGAAGATTCCCTGTCATTTCTAGGAGAAACAATCTTCCAACAGATTTTCTAGTCCTATGGTTCTTCCAATAGTTCTTTCTCCCCTCCCATGAGAGGATTTTTGACCCTTAGGTGTAGGGTTCATTTTGTGCACATATCCATTGGTGTTAAGCAAATGACAAGTAGTTTTTTCTCTGCAATTTTCTCCATTTGTTGGAAAGACAAGCTTCCATGATGAGGAGAGGGGTTGAAAGCTATACTTATGTGTCTGCTTAAAGTTAGGTACTAAAATACAGTTAGGATATATGCTACTTAGGTAAAGTAGTAATTGTATGTTCTGTTTTAAGATTGGTAACTTCACTCGCTCCAGGCTTTTGACCTGGTTTCCAGTACCAGGCATGATTAAATCTCTGTTAGGTGAGTAGGCCTTACGTAACTAGAGAGCTACCATTAGATATATATTTTTTAAATATTTATTTATTTATTATTCTATCATGTATTACATCCTAACAACATTGTTCTGGTTTATAGGTGTCCCAAGTGGGTATGACCGTTGGTTGCATTCTGTCCTTGGAAACTTACATAACACTATGAAAGCTATGAACATCCTGTGAAAGCTAGTCTTCAGATAGAAGACTATCAGATTACTTCCAGTTCAGATCCTCCAAGTCCTATGTTTAAACATTATTCTCAGAAATAGGGACTTATCATGTAAGGCATACAAGGGCAGTAGCATAGCATTTTTTGCTTTGGGACCTCTTGGACTCCCCTGAAAAATAACTCAAAGGATGGTTTATTCATGTTTGACTTTTTAAAAAGTAGTCTGTGATTCTTGGGGAGGTATTATGATCCCAAACTGGCAGATATAACCATATTTTTGTATGCCCACTTTTGCTCTGAATAATGATACAGAGACCTTTGTATTTATTAAAAGCTTTAGCCACTATAGCTGGGCAGTTACTAAGTTATTCTCACCTGACAATATTGGCTAGGCTGATGTCTACTGAGAGAATATCTTATGTCTCTATGGAAACTTCATCTGTCTAAAATAAATAAGATGCCTATAGCTCAGGCAGGAAATAGGAGGTGAGGTTTCTGGAAGGCAGAAAGAATTTTGGGACAAAGGCAGGTGTGGGAGATTCAAAAAACAAGATATGAGGAGGACAGATGCATCATACCAGAGCACATGTAACCAGCCATGTGGCAAAATATAAATTAATATAATGGGCCCTTTTCATTATGGTTGGACATTGCCTAAATCTCCGTTATACCTATTCTGTCTTTAACCTTGATTGTCTTGTAGGTAGGGTAAGTTTTTAGATCAATGTTTTTGTAGGTAGGTTGGTGTCACTCCACTAGGAGTCTTGTCTAGTTGAAGAATGACCTCTTTCGTCTCCTTGAACCCTGCTACTAGGAATCCCAGCAAGAGTCCTAGAGACTAATTCAGAACGTGTTTCTTTTTTTAAAGAAGGCCACTAACTATAAAAAGTACTTCTATGAGAGAGAACAGGACCTGTAATCATTTGGCTCAGTAGGCAGGGGCAGAGTTGGGCAGCAGTCTCTCTAGCAAGTCCAAGTGCTCTTGCTGACCAGAGACCTGAAGTCATCTGTGCCAGCCACTGCAGCAGACTATTAGCAGATATGACTGAGAAGCCTGAATGCTTCACAACATGGAAGCACCATCACTTCCTGTCAGTTAGTAATGGTGGGACACTTACCTTTTAAGTCTTGACTTGTAAGGGAAACAAAGGAAGGGGGCATGCCCAAGCAAAACACAGCAAGGGAAGCAAGAGTCAAATGCAAACAGAAAAAGATAAATAAAACAAACAAACAAAACAAAAATTCCAAACTCAGTCAACCATGTAAAAAATGTATCATTAAAGTCTGCTTTGATTTTTATTATTCTTTGCTGTCTACTGGATGAAGGTTTGGTTTCTTGTTTTCTTTTTTAATTTTTGAATTGCATCCTTGAGTCATTTATTCATACACTTTATGATTTTTTATACAAATTCATAGCACTTGGATTCAAAATTTCTCTCATTCGACTGATTTTAATGCGTTCTGGAATGTTTGGGTGGTTATATTTTCAATTACTGTATTTTATTTTATTTTATTTTCTAAGTTAGTTTGATTTCCTCTTTGGGTTATTTGTTCTCCATGAGTTTTTGTTCTAAATATAGATTTATTAACTGTTAGTTTTGTAATTTTATTAAATGAAATAAAATGCAGTTATTTCAACTTTTCTGAGCTTGATATATTTTTGTTTTGTGTCCCAGGAAGTGGTTTATTTAGAGAGTTCCTTTCTCCCTTCCAGGAAGTCCTACCTTACACTTCCTGTCCTTATGCCCAGCTGAGTGGCCAATCAGCTTTTTGCTGACAGTTGTTATATCCATATAAGACATTCCTCCACAATTCTACATTTTAGCCTAATAAAAGTTCCCTTTACATATACATCTATATTATTATACATATATACAATATACTACATACATCAAGGAGAACGATGAAACAATCAGAAAAAAAATACACAAAAGTTATAGTCATAGTGTTTTGCTAATTTTTATTTGGCAACCTCAACGAAAACATCAATTTTCTTGTCTTGGTAAGTCTAAAATTCTGAACATAAATCATACCTTATATCTATCAACCTAAAACTCTCTAGACCTAACAACACCTTAACTCAAACTATAAATATGTGGTCATCAACCCATCAGAGATTTGAGAAGGAATAAAATCAATTATTTGAATAAACAGGAAGTGCAGGTTAGCAGTTTCCAAAAGTAAAAAATGGCAGACACAATTCACTGCTTGGACAGCCATCCAAAATCTATATGATGTTGGACCATCAACTACAGTTTTCTGTTCTAATATATCTGACAGACATATTTTTTTTTTTTGGAGACAAGGTCTCTCTGTGTAGTCTTGGCCATTCTGGACTCCCTTTGTAGACCAGGCTGGCCTCGAACTCACAGCTATCCGCCTGCGTCTGCCTCCGAGTGCTGGGATTAAAGGCATGCGCCACCACTCCCGGCTCTGACAGACATATTTTTGAAACAGGAATTACTAAGGACTTGTTTACCCAGAGCTTGGCAGTCAACACAGCCTTCATTAATGTTTGCCCATTTTAGGCAGCATTCTGTCTGTGGTAGAAACAAGAACATTTCTTTGCCCAGGTGGCTTGCTTGCCATATTTTAAGCTATCTCCATATGAAGATTCCTTTTCAATGTTCATCATCTTCTTTGAGGTAGGCTGGAGTTGCTTCCAGGAACTCTAGGACATGTTTCATTGTGGAAGAATCCTTAACATAATAAAAATATCTATAAAAGCCGTTTTCTGAAGACCACCTATTTGTTCATTTCTGTATAATCTATAGGATATATGTACACACACACAAACACTTAGAATGTATATTCCTGTGTTAAATTAAACTAGTATCTGACATGACAATGATTTGATCAACTAACAATGAACTTGCATTAATTAACTAAGCTAACAGATTGTAATAGCGTTTTTTAAAAACTACTGTATTATAAGTGAGTTTTATGGGTACAATATCTCATACCAAAGTATAAATACACACACACACACACACACACACACACACACACACACACACTACCAATGTATTAAGATTATTTAAATTTAACAATCAGAGGAGAATGTTAGTTCAGAACATGGCTGTTCTTGCAAGAGATCACATCCAAAGGCCTTCTATATCTCTGTGATCTGGCTAGCAAGAGATCACATTCAAAGACTTTGTAGGTATGTGTAATCAGGACAGAGTACTAACATGACTTTAATCCAGAAGACAAAAGCAAACAGATATGAATCCAGGGCCAGCCTGGTATAGAGTAAGTATCTGGAAAGAAAAGCCTTTAGTCCCAAATGAAGGTTAAGTTAGTTTGTAGAAGGAAGCACCCATGGTTTAAAATGATGTCTATTTGAGTGTGAGAAAAGGTGAGGAATCAGAGAAGATATGACAGAATAGGATACTCCCAACACTCGCAAGAATATAGAGGAAAGGGAAGCTACTTAAGAGGCAGTTTTAGAGAGAGAGGAGGCAGAGTTTTTACTAGGACAGTAATAGAGAGATGAGTTACAGAGAATGAACTCAGGTAAAGATCGAACAAGCAAGGAAATTAGAAGAATCCAGAAGATTAGTGCAGATTGCTGAGTTAGTTTTTGGTCAAGCAGAATAATTCTGGGCAGAGAGAGAAGCCAGATTAATTTGTTCATTCGGGAGAAGAGTTTAATCCAGTACATCTGAGTTGAACCAGCCAGCCAACAGGTCAGAAATAATAATAATGGTGAGCTTATTAAGCTGTAAGTCTCAGAGGCTATAACATTCTAGGTGTAGATTAGATTTTATTGAGGCTAGAAGCTTCCAGGGCTAGGCCTAGGTAAGCAGAGGGATGCAGTTAGCCTACCAGACAACAACTGAGCCAAGAGAATAAAAGTTACTTTTACAAACAGCATTTCTAAGTTGAAGAATAGATATATAACCATCTACCTTTTGTCTTATTATTACAATAAGATATTTCTATATTCTCCTTTCTTTCTTTTCAGCACCATTCTCCTTACCTAAAAAGAAAGAACAAATAGAAATCCTTGAGTTTAGCTTTGCTTTCTCTCTGAATAAGACCATTATAACATGTACCCAACACATTTAAAACAACAAGTATCTATTACTCAAGAAAACAACCAAAATCTAGCCATCACATCATAATGGAAATGGGGCATTGTTCTCTTAAGGTTGCTTCCTGCTGACTAGTCATAGGGTACCTCTTGGGGAGGCCAAATAAAATTGGAGAAAAAATGGTTAAGCAAGTTAGCAATAACCATGTTGAGAAATTCCAGGCTTTATAGAATTCCTGTCTGAGGAGTTTGAAGTGCTGGACAATTTAGATCAGCAGCTTTCTTAGACGCTGTCTTGAGACAGGCTCTGATAAGAAACAACCATCAAAGCTGGAACATGCAGAATGCTGAAATAGTGGTGCTAGCATCTCAACATTCTGGAAGATGGATCCTGTCAGGTCTGATTGAGTGTCAGTGTCCTGTTCTTTTATTCTGAAATCATGTAATTCTCAAAAGCATTATACCGTCTTAAATTTGTGAATGTATGAAATGTGCAGGATCAATTATAGATGGTTCTCTGTTTTCCATATGAGCAGACAAAATGTTCTGTACATGTACATTCATGCCATATGAAGGAAGTCATATAATACTAAGTTATGGGGATTTTGTAGCTAACAAGAAATATTGTCTGTGCATAGATGTTTATGTCTCAGCCTGTTTCAGAGATATTCCCATGTAGTAAGATCAGCAATATAGATTACTTGCTTATTCTGCAATTTGAAGTAACATAAGTACAGACTGATTTAATTTAGCAGTGTCATTTTTTTACCTAGGTCTATTTTATTTTTACCTCTTTCAAAGAGGACGTATATTACTATTATCATTGATCATGCAATCAGTATCATTTTGAAATCAAAGCAAGATTGTATGGATCTAAATAAATATCCTCTTCTGGGATCTTGGGCATTTGTTGTATTATGCCAAGCCACTACCTGTCTCCTGCGAGAATGCCTCGCGACAAACTAGTTTCCATGGGAAATAGAAATGGCATATGTTTTTAATAAACTATAAAATCTACTTTTTAAATTTAGAGTTTAAGCATACCCTAGGCATCTTGTACCTGAGTTTTTACATTTGTTGTGACTATTTGTGTCCCATCCCTTTTCTTCATACAGAATAGATGTTTCCACCTTCTAAACATGACTTATACCTTTTGAGTTTTGGAGACCTAACTAGACTGGCATGTACTCTTCCCCCTGTATAGTCCCCTGTGTTTCTTTGCATCAGACATGACTACCACTTGTCTTCAGTGAAAATGTCTCATGTTTAAAGGGGTAAGCTGGCTTCCAGAGTAGTGTGACACCTCAACTCAGTCAGTGTTCAAAAGCTTATCAATTTGGGAGGTATGCAGCTTACATGTTTGACTCCAAGCCTAACTTTGCATCCCTTCATTGACCAGCAGAACATATCTCTTAGGCCAAACTGCCCTTTGGTACCAGTTCTTCTGTGGGAGGCTGCTGTTTTCAGAGCAGTGTGGCATCATTTCTCCTTACATAAAGCTAAGACTGGCGTGTATCCATCTTTTAGATCAGAAAGGGCATATCATCCATTATTTTTAAATATAAACTTACATAGCAACTTTAAGGAGAAATTTGTCATTTTCAATCTTAGGCTGTCTGCAAGAGGCTCATCAGTAGGCAATTTCTGCCCAGGAAAGCATAAACTGACCACTTTTTTCCCCTCAGCAGGTGCAGCAAAAAAGCAGCTTTATCTTTACACCATGACTTTGTTGTATAAATCACGATGATCCATAACTCAGAGATATGCTTTTCAGTTTTATATCATTGTAACTAAAAACCTTCAAACACAAATCAAGGAAAAAATACAGGAAAATTCTATGTTTGGGGCCACTTGTGGCATCTCATATTGTAATATTGAAGCCTTGTTTATCATTCATTGGAACATAGTTGTTGCCAAAATATGTAGTGGACCTTTTCCAGAAATAGCTGGCAAGCACCACGTAGTTAGAGATCTTTGAGCTCAGCTGCTATCATGATCCCGTTCTCTATTGGGAGGTTTCCTTCCTTGTTACACTTTTATTTCCTATAACATAGTATTCCATTACTTGGTATTCTCCCCACCTTCCCCCTGAACTTTTGTAGAGAGAGCATGAAAAACCACAATCATCACTAAACACATTGTAACCAGGTCCATGAAAACGACAGCCAAACAAAGCCAGAAAATGTCCAAACACCCTCTGATACAGCACTTTCCATTTTAGGTTGCAGTCTTAGGTTTACCTCTGTCTAGAAGTCCACTTGCCTTTCAGTTTTGACACTCTAACTAGCCATATGCATACAGCTGCCACTGCTCTGTGAAAGCTTAGTTTACAGAAAGATAGGGGGAGCAGCACTTGTGAAAATCATTCATCTTTGGTTCCCTGCTCTTTGGCCAAGAAACCGTTTTTAAGCCATGAGTTCTCAGGCTGCAAACTTAGATTCAAGCCCTATGTTGGTTTGCCATTATGCTGTAGAAAGGGTAATTGTTCTTTATCAATCCAGTAAAATACTAAGGCAGTAGTTTCCTTTATCCAGCTAGTTCCCAAGTGATTGACACAGAAAGACTGATATATTTTTAAACTGTAAGCACTATACTGTGCAGATTCTGAGCTACTCTAATTCTAGTACCTATAAAACCCACATAAAAACAATCACTTACCAATCTGATGACTGCTGGGGTGACATCTATGCCATCAGTCTGTTTCTACAGCTGTGTTCCCAAAACCATCTTCCATCTCAGACACATGGACAGCTACTCTCCCAGAATCCAAAAACAGCTCTGTCTTCCTTCCTGTCTCCTGATAAAAAGATCTTTCTCTCTTCCCTTCTCAGAGATCTTTCTTCCCTACCAGTAAGTCCCATCTTCAATTTCTTGTATTGCTTCCCTGCTGATTGACCAATCAGCTCTTCTTAAAATATAGTTTATTAATTTATTCATATTACATCTCAATTGTTATCTCATCCCTTGTATCCTCCCATTACTTCCTCCCTCCCATTTTCCCCTTACTCCCTTCCCCTATGACTGTGACTGAGGGGGACCTCTTCCCCCTGTATATGCTCATAGAGTATCAAGTCTTTTCTTGGTAGCCTGCTATCCTTCTGCATGCCACCAGGCCTCCCCATCCAGGGGATAGGGTCAAATAAGGGGCACCAGAGTTCATGTGAAAGTCAGACCCCATTCTTCACTCAACTGTGTGTCGGGTCCCAGTCCGCAAGAAAAATTGAATCAGGGTTCACCTGAAAGAAGGAGTGGGGATTGAAAGTAGGATACAGAGATGTGAGAAATAATGAATCAAGTCAGGGCATTTCTGATCAAGATTCACTTTATTGCCAACTAGCAGGAACATACATATAGCAAGGTCAATAGGATCTATTCTTATCTTACTCACCCCAGCCCCGGGGCAAGAATAAAATAGCCTAAATCACTCCCTATAGAACTACCTAGTTCTCTGAGTAGTTCCTTGTAAGAACTTCTTAGATCCTCTGGGTGGTTCCAAGTTGAGACTTCTCTACTTCTTTCAAAGGTAAATAGTCCAAGGACAGCCTAGAACACAAGACCTCATGGTGAGATAAAGGTCAGCAACTCGAAAGTCATAGCATACAGCCTAAGCACAGGATTTCTGACATGACAGAATTTGGCACAGGTCCCCACTACTGTGAAGAATGTCCTGTCCATTGGGTAGATCTGGGTAGAGGTTCGAAGTTTACTGCATGGATTGTCCTTGGCTGGTGCATAGTGTGAGCAGGACCCCTGGACCCAGATCCTCCTGTCATAAATATCTACTTGTCTGCTTCTATGACCCCCTAGGTCCTTCTATTTCCCCATTTTCCCTTGATTCTCTCACTTAGTGTCCCAATAGGATGTCCTCCCCTCTGTCCTTCTTTACTTATAAGTGAAGACTGTCTCTGGACATGCCCCTTGGGCTAGTATCCAGATATAAGTAAGTATATACCATTTGAGTCTTTCTGCTTCTGGGTTAACTCACTCATAATGATAATTTTTAGTTCAATCCATTTGTCCACAAATTTCAGGAATTCCTTGTTTTTAATAGCTGAGTAGTATTCCATAGTGTAAATGTACCACAGTTTCTTTATCCATTCTTCTACTGAGGGACACTTAGGTTATTTCCATGTTCTGGCTATTATGAATAAGACTGCTATGAACATGGTTGAACAAATCTTTTTGTTGTGTGCTGGAGCATCTTCTGGGTATATTCCAAGGAGTGGAATAGCTGGGTCTTGAGGAAGCCATATTCCCAGTTTTCTGAGATAGCACCAGATAGATTTCCAAAGTGGCTGTACTAGTTTGCATTCCCACCAGCAATAAAGGAGTGTTCCTTTCTTTGCCAGCATGTGGTGTCACTTCAATTTTTGATCTTAGCCATTCTGGTAAGGGTAAGATGGAATCTCAGAGTTGTTTTGATTTGCATTTCCCTGATGACTAAGGAGGTTGAGCATTTCTTTAAGTGTTTCTCAGCCATTTGATATTCCTCTGTTGAGAATTCTCTGTTTAGTTCTGAGCCCCATTTCTGAATTGGATTATTTGGTTTGGTGGTGTTTAATTTCTTGAGTTCTTTATATATTTTGGATATTAGACCTTTGTCAGATGTAGGGTTGGTGAAGAACTTTTCCCAGTTTGTTGACAGTGTCTCCTGCCTTACAGAATCTTCTCAGTCTCATGAGGTCCCATTTATTAATTGTTGACCTTAAGGCCTGGGCTGTTGGTATTCTATTCAGGAAGTTGTCTCTTACATTCTCATTTTTCTTCTGTCTGTGTGTTTATAATTGAACCCATTTTCATCTTCAGATCTTGAATGGTTTTATTGATTTCTTTTATCTAATTGTTTGTATTCCTGAGTTTCTTCCATTGACTCTTTATAGGCCTTCAGAGATTGAAGATTTTATTGATTGCCTTCATATGGTTGTTTGAATTTTCCTGAAAATTTTCCAGTTCTTCTCTGCAGGCCTCTTTTACGTCTTCTATTTTTTTGGCAGCATGTTCCTGCATTTGATTATGGATTTTATTTGTTTCCTCCATTATCATTTTTATTCCTAAAGATCTGAGGTCATTTTCTTGTATTTCCATTGTGTTTGAGTTCTATGGGTTGTTTTCTTTGGGATCTCTGGGATCTGGAGATGGCACATTGTTTTGGGTTTTTTTTGCGTATGATTTTATGCTGTTCTTTAGGCACCTTACTGTCTCTGTTTTTGGCAGGTAGCTTCCGGAGTTTGGTGGAGGCAGTCTGGGGATAGATTCATCTGTTTTCTCATGATTTTCCTAGGCCAGAAGCTCTGATGCTTCACTGGTCTGGATGGCAGGAGGCTAGCCCTGTAGTTTTGGTCTCTCACAGCCAGTGATCACCAGCTCCCCTCTACTGAGGGTCCTGTAATCATCCTGGGTCTCTGAATGTGCATTGTGTCAGGCCAAAGTGTCCAAAGCCTTCTGGGTCCTCTTGTAGTACTGGAGCTCTCCAGGGACTGAAGCAGGTTGGGTGGAGGGTATCTACTGTCCACTCTACTCCTGTCTCCCTGAGATTTCCCTAGTCCCAGAGCTTTGATGTTCTGCTGGTCTGCAGTTCCTGGTAGCGTTTTGGGACCCAGACCACTCACAGAGTCCAAGTTAGTGTCACAGGGCCCAAACTGTACACACACACACTGAGTCCAGTTCGCCTCTCTGGACCCAAATGGGTCTTTGGACCCAAACAGGTCTCTGGGAATAACCCATGCACTTAGTCCAGTTAGCGCTGAGTCCAACCAGGTCTTGGGCCCAAACCACACACTTAGCTTGCCAAGTTCAGCTAGAGTCTTTGGGCCTGGACTGCACTCTGAACTAAGCTAGGTTCTCTGGCTCCAAACCATGCACCTAGCTCAGCCAGGCACTCTAGACCCAAACTGTGCACTGAGCTCAGCCAGGGACTCTGGACCCAAACTGTGCGCTGAGCTCAGCTAGAGTCTCAGGAACTGAACTGCACACCAATCTCAGCTAGGGACTCTGGACCTAAACTGCACGCCGAATTCAGCCATGTGCTCTGGGCCCCAGACTGCGTGGTGAGGCCAGCCATAGTCTCAAAGCTGGGACCACACTTCAAACTCAGCTAGAGTCACTGGGCCGAAATTACGCGTGCAGCTAAGTTCTCTGGGCTCAAACCGCGCACTGAGCTCAGCCAAGGACTCTGGACCCACACTTTGCGCTGAGCTCAGCTAGAGTTTCAAGGGCTGAACTGCTTGCTCACCAAGCTCAGATAGGAACTCTGGGCCCAAACCTCATGCCAAGCTCTGCTAAGGTCTCAGCAGCTGAATCTCACTCCAAGTCCAGTTTGAGTCTCTGGGCATGAGCTACATGCTGAATTGAGCTTGGATCACAGGGCCCAACTGCGTGCCAAGTTCAACTAGGGTCGCGGGGCTGAAATCTTGCACTGAGTCCCCTCTCCTGCAACAATTCCCACTGGTTACCATGCCAATCACCTCTGCCGGAGGGTTTCCAGCTGCAAACCTCAGCCGCTGCTGCAACCGCCACCACCACTACCACCACCACCACTGCTGCTCTGGTCCAAGAGAATATGTGCTCCTCTTGTGTGCAGGGGTACACAGGGTTTTTGTTTTTTGGTCCTTTCAAACTGTGTAGTACTCCCACTGTAGTGGGGTGGGAAGCTTGTTGTTCCTGGATCAGAATTCCATGCAATTCCCTGAATCATTTACTGGAGCTTCTAAACATGGTCCATGCTGCTCGCCGCCATCTTGGATCCTTCAACCAATCAGCTTTTAAATGACAATTGTTATATCTACAAAAGACATTCATTCACAACCAAATATAAATGTTGGCACCAAGAGAGAATTACTGTTGTGACAGACCTAACCATTATTTTGTTGTTGTTTTGTTTTATGTTTCTTGAAAAACGGAAAACTTTGGACTAGAAAGGTGCTTGACTGCTGTAAGGGAAGCTTAATGAGCTTTTCTAATAGCAGCTTAGAAGGCAGTACTACCAATAGCTGTGCAGACAGTAGAGGGCCAACACAAGTTATGTCCAAGAGGCATCATGCTGACATCTAGGTTAGAGACCACTCTTGCACCATATTTTTGCAAAGAATGAGTCTGCTTTCTCCCTTCTTCTTAAGACCCCACATTGGTTAATTAAAATGTAATGGACACATTTACTTGACAGAAGAGGTTTGTGAGACAGTCTAATATTGCCTTTGTCACATGCTTATTACTCATACACAGATCTACAATAAAAAAGAATAAGTTGAGCAAAAAGAAATAACCACCATTCATTTAGAGAAAGTTAGGAAAGCAGTACCATGTCTCTGCTTTAAAACTCTATTTTCTGGGACAGCTAAGCATTCATATCCTTGGAAAAAATTAAATTTCTTTGACTTGGTGATTGATATTTCTGCAAATAGATGAAAATTTAGCAGGAAGTTAAAAGTGAATCTTATTCCTCTACATATATGTGTATATATGTATTGTGTAGGTATATATATATTTTTTTTCTGTAGTATAAAATAACCACAAACTTTAACTTTAACCTTACTAGTTAAAATATAGAGTTTTCAGCCAGAACCCACTGCACAGTGTGTGCATAAGCAGTGGGGTAGTTTTATAGATTGAATACGTCCAAACTGTATATTTTATATTATATATTTTTAAAACCTGTTAATGACATTTTATAGCTTTTAAATTAAATAAAAATAATTTGCTGGGTGGTGCACTTTAATCCTAGCACTTGAGAGGGAGAGGCAGACAGATCTCTATACGTTCAAGGCTAGCCTGGTTTTCAAAATGAGTCCAAGACAGCCAAGGATACACAGAGAAACCTTTTCTCAAAAAACCAAAACCAAATAATTGGTTGGTATTTGAACTTTCTAAAATTTTGTTAAAAATATCCTAGTAGAATAGAAAACATACTTTAATTTTTTGCTTAAAGTGATTGTCAATGTGTATATCAGCATATTTATTGACCTTGTGATTATGCTTATTTTTAAAATTGATTTAAATAAAAATAATGTACTGACAGTTTAAATTCTATCCAAAACTATTTACAATAAAGGTTGCTTGTATTATAGAAAAACTACATAATAGTATTTATTATAAAATATGATGCTCTATAGAATATCTTTCTATCAAAATGAAGGAAAATTATTTTCTAATGGGTCTCCGGAGAATACTCCACTGACCAGAAAGGGAAGATAAAGCATTTGCATATGAGAAACCTTAAAAGATATAGAAAAATTTCAGGAGCCTTCACACCTAGGCTATTTGACAGGTTTCCAAAAATAAGCAGAAAGCAGCCACAGAAAAATATAATTTTCAGTTATAATTAAGGAAGTGGAGTTTAGGAAAGAAAATGCATTTCTAAATTTTAGTATCTCACTTATCTTCTTACCCACATATTGTACATAGAGTAAATGTGAACTGTAACATGAGAAAAAATAAAATTGCATGGAAGAAAGCCAAGCATATACATTTTTGCCACATCTATTGTATTTTACCCAACCTATGAATACTACAACCTGATGGTCAAGTCTTATGTGTAGAATTTAAGACAGGTTGGAAAAATTATCTCTGTTTTTTAAATGAATGCAGAAATCCTAGACAAATATATGGAGTATTTCTGATTAATATCACTTAACCAGTATTGATTTAACTTTGGTCATCCAAAGAATTCAAATCATATAAAACCAATAATAGAGTCATGCCTAGGATTTCTTTATGTTAATCCATTTACATGTGTTTTGATGCTAGTGACTGAAGCTAGGGTCACTGCACGCTCATGATGCACTTGCTACTACTGAATTCCATCTTTAATGAAAAATGTTGCTTTTTCAGCGACACAACTTAGCCAGATGATTTTGGTTATAATTTTTATTGGAAGATACCTTCACCATCTTTCTGTTTTGCCCTGATAAAAATATTGGCTCATGATGTTCTTCCAATCTTTCTCCTTGTGCAGCAGAGGTTACATTTGGCATTAATTTTAGTTTCATCTGGTAGAATATCATTCATCTTTCCTTCCTCTGAAAAATGAGTCTTCAGACAGTGGTTAAACATGGAAGCTAGTTTCATAAGATATGTTCATCCAAGCCACTGCAAAAAGTCTCAGACAGTAGCAAGTCATTTCTCCCTAAATTTATTCTTTTATCTATGATCTATGGTATTAAAGTTATATTTATCCAGTGCTATTTTTCTTAAATCTGATTAGTAGTTTTGAAAGACAATTAGTGAATGTTTAACTCACTTCTTCATGTTATGTAAACGTTATAATAATTTGGTTCAGTATTTTTTCACACACTGCTTTTATCCTTGTTTGTATACTACAATAATTTATGAGTTGGGAGAGGTGGGTGGTGCTTCTTTTTTAGAAGTTAAAAATTAGCAGTATAAGTTCAAGTGAACAGAAAAATCTTAGGAATAAATTATATTTAATTTGTCTTATAAATAAGAATCATTAACAGATATTTTCTACTATCCCTAGAAATGCCAGTCTCTCAGATATATAAGACAATATTGATGTAGCATGAACTAATTTCTTCATTTTAACACGAAGAAGAGAGAAAAGCATATGTGTTTTTTATTTTGGCAAAGAGAGGTGGGGTTAGAAACCTTTGATTTTCAAATAGTTTTCAAGGGACTTCTATGCAGCTCTCCATCTGTACATTTCTAGCATGCCTGTCTCCTTAGTGTGACACTGATTAGCAGTGGCCTGAATCCCTCAGAGTTACTGACAGACGGATTCACAAGATGTCAGTCCAGTTTTGTTGGTGCTGTATTGTTCCCACGAACTCCCTTCATATGTGACTAGATCTTGAAATGATGTGCTTTGATTTTCTTTTTAAAAGAAAGATAAATAAATAAACGTTTTTCTTGTTCTCAGTGAATGAAGTTAAAATAAAAATTCTGCTCAGTGTGAATATCCACAGGGCTATTTTTTGAAGGCATAGAGAAAAATGTTAGAAAGCTACATCCAGTAACTATGATTGTCATGGAGTTGTTTTTTATTTACATAATATTATTATTTTAAAAAATCAAATAGTATTTCAAGTTCTGTGAAGGTCCTCGAACTTAAGAGTTTTTAAATGTTTCTTCCATTGGAATTTATTATTTATTTGTAAAGAAGGCTAGAGATACATGGTAAAAGTATGAATTACATTAAGTGCAATGATGCTGTCATGTAGCATTAGAAGTAGGCATATGTACTTGTAGAATCTTAACAACAATTGAATTGAAACATCAAAATAGTTGAACTCTGTATTATACAAAATATGCATCAAATCCATTTGATTCAGATTAGTAAAATCACTTCATGGCTTTTCTTTTTGTATCATGTGTGGTTAATTTCAATCTGTAGTTCAAGGAACAGAACATAGCCAAGACTAAAGTGTTGTAGTATATCTTGAAAAAAAGAAACATAGTCATTTTACTTGATAATAAAAGGAAAGGTGAATTACAGTTCACACCTGCTATAGACCATTGATCTTGTGCATATTGGGTTCAATTTTAGAATCTCTGAATTAGGTGTCTGAAGGTCAGTAGAACAACTAATTTGACAGGATTCAAACTGGTGATTTATGTCAAAAGCTACTTCTGTCTGCTTTTTCCTTTTCTCCACAGGTCTTCATTTCCAATGTAACATAATTTTAGCTTCTTCTTAGTTAGAATGTATTTCACTAATGTACTTATCATAACCCATACTGTATTAGAATTATTTATATACATGGTACAATTGCCTTCATAAAATTTAAGACTATTCAGGTCATAGTTCGTATCTGACATAATATGTTTGCAAATGTGATGTTTTAGGCAGGTAAAAGATAATGTATGTTATAACTTAAAAAAAGTATAAGTAAATGTTTAACAATTTTAGATTTTTGCAATAGTCAAATAGATATGAATATATGAGTGGATTTTAGTGTGATATTAATCCAGGGGCGACTTTAGATCATGTCTCCATAGATGAAACTTACCACCATTCATGAGGAACTCCATGGAGACCACAGAGTTTTCAGTCTAAATGTAGTAATAACTGTAAAGATATATCAGGACTTCATGTTTGGTGTAGCTTATCCATGATAGTTGTCTTCTCAATGGGTATGTAACCACAGCCAAGGTACTCCCTTGCTAGGCTTTCCAGTTTGTATATAAAGGCACACTGTGGAAGATTATGAAGCAAAGATATATCATCTAATTTCCCTCTAATATTTATAGAATGTCAAGAATTCATGTAGAGAAAAAGGAGGAGGAAAAAAGTAAAGAGTAAGTCAAGTGAAACTAACGTGCTCCCTAATAAAACTCTGTAAACATTAGAAAAGCATTTCTATTGCATCTGAAATATATGACTTGCAAACCTTTGAAAACAAGTTTAAAAATAAAAACATTTTCATATGACCTTAAGGAAAAATGATACATTTGATATATGTGAATTTGTTTATGATTATGTCCTTTATCATTGGTATTCAGTAGGGTGGTTTAGTGTTTTTGTTTTGGAGTCTATTCATAAATTTTCATCTCACTGCCAGCTGTTAGTCATGTGACTACTTCATAAAACTTTAGAAGTCCTTTGGAAAGAAAGTGTCATGGCTGGAGATATCATGTAAGATGATGGCGTCTCATACTGCTAAACCATTTCAGAACTGACATTTTCTCCTTGAATAATTTTTTAGCAAGATGGCCCCTCAAGGCTTTTCCTGTGTCTCTTTCTACATACTTCAGTTTCTAGGTTCATAGCACTCAGTTATGTAGCTCTCTACCTTTAGTACGGAGCTATATTGGTTCTGCTGCTTTCACATGTTTCTAACTCACATGTACTTCAAAGTAGAAGAGCAGAAGAGAACTCTAAACATTTTCACCTTTTTTAGGATAAAGGAATAGGATAGAGTACCTTCTCCTCCTGCCCTGTCTCTTTTGTAATCTGATGTTAATGACACTCTATGGGCCTTTGCCAAAAGGATATTTTATTTTTCCCTCACCATCTGGTAGTCATTCCGTATATGTATTCTTGGGATGATAGGTGGTGGTAATTACAGTACAATGAAGCTTTCAAAATGAGTTTAAAATAACTCTGTGTTTAATATGAAATTCAAAAGAGGATATCATTACAATAGGCCCATAAAATATAGCCCCTGATATTTTAAGAAATATGGAATAAAAACATTATCAGACATGGTTTTATGTGAGGCAACATTGTCTCCAATTTACCATTTAGTCTACAAACCAGAGTATATTATGAAGGTGAAAATCCACTCTAAGTTATTTTATTCTTGTCATAAGTGAATAACTAGTACTCACTATGTTAAGTGACAAATATTTCTAAAAATAGTACTCAACAAAGGTGAATTTTCATAAGACCATAAATGTCAGTATGTTAACTATTTACAGGAAAAACACATAATCCATAGTTGCATTATTTTTGGTTGGTTGAATGCTGCCCCTCTTCAGTTATGTCAGTAAAAAGTAAATGTATTGTAACAAAAACTTTATATGATTTCCTGAATTTTATAATTAATAGCCTCCATATATCCCAAACCCAGACTTTATTTCCAAGAACATTAATGTTTTAATATAAGGAAGTTTTATCTACAAATCAATATTAAAACGTTTTCTGTTGCTCAACTTCTATGGAGTGAGAAAAGTTTAAGACAGCAGAAACCCTATAGAAACTTTCAGAGAGTCTCTATACCTACCAGTTCAAACAATTACATCAAAAGGCACATACTACAAGCCATACCAAGTAAAATTTCAATGTTTTCTTCAAAATATCTTTAAGGTTTTTTTTGTGTGTGTGTTATTGTTGTTATCTTTATAATAACCATTCTTCTGCCAATGAAAGGAGCTAATTCACATCAATTTAAAGAAGGTAATTTGAGCTTATTCGGTGCAGCTCTCAGCAGGCTCACCAATTCCAAACAATGGGGCCAGGGAAATTGCCATGAATGAGGACACAGAAAGTCTAAGTGGTGGGGTCAGAGAGATAAAGAGAGTGTGTGTGTGCAGAAATATATATAGAGAGAAGTAGAGAGGGAAACAAAATTACATAGTGATTACATACTGAAGACCAACTCCTGGGATCAAAAGTTCATGGTAGAGAGACAATATGCCAGCCATGTTCTGTAACAGGTAGAGACTGAGAGATAATGGGAGAATCTGGAGGCCAGATCTGCTTTGCTTAAAAAGGCAATGAGGCCTTTTGTCTCAACAGTTTACTCTTTACCAAGAATGATGAGGTCAAATGCAATGTTTAAGAAACCCCTACCCAGATCTAGCCAATGGACAGGACATTCTCCATAGTTGAGTGGAGAGTGGAGTCTGACTTTCACACATACTCTGATGCCTCATATTTGACCATGTCCCCTGGAGGGGAAGACCTGGCGGCACTCAGAGGAAGGATAGCAGGTTACCAAGAAAAGACTTGATACCTTATGAGCATATACAGGGGGAGGAAATCCCCCTCAGGAACAGTCATAGGGGAGGGGAATAAGGGGAAAATGGGAGGGAAGGAAGAATGGGAGGATACAAGGGATGGGATAACCATTGAGATGTAACAAGAATAAATTTTAAAAAATTATATTACAATAAATAAATATAAGGAAAAAAGAAAAGAAAAGAAAGTGCCTAAAATCACAATACTTAGGAGATAGAAGCAGGAGTTTTAGGAAGAACAGCTTTTATTACAAAAGTAGTTGAGAAGCAATACTAGGTAGTATTGGACCTTTACAAGAAAGAGAGAGAGAAACAGACAGACAGAGAGACAGAGAGAGAAAGAGAGAGACAGAGAGAGACAGAGAGAGACAGAGAGAGAGAGGGGGGGGGAGGGGGAATATAAAAGAGGAAAACTAAATAAAATACAGGGTTAATTGTCTGTTATTTTACTAATTTTTTTCGTCTTTCTTTGCCGAACAACCTCAATTATCTCAAAGCCTAAGCCCAAGTAAGAAACTTGAGGAAAGACAATTGGGTGGATAGTCTATGAGAATAAATTGTGGGAAGCTGTGCTAAATTCTGCCATGTCAGAAATCCCGGGCTTAGGCTGCATGCTGTGACCTTCCAGTTGCTGAGCTCTGCTGGAGGAGTTCTTTGTGTTCCAGGCCATCCTTGGACTATGTACCTTTGAAAGAAGTAGGGAAGTCCCTACTGAGAAACAGCTGGAGGGTTAAGGAAATCCTTTCAGAGAGCTACTCAGTAATAGGAAGTTCTTACAGGGTGCTATTCATGCTATTGTGTTATTCTTGCATTGGGTGCTGGGGAGAGAAGGATCAGAATAGATCCTATTGACCTTGTTATATAAAATCTTGTCCACATTAAAGGAAGTCTTGATCAGAAATTTTTGACTCATTATTTCTCATGTCTCTGTACCCTATTTTCAATCCCCACTCCCTTTTTCAGGTGAACCCTGATTCGATTTTTCCCGTTTGCCAGAACACATCAATAAATGCTACTCAAAATTGTTAAGCATGCTATGTCCATATTTCTTTAAAGAATGTCTTTATATCAACAGGATACAATTAGTCAAAACAGATAACAAAAGCAAATATCAGAGTATATTAATATATTTCAAAGAAACCAAAAATCTGTTTCCTTATTCCTGTAGAATTTTTATTTTAAATTTATTTATTCTTCTCTCATTTATAACATCCCAACAGAAGTTTACCTCCCTCTACACATTCCATTTCCTTCCATCTATCTCCCCTCTACCCCAGATCCACTTCTCCTTTTCACTTCAGAAAATAGCAGGCCTTCCAGGGATAGCAACTGAACACAGCATAACCAGACACAATAGGATGAGGCATGTAGTCATATAAGGGTAGAAAATGCAACTCACTAGAAAGAAGGGGTCCCAAAACCAATCAAAAGAGTCAGAGATGCATTGACACCTGCTGTTAGAAGTGGCTTCAAAACACCAAACTGTACAACTATACCATACGGAAATGACCTAGCTTAAACCTGTAAATATTCTGTGATTGCCATGTCAGTCTCTATAAGCACCTATAAGTCCTGTTTAGTTGAATCTGTGGGTTGTGTTCATGTGGTATCCTTTACCCTAAAACTCACCCAACCTTCTGTAACTGAAGGGAGCCTCGAGAGGCTCTAGCAAGCTGCAGAGACTCACAGCCAAACATTAGGTGGAGCTCAGGGAGTATTGGGGAAGAGTTGGGAGGAGGAAAGAGGGACCTGAACTGGAGAAGAACCCCACAAGAAGACAAAAAATGTCAACTAACAGACCCATGGAGACATCAACCTAGGTGCATGAATCGACTAGTACTAGGTACCCTACTCTTGTGGTGCTAATGGACAGCTTAGTCTTCCTAAGGGTCCAAAGTGTTTGGGCTGGATGGCATAGGGTGTGGGTGGAGGGGACAGTGGGATGGCACCAAGGGTGGGGCCTGACATCAGTTTGTAAAGTGAATAAATACATAAATTAAAGAAATAAAAAGAATTGATGAGTGAGAAACTATACACTTCAGGCAAAAAACATGTAGAGCGTATACTCTAAGAAAGAATAAAAGAGTCAATCTCCCACACAGCCTTACCAACTCTAATATTTTAAATATTAATTTATTATCTTGGTTAGATTTATGACTATTTGATTTAAACTATAGTCATTTAGGAAAAGGGAAGCTCAACTGAGAAACTATTCCTGAAAGACTGGCTCATGGAACATGTTCTTAATTATTGATGATGTGGGAGGACACAGCACACTATGGGTGATTCTACCTATGGGCAGGCAGTCCTGGTTTGTATAAGAAAGCATGTTGAGCAATCCATGAGGAGCAAGCCAGTAAGCAGTATTCCTCCATGGCATCTGCTTTATTTCCTGCCTGTATGCTCCTATCCATCTTTAGTTTCTGCCCTGATTTTTCTCAGTGATGCATTGTTACCTTAGCTGTGTAAACAGAAACATACATGTGTTGCCATGTTGTTTGGGGTCATGATGTTTTATCAAGCAATAGAAACTCTAAAATAGGGATGGAGGAGTCAAAGGGTGGGACATCTTGTTTTTGTTTTTGTTTTTTGTTTTTGTTTTCACTTTCTAACTAGCAAGGTTTACTGAGAAATTTGATTAAATAATTTGCATTTCTTTTGACAACTGCCTCAGGTCTGTCTGTTTGATCCTGAAAATTGTCTTTGTATAAATACATGACACAGATTTTAAAAATGACTTATGAATTCAGAATGCATTTCAATCTTCTTCATTAAATTTGATGGAATGAGAAGTGTTTGGTACATTTTGCTAGAGCAACCATGTTGTTCTCTCCTGCCTTCCTCCTGGAGATCATTGGCTGATATAAGTCGACCATGGACAAAAGAAGCAGAAGCAATGAATGGGGTACAATTGGGTGGGGAGGGTTGTCCAGATGGCCCAGGAGTACAATGGAATGACACACTTCCAGCACTAGCTTCAGAGAAGCAGTTGAACATTTTTTGGGGAGAACAAGGGTTATATAAAACTTGGGGAAGGAATAGACATTTCTAGTGTAAATATAAATATTGGGCTTGAGCCTTAAGGTTTTAGAGGGCTTCATTAGCATACAAAGGCATTCCAGCAATCCATTTGCTTGATGATCAGGTTCTTATCAGAAGAAAGAAAGTTGAACCTGTTATTTCCTTAAAGACTCAGACAGTCTTCAGGAGGAGAGTGTGGGAATCCAAGCTCCCCAGGCAGAGAAGAGAAAGCCCCACTGATGATAGAAGTCCTCCACCTCATGCTGTGCTCAGGGCTTTCCAGTCATGGTGGACTGCAACCTTAGTACTAGCATTTCCCAACATACATATACATAAATAAATTCATGCACTTCACTTTTGATACTCTTTCTCCTCATTTAATATATTTTGTGGCTAAATTTTCAGGCTCAAGATGTCCCAACCTGCATTTATCCCATTGCATTTTTTTTGTCCTTTTGTCTTTTCTTTATCTGTTAAAGGCTCGTAGTTATAGAATTTGGTAGAAATAGGGATATGGTATCAAAGAACTCCATATGAAGGAATGAAAATATGTTTATCTCCATGTTCTGGCTATTATGAATAAGGCAGTTATGAACATGGTGGAGCATATGTCCTTATGGTGTGCTAAAGCATCTTCTGTGTCTATTCCAAGGAGTGGAATAGCTGAGTCTTGAGGAATCCTTATTCCCAGTTTTCTGAGATACCACCAGATAGATTTCCAAAGTGGTTGTACTAGTTTGCATTCCCACCAGCAATAAACGAGTGTTCCTCTCTCTCCACATCCTCTCCAACATGTGGTGTCGCTTGAATTTTTTATCTTAGCCATTCTAATAGGTATAAGTTGGAATCTCAGAGTCATTTTGATTTGCATTTCTCTGATGACTAAAGACATTGAGCATTTCTTTGTTTCTCAGCCATTCGATATTCTTCTGTTAAAAATTCTTTGTTTAATTCTGAGCCCTATTTCTCAATTGGTTTGTTTGGTTTGGTGGTGTTTAATTTCTTGAGTTCTTTATATAGTTTGGTTATCAGACCTTTGTCAGATGAAGGGTTGGTGAAGATCTTTTCTGAGTTTTAGGCTGTCACTTTGTTCTGTTGACAGTGTCTCACGCCTTACACAAGCTTCTCTGCCTCAAGAGGTCCCATTTATTAATTGTTGATCTTAAGGTATGGGCTGTTGGAGTTCTGTTCAGGAAGTTGTCTCCTGTGCTTATGTGTTCCAGGTTCTTCCCCACTTTTTCTTCTAACCAATTTAGTATCTCTGGCTTTATGTTGTGCTCTTAAATCCACTTGGACTTGAGTTTTGTGCATGGTGACAAAGATGGATCTAATTGCATTTTTCTACATGTAGACATCCAGCTGGACCAGCAGCATTTGTTGAAGATACTATCCTTTTTCCATTGAATAGATTTGGCTTTTTTTTGTTAAAAATCAAGTGACTATATGTGTGTGGATTCATTTCTGGGTCTTTGGGTCAATTCCACTGGTCAACCAGCTGATTGCCATGCCAGTACCATGCTGTTTTCATTACAGTTGCTCTATAGTACAGTTTGAGATCAGGAATGGAGAATGCTTCTGAGGATCTTTTATTGTATAAGATTCTTTTAGCTATTCTGGGTTTTTTATTATTCCATATGAAGTTGAGAATTGATCTTTCAATGTCTTTAAAATACTACGTAGGTATTTTGATAGGAATTGCATTGAATCTGTAAATTGCTTTTGGTAAGATGGCAATTTTTACTATGTTAATTCTCCTGATCCATGAACAAGGGAGATCCTTTCATCTTCTGATATCTTCTTCAATCTCTTTCTTCAGAGAGCTGAAATTTTATTTCAAACAAGTCATTCACTTGCTTAGTTAGACTAACTCCTATACATTTTATATTGCTTGTGGCTATTGGAAGGGTGTAGTTTTCTTAATTTCTTCCTCTGCTAGATTGTCATTTGTATATATATTGACCTTTTTGAGTTAATTTTTTATACAGTCAATGTGCTGAAGGTGTATATCAGCTGTAGGATTCATAATAACCAGAACATGGAAACAGTCTAAGTGTCCCTCAGTAGAAGAATGAATAAAGAAATTGTGGTACATTTACACTATGGAATACTACTTAGCTATTAAAAAGAAGGTATTCCCAAAATTTATGGGCAAATGGATTGAACTAGAAATGATCATAATGAATGAGTTAACCCAGAAGCATAAAGACTCAAATGGTGTATACTCACTTACATCTGGATACTAGCCCAAGGGGCATGTCCCATGAAAGTCTTCACTTATCATGAAAGTAGGATAGAGGGGAGGACATCCTACTAGGACTCTTGGTGAGAGAATTATGAGAGAATGGGGAAGTATAAGTATCCAGATGGTCCTAGAAACTTACAAGAAGAACATTATGAAGGGCAGATTTGGGCCCTGCTCAAACTATGGCACCAGCCAAGGACAATATGTGCAGTAAACTTCAACCCCCAAACCAAATCTAACCAATGGATAGGACAGTCTTCACAGTTGAGTGGAGAGTGGAGAGTGGGGACTGACTTTCATACAAGCTTGGGTACACCATATTTGACCATGTCCCCTTTATGAGGAAACCTTGTGGCCCTCAGAAGAAGGATAGCAAGCTACCAAGAAGAGACTTGATACCCTATGGGCATATACATGGGGAGGAGGTTCGCCCCCAGTCACAGTCATAGGGGAGGAAACTAGGGGGTAAGGGGAGGGAGGAATGGGAGAATAGAAGGGATGGGATAACAATTGAGATGTAATATGAATGAATTAATAAAAATGATATTTTAAAAAAGAAAGTGTGTATATCTCATTTGAATTCTTAAAAAATAATCTGTGTGAAATTGCTTTTTATTTTACATGTAGGTACTGTTAAGAGATGCCTTTGAGTCTCAGAAGAGAGTTTGGGCATTGGAATTTTCAAAGAGTATGGAGACAGAGAAAGATTTTAGGAACATATAAAGTTTAATAAATCCATTTTGTATTATGATGTCAGCAGTCATCAGTGGGAGCCAATGAGTGTATTTGAATGATTTGAATGAAAAATTTCCCCATAGGATTACATATTTGAGCCTATTTACTTATATCATAGTCCCTCAGTGGGTGTTATTACTTTGGGAGGTCATGGTGATGTAGTTTTGCTGGAGGAAGTACCTTAATGGGGCCAGGATTCATAAGTTTGTAGCTTTTCCCTATTTTCTGTTAACTACTGCTGATTCATGCTTGCAGTTGAAGATGTGACCTCTTAGTTTCTTGGCCTGCTCATCCCCAGCCATGCCATGCCTATTTATGTACTCAATTCTATGGTCCTATTAGCCAAAGTAACTCTTTCTTACATAATTTACTTTTGATTTTGGTGTTTCCTCACAGCAATAGAAAAATAACTAACATAGTAGACAATTCTTTATCCTGAACCAAGGTAGTGATTATGGAACACGATAAAGGTCATGATTAAGGAATGAAGCACCACCTTTACTGAATGTATCTTTCTGAAGTACTTGAGGTCTACAGTGTATGAAAGCCTGGTCTCCAAGATTGTAATATGTTTTGACCTTCCAGGCACAAGGGTAGACACTGTGCAACATCTACTTTTTATAGAATATTTCCCCTGTACAGAAAACATGGATGAAAATTAAAAGTTTGCTATGTCTTGAACAGCTTTTAACAGGAATCTACAAAGAGAGAGCATTGCTCACATCAGAACCTTTCCCAGTCTTACGCATTGTACCAGTTTTTTCCTCAGGCTGCTACATCCCCTTTCCTTATCTTTCACATATAAATTCTGTTCTTGGTATCAAGTAAGTCAACACACTACGTTAGTCTTACCATTACTATCTGTAGTTTCACCTCACCTATGGTGGTACTATTTGTTTTCTATTTCTACTCTGTGACTTCTCTTAACATTCCATACATTTTTTGACTTCACATGTGACATGGTGACACACATAAACATGTATGTATGTGTGTGTGTGAGTGCATCTTTATACATATTTACTTAGACAACTGTTTCAAATTCTACCTGAACAAATGTCAGCATCTATTTTAAAAGCCTATGTTGTATATTAGCTATGCGTTTATGTCCTCAGCTTGATTCTTTCATCCTGTGTGACTCTTTCCATCATTTGATTCTTTGCATTTTCTTGAATGTGATCTTTGACTTCAGCAAGTACTCAGTGCAAAAGAGATACAATATACTGAAGAGTTTACTTCTTAAGTGAAAAATGGGGGTTGACATTATAATGTTGGTATGGTTTTAGCTCCTTCTAGTTTCTGATCTGTCATCTTCAATATGTCCTCAAGGCTGTTCTATGTGAATATGGCTGCCTACAAATTCATCACATCAGCATTCCAGAAAGCAGATAAGAGACAGCAAGAAAGACAGATAACACTACTGATTAGTTATTCAGAGAGCCTGAAGCAGGTGAAACCAAAGTTCAAGGTTGGTATTGGTTTGCAGAGTGGATTCAGGAGGCTAAGCAATTACTATTATGTTATAAAGTGAAAGTAACTTGGCTTAAATCCTGTGAAAGAACTATGCATGCCCCTGAAAAGCTTGGTGATGTGATCTCATAGTTAAATACATTGCATTGTGGTTATTTTCTAGGACAACAAAGGGAGATTGAATAATAGATGGTAATAGGAATTCTCCAATTCAATGCACTTTTATTTCAAGGCTGACCAATTGTGCTACATAGAGGTAAAAGAACAGTGCTCAGAGAAAGAATGAAATGATTCACAATTCATAGTGACAAATGGGATGAGTAGGAAACTCTGGCTCAGCTGAGATAGTCAGCTCTGCATATACTTCCTTGCAAACACGATTTTAATGTTTATAAAAAGATAAAGCAATCCTCAAAAAGTATTTATTCACTTTGAAGTATAGTTTAGTTTCCACCAAGTGTTTTTAGTTTATATGGAAGTCATTTCTTTTCTTTTTCTCTGTAGTTTTCTGTTTGAATAGAATCTCTGAATTTCATTTCATTGTTTTATTTCATTGAATTAAGTAAAGCTCTCTTCAGTCGTTTATGTTGACAGGGCTGACATACTTTTAAACCAGTCTCAAATGAAGAAATCTTGAAAACTTTCAAGCTTGCTTCATATCTTTAGGAACTATGTATGCTTCAGCACCTGTAAGGTATTTCACCAGGTAAAAGTACTTGCTACTGAAATTGATTTCCAAACTTAGATTTCTGTGGCACATATTGTGAAAGGTAGTAATCAACTAATTAAGAAAAGTTGTTTTATGACCTCCATATATGAGCTCCAGCAGTCTGTTTACACACATACATATAATGCCTTTTGTATAAAAAAAATAATCTGAAAACTTTAATAAAGATAAGGGTTAAATAATGATATTGATCAACTTGCTAGATTAGTATTTATATATTACTTCAAAAACTATTAAAATGTTCATAATATTTTCCAGGGTACATTGATTAACCCCTAATAAACTTATTACTAACATAGACTATATTCTGAGTTGCAAAATGAACTTCACAAAATTTGAAAGAATTTACCCTATACAAAGCAAGAGATCAGATTTTAATTTATTCTCTTTTGGAATTTTTGGAATTTATCAATAAATTTAAGAACAAAATGGTATTTAATTCATTCAACATGGGAATATACTCTAGTAACTTACTGTAAGTTGAAAATCACATTTTCTATAACTAAGGTATTAAAATATCCTAACATGCCTTAAACCCACACAGAATCCTCATACTAGCCATAAGTGTTGGAAAAAACATCCAACACAATGCCTAATAGATTACAAGAAAACGTTGAGTATTTAATGTAATTTTACTGAATACTGTAGAAAATGAAGGCACCATAGTTTATATGTGTATCTTTTCTCCATTGCAAGGTAAATAGTTTTGTGTTGAACCATTGTAGTTGATAATATTTGAAGAAATTCTGGAGGAATCAAGTAGGATCTTGAAAGGTATCTAAATAAAATATAACAGTATAGAACATATTGAGTACAAGTGAAGCAACATTTAAGGTCACATACATAGCAGTAAATTGTGCTATGAGAATGAAAGACATCCTATGAAAAACGAACAGTGTTTATCAACCGGTGGGTCATGATCCCTTTGAGGTTCAAATGACCCTTTGATGGGTCACCTAAGACCATCCAAAAACAAAGATATATGCATTACAACTCATAACAATAGCAAAATTACAGTTATGAAGAAGCAAAAGAGTAATTATTATTTATTTTATGTTGTGGGGTCACCACAAGATAAGGAAATATTTTAAAGGGGCACAGCAATAGCAAGATTGAGAAACACTGACATAGAGTATTCCAAGACACCGTGGGCCATATGAGACCCTATATAAAACAAAAACAAAAATTACTGAATGAAAAACCAACAAGAAACTTTGCTCAACCATGTTCATAGCATCCTTATTCATAATAGCCAGATCATGGAAACAGCCTAAATGTCCCTCAGTAGAAGAATGGATAAAGAAACTGTGGTACATAAACATTATGGAATACTACTCAGCTATTAAAAACAAGGAATTCCCAAAATTTGTGGATAAATGGATTCAGCTGGAAATGATCATAATGAGTGAGTTAACCCAGAAGCAGAAAGACTCAAATGGTATATACTCACTTATATCTGCATACTAGCCCAAGGGGCATGTCCCACGAAAGCATTCTCTTACCAGGAAACTGGGACAGAGGGGAGGACATCCTATTGGGACTCTAGATGAGAGAACAATGGGAGAATAGCAATGTAGAAGGATCCAGTGGGTCTTAGAAACCTACAAGGAGAACATTATGATAGGCAGATTTGGGCCAAGGGGTCCCACTCAAACTAAGGCACTAGCCAAGGACAATACAGGCGGTTAAATTTAAACTTCTACCCAGATCTAGCCCATGGACAGGACAGTCTCCACACTTGAGTGGAGAGAGGGATATGACTTTCTCATGTACTCTGGTGCCTCATATTTGACTATGTCCCCTGGAGGAGGAGACCTAGTGGCACTCAGAGGAAGGACAGCAGGTCACCGAGAAGAGACTTGATACCCTATGAGCATATACAAGGGGAGGTAATCCCTCTCAGGAACAGTCATAGGGGAGGGGAATAAGGGGAAAATGGGATGGAGGGGAAAAAAAAAAGAAAAACCAAAAAACAAAACCTGAAATTAAACTAGATGGTCACCAGCATACGAAGGAATAAATAAATTATTTATAAAATTAGATAAATGACAGATACTGAAACATAAATGGATCTTTCATACGTAGATAACCCTAAGTATCAGAAACCAGATACCCCAAGCCCCTCTCCTGCCACACAAATGGACTATATAATATCATTTATCAAATTCCAAGATATGCAAAATCATATGTAGTTATAAAAATTGAGTCTGAGATGCATGGCCGTGGATAGGGAGCCATGGCCAAAACATTTCCTGTGGGGTCAGGGCTTTATGGATCTCATGTTCTTGATCACCAGAGAGAATTGTTTGGGTATAAACATGAAAGCAGATTATAGTCCAGTGAATCTGACAACATCAGCTTACTTCACCTGACTCCTAGAATGCTTGTTTGAATGAGAAACTAGGGAAAGAATCAAACCTGGTTTTGGTAAATGGTAGGTGTACATCCATGATTTCTTACCTTCATTTCTCACTAGTCTCCCTTGGGTGAAGTGACTACCTCCAGCTGTAGGCCCGGTGGCTTTATGTAAACTCTGGTCTTCTTGTGAAGATTCTGACATTCAAAATTTACTCGAAATCCCCTTTTCTCCAAACTAAAAACTGGTCAGTAAATAGATGGCTTTCATCTTAGTTGACTGTTGCTGAACATTTTCTTTTTCTCATTCCTCACTGTGTTTTCACCTTGACCTAGTTTGTATCTAAGTTATGAACTGTAATAATTATGCTCAATATTTTATTGTCTCTTCATTCAAAGTCCACCTACCCTTTCCCTATTTTTACCTTAATTTCTTTCCCAATGCAGCACCTATATATAATGGGCATATTATTTATCCTAAATCATCCATAGTTTCTTAATATTACAATGTCCCATTAAGTTTAAAAATAATAATTGGAAACATCAATTTGTGTATGTGTGTGTGTTCCTGATGCTTTTTCATATCTACTTTCTTTCAACACTCATGTGAAAAGTGGTTATTTTCCTAGATATGACAATCTGCTGCAAGTTGTTATCTTTATATTACAAAGAATATTTGAGCACAAACATTCTTCCTATTCAAACACATATGAGATGAAATTGATAAGCAGCAATCATCTGCCTTTACTTTCCAAAATATATTGTGCTTTCATTTAAACAGTTTATTTTAGAATAACTTTGGTATAGACATGACATATTTAAATTATCAATGACATTGAACACATTATCATGAATCTCTTTCATTTTCAGATCAACCTGCTGTATGCCTTTAAACATCTCTATCTTAGTCATTTCTGATACATATGTAACTTTTTACACTATGAGTTATTACTATATGATTAGCTAATGGTGCCTATTGTCCCCAGACACATTTTCTAAAATAACTAATAAACAGGGTTATTCCACCAGCTTGAATGGTATTACAGCATTTAACCTTTATATATGGATCACTGAAAAAATGCCTCCTTGGGTTATCTTCACAACATTTATCAGGCTGTTTTCAAAACACAAATATCGACAGTGAAATTTGCTGCTTTAGCCTTTAAAGTAATCTTGGTGATACATCATTTTGCAGTAGTTTCATGGCTATTCACTATACTTTCTAGGATTGAATTAATTCATTTAGTTATTTACTTTACATCCTGATTGTCGCACCCTTTCTCTTTTTCTGCTGGTCCTACCCTCCCTCCTTCTTCCCCATCCCGCGTATGTTCCTTATAGATGGGGAGCCACCCTCACTCACCCCAGCTCATCAAGTCACATCAGAACTGACCATCCCCTCCTCCTCTGTGGCCTGGCAAGGCAGCCCTGCCAGGGAAATGTGATAAAAAAGGAGGCAACAAAATCCATTTCAGTGACAGGCCCTACATCTCTTACTAGAGGACCCACAAGAAGCCTAAGTTGCCCATTGGCTACATCTGTGTAGTGGGCTGTCTAGTCTATGCAAGGTCCTTGGTTAGTGCTTCCATCTCTGCAAAGCCCTTTGGTCCCTGGTTAGTTGGTTCTGTTCATCTTCTTGTGGAGCTTCTGTCCCTTCCAGGCCCTTATGTCCTTCCTAACACCAATCCCTAGGCTTTATTCTTTTTTTTTTTTTTTTTGACTGTGAGTGTCAGCATCTGTTACTATCCACTGTTGGGTAATCTCTCAGAGGACAGCTGTGCTAGGTTTTTTTTCTGTGATCATAGCAGAATATCATTATCCATTCATCTGTTGATGGACAACTAGGTTAATTATTATTTGCTATAGTAAATGAAGAAGCAATAACCATGGGGGTGCTAATCTCTAAAGAGTTTTCTGAGTATATGCCCATGAATTAAAAAGGTATGATATTTCACAGTTATTTTTAATACTTTTAATATTCCTACTAATAGTGAAGATAGGTTCTTTTTTTCTCTTGGTATATCTCCAGTATTTGCTGTTTTCCATTCTGACTGGAGTGAAGTAGTACCTCAAAGTAATTTTAATTTGTATTTCCCTGACGACTAGGGATATTGGAACCTTTTACAGGAGTTATATAGCTAATTTATTTTTTAATTTTTAAGACAGTCTATTCAGTTTATTGAACATTTTATTTTTGAATTAACTCTTAAAGAGGAGAAAAGTCATATCTAAAACTACAGGTCAATGTTATTATTTTTTAAATTGTAACAGTAGTAGGCAGCAGCTGTTCAATTCTTGCTATGGGTAGTGAGACATTTTGCATAGTCTGAGCCACTGGGAATTGGAATATGTGTGAATAAACCCATGGTGGTTATCTTCTTCTGTGTTCTATGAGTAGTATGCTTGCTTGCTGAGTGGGGTCTTCTGTGTGAGTAAGTAGAGATACCTTGAGAATAGTTAATGGTATCTGTCCTTTAATAGAGACAAAAGAAAAATCTGTGATTTAACATGTAGACAGAGACCTTAATGGTTCAGTACAAGAAACTCTGGTAATCAAGGAATATTCAGCATTTGATCTGTTCAAGTTGAAGAAGACTTTTAAATAAACAATGAAAGGTTTCTCTCAGCCTGCTTCTTGAACTTGTAACATTGGGAGCAGATGGGATCAGTCTGACTGCTATGGAGTCATACTGAGTAATATAAATACGTATCTCTTGTTAAGACAAAGGCTGCATACTCGGAAATAAAACCAGGGAAATCAGTCCCTGATGGACTGACTTATAAGAAGCATTAGAAATGTGTTCTAATTGCTCTATAGTCCCCCCAAAAGTCCAAGGAATAGAAGACAATAGAGATAGGACAAGCTTATTGAGAGAACAGGAAATAAGAGAAGCTGTGCTTGATCTTAATTTACTGAGTCAGCTAAAACTGGTTACAGAAAAGTTATAAAAAGAAGTTGACCCAGCAGAGACCTTCAAGACCTTTAGTAGCTTTAGTACCTCTGTTGAGTATCATTGTGGGACTTAATCCTTGTGAAGTAGGAAAACCTTCAATAGACCGGAATGGCCTATATTATTGTATGAATCAAATTTGTAAGATGCTTGAGATAAGATAAAAAAGAAAGGAGCAAGCAGACAGTAGTTCCCATTAGTTACTTGAAAACAAATATAGTGATATTTGTTTTGCCTGAGAGTTTGAATGTTAAGCCAGTCATGTATGGCTCAGCAAAATGGGAAGATGTAAATTTGCTACTCTGAGTAGGCTGGTGGATATCAAAGATACACATGGCCTCATGGCTATGATAACATTACAAAAATTGTTAGGATATTTTAAAAGGTAGAGAGATTTGGCCCAGCTCTAAGCCCTCCATAGCCCAGTATAGCTTGTGACAAGCCAGGCTGCTTCTAAAGAATAATCATAGATTATAGACAGCTACATAAGCTAGTTCTCCTGATCCACATTGCTGTGTCCTGCATTTATCTTCTACATTGAACAACTGGTGCAAATGGTGATCTGTTTCTGGCCTTTATTAGCCGTTAATAATTCATTTTTATGTATTCCCTTAGCTGCCAGATGCTAAGAACTATTTGTGTTCCCATGAACCTGTCAACAGTGGACTTTCAGTGTACTTCCCCACTTTTACTCCCACAGACTCACTATATTTCACTGGATGGTGGCCTTAGGCCTTGCTCTATTATCCTACCTGCCACCTGTAAAGAGTAGATGACACTATAATAATCTAGGATTTTTTTTATAGATTTAGGAGAACATCTAAATGTTATACAGGTGCATCTAAAATAATAAGAATTGGGGCCCGATTTATATAAAGTGCAAAAGCCAGGCACAGCTGTGAGATTCCTATGAGTAATATGGTCCCATTAGACATGTATTGTGCTTGAAAAAGTTGTTAAAAGAATAGAATTTTACTTTAAAACATGTATATATTGTTAAGCCATATCAGTACATTCTGAAATTAATTCATTGCTCGGTAATCACATCTTCTCTTTTGATGTTTATTGCATATAAAGACTTTTTAAAATTCTGTCCAAATTTCTTTCAAGACACTAAGACACCTGCATTTATTGAACCAACATCTAAGCATGATAAAGTGGTAGTTTTGACACCATCCATCCCTATAGATGCCTTATCCTGAGATGGTGTGGGTCAGAGCACCAAACAATAATGGATAGGTGTAGTAACTGTGGGGTAAACAGATGGAGTGTGGAATCAATAGCAAAGTTTACCATGAAACAGAACCCTTGATGTTTGTCCATGTGTCAGTTCATAGCCCATTGAGCACTGAAAACCAGGAGAAGATGCCCTTAGTAATGTACTGACCATCTGCCCTAAGGTATCACTGAAGGCTGAACATTAGGTTCATGTAAAGTCAGATTACGGGATAGCTAACACAGATTGTAAAATATGGAATGCCTTTGGCCTTTCTGTAAAGTGTTATAATATCACTTATACTGACCTTTATACTCATGTCAGGCCTGTTCTTTATTTTTATCTCAGCTGATGGATGCTGTGACAAAATATGTACGTGAGCCCACTTGTCCTGTAAGGGCTCACAAATAGAATATATGAATTGCGTCTGTCATTGAGGGTGCACATATACATTGTCACAACCCATTACAAATATTTCCATGCAAGTAAGCAACAGCTGAACCATAATCAAGATTTTAATCCAATTCAGTTATATATGAGCACACAAAGAAATGACTTCATTGGTACAATGGTTCATAGAGAGAGGGGCTGTCAATTTACTTAAAGAAAGATGCATAAGTGGGCTGAAGATAACCATGTCCAGTAGTATTTCCATCTATTATACAACCTTCCTGGGTTGTGTTATCTGAAAGTAAAGATAGGTCTTTAATATGACAGTTGAAGATACACCATGCATGGGTGGACAAGAGAACTCCTAAATGTCCTAAGGCTGATAAAAAAAATAACCCACAATGCCTAAGGTGGGCTACCTCTCTATATGTTGTTTACAAGAAGCTCCTGAGGCTACACAAATCATAAGACTATCACCACTGTTATTGTTTGCATGCCAAACCTAAAGGATAAGAACCTGTTGTTGAAGATACCACGTGCTTTAGTTGCAGGAGATAGAAAAGTTAAACTGAGACTGAGATGTAAGCTTCCTCTTTATTGGCTGCCTTTCAAGATGCCTAAGGAGTAATGCAGTCTATACTATAGAACTGAAATTCTGTGTAGGATGCATCTTCCCTAATAGTGGCATATTTATCATGGGTTCAATGAATATATTTCTGATAGGACCTCAGGCCTGCTGCACTGGAAGGAGCTTGTGTCTTGTATTGTAAACCATGATCTGTCACTAGGGTGTTCATAAGCCCCAGTATGGAGGCCACTGATATCATATTCCTGAATGACTGTAATAGGCCTAGCAAATTGCGCCCTAAACATTTTTGCTAACATCTACAGACTGCTATTACTCTCAGTCTTGACCAGTCATAAAAGGAACATCCTTTTGTCATGATGGTGTGTAGAAACATCTCATCACCTCCAGTGAAGTTCTTTAGGACAAGTGGTCTAATCCTAGCCATAGATGGTCATCTCTATCATTGATACCAAAAAACCGAGACCACTGCAGAAGAGGGCATTGGAAAAAAGAGTGGGGTAAATGATGGAGTGTTGTTGGGCAGCTTTCTCCAATTTGAAGCATCCTGTACAAGAGGATTGGTGAAGATCATGAGACTTGGGAGCTAAACAATAGACCACATTTATGGAAAAGTGAAAACTTGGAAGATTCTAAATGTCCCACTTAGCTTTATAGAAGGAGTAGACAGCTGCATAGGGAAGAGACTTACAAGCTAAGCTGAGAAAGGATATCTTTCTGACCTAGGTAGCAGCCTTCAAATTTTGTAGAGAGCTCCAAGGTTATAGCTTTTTGTAGTCAACACTCATCATGGAGTGTGATTTTCAGTGATGGAGCTACTTTTGAGTTCCTGATCCTCTTAGTAGCCTCAATAAAAAACTAACTGGTTTACCAAATTGGACTAAGGTGTAACTGTTAATTTGCACAGTGTGTGTGTGTGTGTGTGTGTGTGTGTGTGTGTGTGTGTGTGTGTGATCACTGGGAAAAGGCTGTCACTTATTACTGGCAGGCATGGACTCTATCTTGACAATTGCCTAAAATTCAGGCAGAGGGTTATTAGATGTTTTCTAGTAGTTTGTTGCTATTGTACTGGTTCTGGTCCACATACCTTGAGGGCCCACAGCAGGACTATTGTTTTTTTTTTCTCCCACAAAGCCTTTGTGACATCTTTTGGCACTGACCAGCAAGGGTGAGCTTCTAGCTCAGTAACAGCTTGATGTTTCTTTATCTGGTAACCAGTGTAAAGTACATTCATCAATAAGGTCTTTTCAACTAATTCTAGTGAGTAAAACTCAGATAAATGGCAAGAACTTGTATTGTTTTTGTGGTCTTTCAGACCAAAAACTTCTAAGTAAGTATAAATACAAATTAAATCACACTGAGATTCAATCTAAATCCAGTCAGTATGGCTAAGAAAAAAAAATAAAACATTGCCAATTGTAATGGTACAGGCCTTTAATGCTATCACCCAGAAGACAGAGGCAGATAGAACTCTATGATTTCAAAGAGACAGGTGGTTATCTCTTAGTTTAAAGCTAGACTGGTCTACATTGTGATTCCTCAGCAGCTGGAGCTATGTAGAAAGAACCATCTCAAACTCTTCTTCCTTCCCTATACCCTTCAGCACTAAAAGAAATTAAATGACACAAATGCTGTCAACAGTGTTGGGGAAAGGGAAGTTTTATTGACTCTTGTGAGAGTATCAACCAGTACATCCAGAGTATAGATTTATACAGAGAGTATAAACAGGAAGTAGTAGGATATTCCCCAAAAAGCTAGAAAAGAACTACCATATACCATATAACTCAGCATATATCTAAAGGATTCTATATCCTACTGCCTACATAGATGTGTCCAAGGCTATGGCTGCTTTGTTCACAATGCCTAAGGAATGGCATTTATCAAGTCATAGGGGATAATTAAAAATGGCAAGGCATTTTACAAATGAAAATTTATTCAGCTATAAAGAAAAATAAATTTATGAATTTTGTCAGTTAATGGGTGGATCTGGAAAACCTGTATTGAGCAAGGTGACTCATACCAGGACAAATGTCACATATTCTACATAACACATAGATTTTATCTTTGAATGTCTGTAGAGCCCAAAAGACTAGAAATGGGGCCTTAATGCCCAAGGCAGTGATCCCTTACAAAAAGGAGAAAGCAGAATGTATGTGACATGAACACAGAGAGAGGAATGCTTGGATGAAAAGGTTTAAACAGGGTTCAAGGAAGTGATGAGGGCAGAGAGGGATGTGAGGAAAGTGAAAGTACAAAGAGAAAGTATGATTAAAAAAAGAGGAGTATATGAACAGCCACACCAAAAAAAAGCCTTACCTTTTTAGACAGTTAAAAAATATAAGCTAGAGGGGATGGAGAGATGGCACAGAGGTTAGGAGCACTATCTATTCTTTCAAAGGTCCTGA
The DNA here is from genome assembly GCA_907169655.1 of Acomys percivali. NCBI lineage: Eukaryota > Metazoa > Chordata > Mammalia > Rodentia > Muridae > Acomys > Acomys percivali. The sequence continues at coordinate 68,271,648 of OU015747.1, forward strand.
GTTCAATTCCCAGCAACCACATGGTAGCTTGCAGAGTGCAGGCACACATGCAGACAGAATACTGTACAAATAATAAAAATATCCAAAATATATAAAGAACTCAAGAAATTAAACACCACCAAACCAAATAACCCAATTGAGAAATGGGGCTTGGAACTAAACAGAGAATTCTCAACAGAAGAGTATCAAATGGCTGAGAAACACTTAAAGAAATGCTCAACCTCCTTAGTCACCAGGGAAATGCAAATCAAAACAACTCTGAGTTTCCATCTTACACCCATCAGAATGCCTAAGATCAAAAACTCAAGTGACACCACATGCTGGAGAGGATGTGGGGAGAGAGGAACACTCCTTCATTGCTGGTGGGAATGCAAACTAGTACAGCCACTTTGGAAATCTATCTGGTGCTATCTCAGAAAACTAGGAATAGGGCTTCCTCAAGACCCAGCTATTCCACTCCTTGGAATATACCCAGAAGATGCACCAGCACACAACAAGAAAATTTGCTCAACCATGTTCATAACAGCCTTATTCATAATAGCCAGATCATGGAAACAGCCTAAATGTCCCTCAGTAGAAGAATGGATAAAGAAACTGTGGTACATAAACACTATGGAATACTACTCAGCTATTAAAAACAAGGAATTCCCAAAATTTGTGGATAAATGGATTGAGCTGGAAATGATCATAATGAGTGAGTTAACCCAGAAGCAGAAAGACTCAAATGGTATATACTCACTTATATCTGCATACTAGCCCAATGGGCATTTCCCACGAAAGCCTTCCCTTACCATGAAACTGGGACAGAGGGGAGGACATCCTATTGGAACTTTAGATGAGAGAACCATGTGAGAATAGCAATGAAGAAGGATCCAGTGGGTCCTAGAAACCTACAAGTAGAACATTATGATAGGCAGATTTGGACCAAGGGGTCCCGCTCAAACGAAGGCACTAGCCAAGGATAATACAGGCGGTAAAATTTAAACCCCTACCCTGATCTAGCCCATGGACAGGACAGTCTCCACACTTGAGTGGAGAGAGGGATATGACTTTCTCATGTACTCTGGTGCCTCACATTTGACTATGTCCTGGAGGGGGAGACCTAGTGGCACTCAGAGGAAGGACAGCAGGTCACCGAGAAGAGACTTGATACCCTATGAACATATACAGGGGGAGGTAATCCCTCTCAGGAACAGTCACAGGGGAGGGGAATAAGGGGAAAATGGGAAGGAGGGGAGAATGGGAGGATACAAGGGATGGGATAACCATAGCGATGTAACAAGAATAAATTAATAAAAAAATTAAAATTAAAAAATAAATAAATAAATCTTTTAAAAATATTTAAGCTAGAGCTGGACATGGTAGCACACATCTGTAATCCCAGCACTCCAGGAGGCAGAGGCTGGTGGATCTCTGTCAGTTCGAGGCTAGCCTTGTCTACAAAGCAAGTCTAGAATGACCAAGGCTTATGCATACGTACATACATATATATACACACCTACTTACATATATATATATATACTTATGTATATGGTTGTGTGTGTTTGTATATGCGTGTGTGTATGTATGTATTTATGTATGTATGAGCTAGAAGGTATGTATTCCACATGGCTGGACAATTTTTTCTCTAAAACCACAATATGAGACTGACAATGTTTTATTTCATGTATGAACATGAACATTTAGAGACATTGCTTCCTAAGAGTCAGACACTATGGTCACTCTGTATTTCTTCAGTGATGAAAACTATTATTTACTCTTGTTTCAGGAGACAAGCCTTACTGCATGAATTCCAATGGTAAAAGTGTTAATCTGTAAGAGTGTTACAAATTTTGAACATGCAACCCCTCAAAATGTGAAAGAATACGTTCTGGATATCTTCTAAAAGTTTATTGCAGACTTAAAATCAATTAAATTATTAGTATCTAAATGTATAACCTATTCCTGGGCTTCAGCAAACATTAAGTAGCTTGGCTGGGTATAAGATGGATGTGATGGTTTATTCAGTCCCTTCAGGAATAGAAGGTGCAAAGCTTGTCAGCAAGGACAGAATGATCAATAGCCTTGCACAGCAGCATTTTGTCACTTCTGATGTTACAGAAGCATTGCTGGATGGAAATCCATGAGAACAAAAGGGGCACAGCAATCCTAGGAAGTTTGCCATTTTGACTCCCTTACTCAGTATAGAAACCTTCAAAGTAGGGAAGACACAAATGTATTGTTAAGATAATTATGGATATTAAGACAAAATCCCCTATCAACTTAAAATTCTTGTGGAAATTTAATCAATCCTGTTAAAGAAACTTCTGCTTCTATAAAGTGGTGTGTGTATGTGTGTGTGTATGTGTGTGTGTGTGTGTGTGTGTGTGTGTGTGTGTGTGTGTGAGTGAGTGTGTTTCTGTGTGTGTGATCGGGGGTGATTAGGTTACACGTAACCTCTGTAGACTGATAGCTATTTGAAACTTGCTAGAAGTGCAGCAGAGAAATTCAATATAGCTTTTAGTAACCTAGGTTTACCTCCCTGTCCTTTCAATCTCTTTGAGAGAAGTCATCTATTTGTTCGATAAATATTTCCTGAGTTGCCTGCACTATGCCTGACACAGAAGACATAGTGATGAATATCACAGTATTGACTGTGGATTTCATGCTTTTTCTTTGTTAGCTTTTGTATCAATCTGTTTTCTGTTGCCAATAATTCAATTCTAAAGCTTGGAGGTGTGAGAAAGAAAAGATGATTCTTAGCTCACATTTCTGAAGATTTGAGAGGTCGTGTCTGACAATAACTATCTTGCTGTCCAAGGTCTAAGGCACTGCAGAGATCACATGGCAGAAGACATGGAGCACACATGTGTACAAGCGGATCGTTGGGCTTTCATCTGTATTTATACAACACCAAGATCTATCCATGGAAGTGCCAGCTTAATGCATTTATGTAATTTCCATCACTTTAAAAATATTCTGTCATATTAAACATTTTTCTTAATACCTCCAATGGAAGCACATGCACTAACAAATACAAATCCCTCCTGGAACTGCTAAGCCTGTTTCAAGCATATTTTCTGTACAGCACAGCATATAGACAGTGTTTGGGAGATATGTGAGCAAGTAAATGAGCAAACAAAAGTAAGGCCATCTGAACATGCTTTTAGCTCCTCTGCTTGTTCTGATTCCTGAAGATGTTGAGTAAATATAAGTTTTTATTTTCCATTCACTGGACTTATGCTTCAATTCCCATTTGTGCTCTATGAACACAGGCAGGGATATATATGTTGAAGGAAGGTCTGTTGCTTTAAAAAAAATAGGAACAAAGGTGTTTGGTTTCCCTGTAGCTAGTGTGTAGCCCTTTTACTTTCAGTGACTCCCTATTTGCCTAGTACCAACAGTAATTTGGTCTTTCCATGGTTTTTAATATATTTTTCCATCTCCCTGGAGCACTATGAGAATTACCTTCTTTTATGTCCAATTCTGTAAAAGGCACCTTCAAGGTCCAAGGAGGAGAGGTGCTGTACATAATACAAGTAATCCCATACTGATGCATTGCAGGCATATTGCAAGGAATAATCGAATGCTGTCTTTAAAATATGGTGAGATCCACAGAGGGCAGGTGCTATTACGGTTTTCTTCTGTGTAACTAGGCTCATAAACAAAAATGTATATCTCTTTCATATAGTTTGGATTTTCTTATTTGCAAATATTATGTCTCTAGGACTGGAAATATAGCTGAAGTGAGGATGAAAGTTGAAAACATTATTTAAATTAAAGTCTAGTAAACTTTAGTTTTGGTTGCATTGCAAAAAGTTCACTGATGTGCAAAGTTAGTAGCTATGGGATCTGAAATTCTTCCTGACCTTAGATTTCTGTGTGTCTTTAGAAGACTGACAATCTGTATGAAATTGAATAACCTGGAGATGGGATGTCCCAGTGCTTCTTCTCACATTGTCTTAGTGTTCTATTCCTGTGAAGAGACACAATGACCATGGAAATTCATATATATACAGAGAAACAGAGACAGAGACAGAGAGAAAGAGAGAGACAGAGACAGAGAAAGCATTAAATTGGGGCTTCCTTAGAGTTTCAGAGGTTTAATCCATTATTCTTTTTATGGAGAGAGTATATTGATAAAGAGGCAAGCATAGTATGTAAGAATTCTACAGCAGGGCCTACAAATAGCAGGAAAAGAGAGGGTCACTAGCTCTGGATGGGCCCTTGACACCACAAAACTCTCACCCAGTGACACATTTTCTCCAACAAAGCTATACTTTCTAATCTATTCAAACAATGTTATTCCTTAAACATTCAAACACATGAACATATGGAGGCTATTCTTATTCAAATCACCATACACATTAAACATTATTTTGAACCTATACAAATCTAAGTCTTCCCTTGGAAAACAGAGATTGTGTTACTTTTTATTTATTGTGTATGTTTTAAGATATACATATGATAAAAATAAAATGATAGGTTTTTTGACAAATATTTGTTGAACGGATGTGCTACTATATTATTTCTTTTAAATATTTGTCAAATGTTAGTCAGATCCTGTAATTCCAAGACTTGACATCAGAAACATCACATCACTTACTCAAAAGAAAACTAGTAAGTTGATTTCATTAAGATATTCTCCTGGGAAAGTAGTGAAGACTATCAGATTGTGACCTATGAAGTAATTCTAAACAAATACTAGAAGGAAAAATCTGGGAAAGAACATCATGGATTACATTCTAAAATTAAGTGTGTACAGTTGCATCCAATTATGGTTATCAAGTGTGTATAGTTTGTATAGTTCAGGTGTAATTCTGATGTATCTGTTTTTATGTGTTACCTTGCCATTTTCCCTTGCAGCTTTTAATACCTTTTCTTTGTTCTATAGATTTCGGATTTTTATTACTATGTGGTGTGAGGAGTTTCTTTTCTGTTCCAATATAATTGATGTTCTTTATGCTTCTTGTATGTTTATAGGCACTTCTTTCATTGGGTTGTGGAAACTTTCTTCTATGACTTTGTTGAAAATAAAGAAGTGTTGGGAGTTGAGTATACTTCACTGGAAACCTTCTAAATAATCAATGTGTAGAATGACAGAGGCTATTTGATCCTGAGAAACCCCTGCATAGAAGCAAATTAGTTAAGACCTTTGACAACTTTCTCCCCATGATGGCTGTGGGGGTATGAATAGGCATAACCCCCTAAGACTCATCTGTTTGAATGCTTGTCCTATACAGAGTGGCACTAATAGGAAGAATGGCCTTGTTGGAATAGATGTGGTCTTGATTGAAGAAGTGTGTCATTGTGGAGTGGGTTTTGTGGTCTCAGATGTTTAAGATCAGGCTCAATAGCACAATTACTGGCCCATCTTCCTGATACCTGGTACATGAGGAATATCAAAGGACAAGTAGATAGCAAAAAGCCAGTCTAAGAACACAATCACCAAGATCCAGGGCAATATGACACCTTCAAAGCACAGTTTTCTTACTACAAAAAGCACTGTATATCTTAACAAAAATGAAGCACAAGAAAATGACTTTAAATGCAATCATAAAAAAATGGCAGAGGTGTTTAAATAATAAATGAATAAATCCCTTAACAAAATAAAGGAAAACATAACTAAGCAGATGAAGGAAATAAATAAAACAGTTCAGGAGCTAAATATGGAAGTAGAGATAATCAAGAAAACAGAAACTGAGGGAGTACTGGGGATGGAAAACCTAGTAAAGAGAACAATGGTATGGTGGTACATATCCTTAATCTCAGCACTCTGGAGGCAGAGGAAGGTAGATCACTGTGAGTTCAAGACCAGAATAGTTTACAAAAAGAGTTTAGGATAGCCAAGGCTGGATGGAGAAACACAGTCTTGGAAAACTGAAAAAGAAAGAGAGGGAGAGAGAGAGAGAGCGAGAACAAAAACAACAAACACAAGGATCACCAACAGGGTACAAGAGACTGAAGAAAGAATCTCATGCATAAAAGATATAAGAAATTGATACATCAGTCAAAGAAAATATTAAATTTAGAAAATTCCTGAAACAAGACATCCAGGAATTTTGGGATACTGTAAAAAGATCTAAGGTAAGAATAATAGGAAAAGAAGGTGGAGACTCCCAACACTTCTTTATTTTCAAAAAATTCATAGAAGAAAGTTTCCACAACCCAATGAAAGAAGTGCTTATAAACATATCAGAAGCATATAGAACATCAATTATATTGGAACAGAAAAGAAAACCCTCACACCACATAGTAATAAAAACCCCAAATCTATAGAACAAAGAAAAAGTATTAAAAACTGCAAGGAAGAAAGTCATATCCCACTCTCCATTCAAGTGTGGAGACTGTTCTGACCATTGGCTAGATCTGGGTAGGGGTGTAAAGTTTACCACCTGTATTGTCCTTGGCTGGTGCCTTAGTTTGAGCAGGACCCCTGGGCCCAAATCTGCCTATCATAATGTTCTACTTGTAGGTTTCTAGGACCCTCTGGATCCTTCTACTTTGCTATTCTCCCATGCTTCTCTCATCTAGAGTCCCAATAGGATGTCCTTCCCTCTGTCCCACTCTGGTGCCTCATATTTGACCATTTCCCCTGGAGGGGGAGACCTGGTGGCACTCAGAGGAAGGAGAAGAGACTTGATACCCTATGAGCCTTTACAGGGGGAGGTAATCCCCCTCAGGAACAGTCATAGAGGAGGGGAATAAGGGAAAAATGGGAGGGAGGGAGGGAAGAATGGGAGGATACAAGGGATGGGATAACCATTGAGATGTAACAAGAATAAATTAATAAAAAAAACTGCAAGGGAAAAAGGCCAGGTAATACATAAAAGCAGATCTATCAGAATTATACCTGACTCCTCACCAGAGACTCTAAAAGCTAAAAGGGCTTGAAGAGATAACTTACATCCTCTAAGAGACCACAGGGGCCAACCTAGAGTACTATACCCAGCAAACATCTAAATAATTATAGATGGGAAAAGATGATATTCCAAGAAAAAAACAAATGTAAATGGTACCCATAAATCTGGTACTACAGGAAATACTAGAAGAAAACTTCTAGGCCAAGGAACTTAACTCCATCCAAAAAAACACAGGATATAAATAATTCCACATCACCAAAAACAAAAGAAGTAAAACACACACACAGAGACACAAACACACACACACATACAGACACACAGACACAGACACATAGATACACACACACACAGCCAACATCAAAGTAAGAGGAATTAACAATTATTGATCATTAATATCTCTCAATATGAATGGAATCATATTGACTCTCATCATAAAAAGACACAGGCTCACAGAATGGACGCAAAAGCAGAATCCATCATTCTGCTGCATACAAGAAATACACCTCAGCAACAAAGATAGATGTTACCTCAGAGTAAAGGTCTAGAACAAAGTTTCCAAGAAGAAAGACCCAAGAATCAAGATGAAATACCCATTCTAATATCTAATAAGATACACTTTCAACCAAAACTAATCAAAAGAGTTGAGGAAGGGCACTTCATACTCATCAAAGGAAAAATCTACCAAGATGACATCTCAATTCTGAACATCTATACCACACATGCAAGGACAGACATGTTCATAAAAGAAGTATTATAAAAGCTTAAATTACATATCAAAATTTCACATTAAGAGTTGGACACTTCAACTCTACATTCTCACCAATGGACAGGTCTTTGAGACAAAAAGTAAACAGAGAAATAATGAAACTAGCTATTCCTTCTATCTTATCAAACTACCATGAATTAAAGCTGGCCTTCAAAATAACAGAAACGACCGACAACCTAAAATGTCATGGAAACTGAAATACTCTCTATTCAGTGATCACTAGGTTAGTCTTGGAGACATCAGGGATAAAAGGCACATACCTAAACACAATAAAGGCAATATACAGAAAGCCGATAGCCAACATCAAGTTAACTGAAGAAAGTTAAGGCATTTTCACTAAAATCAGGGACAAGATAAGGCTACCCACTCTCTCTGTATTTTTTCAATATAGTGCTTGAAGTTCTAGCTAAAGCAATAAGACAACTAAAGAAGATCAAAGGATACAAATTGGAAAGGAACAAGACAAAGTACCATTATTTTCAGATGATAAAATAGTATTCACAAGTGCCCCAAAAATTCTACCACAGAACTTCTACAGCTGATAAACACCTTCAGAAAAGTGGCTGAATACAAAGTTAACTAAAAAAAAAAATAGTAGTTCTACTTATTAAGAACAATAAATGGGCTGAGAATGAAACTAGGAAAACAACACTATTTGCAATAGTCTCAAATAATATAAAATATCTTAGTGTACCTTGAAGGAATTAAATTAAAGGTCTGTATAATACAAACTATATGTCTCTGAAGAAAGAAACTGAAGAAGATCTGAGGAGATGGAAAGATCTCCCATGCTCTGATTTTAAGCTACAGCTCAGAGCAAGAGCAATAAAAATTATATGTTATTGGCATAAAACACACATGTAGATCAAAGATCCAGAAATAAACCTACACACCTACAGACATCTAATTTTTTACTATGATTCCAAACCATCTTCAATAAGGGTTGCTGGTCTAACTGTAGAAGATGAAAATAGACCCATATTGATCACCCCACACACCAAATGGAGCAAAGACCTAAACATAACACCAGATACACTAAATCTAAGGGGAGAGAAAGTGAGAAATAACCTTGAAATCATTGGTACAGGAAACAACCTCCTGAACAGAATGCCAATAGCTCAGGTACTAAGATCAGCAGTTAATAAATGGGACCTCATGAAACTGAAAAGCTCTGCAAGTCAATGGACATCATCAATAGGACAAAATGGCAGTTTATGGAATGCAAACATATTTTCACCAATCCTACATTCAACAGAGGGCTAATATGCAAAATTTAAAAAGAACTCAAGAAATTAGACGGCAACAAATCAATCAACCCATAAAATATGGGCTACAGAGCAAAATGGAACATTCTCAACAGAGGAATCTTGAATGGCCGAGGAGCACTTAAAGAAATGTTCAATATCCTTAGTCTTCAGGGAATTGCAAATCAAAATGACTCTGAGATTTTATATTACACCAGTCATAATGGCTAAGATAAAAAACTACAGCAAGAAGAACCATGACAAAATCAGAAATTATATAAATGTTACATTCTTAGTGTTTTGGATATTTGTATTTGGCAGCCTTGAAGAAAACATCTTTTCCATCTTTTTCTTAACATGGCAAAGCCTTACTTCAGTTACAAGAAAGATTATTTTTAGAATATTTTTAGAAAACCTAAACAAATTTTGAAAATTTAGAGAATCCAAAGTTGACTTTTCTTTTTATGTACATGGTACCACATACATATTTAGGAGGACACTAAACATTTACTTGGTAAAAATCTATTTCAAAAGAAATTAAATGGAGGCATAACTGTGTAAAGATTGAGTTACAGTCAAGTTGGATGTGAGTTTTGTAAGATATGTTTTGGAGTTCTATCTGAAACCTTATAAATGAGAAAAATCTATTTTTAAATATTTGTAGATTTTTTTCTAGAATAATTAGCTTTTGTGTCAATGTAATGTTTGCTAATATCTTAGGACAAACTTCTCAGGAGTAGATAAACTATAGGTATATAAACTGTAGATTGACTAGTCACTGTGCAAACTGTGAAAATCCCTAATTTTGTGAAGAATGTTACCAAGGTAAACTTGTTAATGAAAGAAATGTGCACTGTTAATGGCTAATTTAAATCCTTTTGGCCACATTATTATTCCTCATTATTTCAACTTTCACAGCCTCTAGCATAACTAATTTATTTTTCTCATTCTCTAAAATTCCTCAATTGTAATAATCTGGTAGTACTAAATACTGCACTTTCATTTTTGTATTTATAATTTATTTTTTGATTATTTGAGACAATGTCTTGCTATATATCCCAGTCTGACTGTGTAATACAAAGCAGCCATGGCATCATGAACCTCCTGCCACAGTCCTCCAGACCCTGGGATTCTCGGTATAGGTGACCCCACCCAACCTGCCTTTGTTATTTAACAATAGTCAGGTTCACATAACAACCTCAATGTTACTAGACTGTAAAAAGTTACTTTTGTCTTTATTAGAGAACATTTGAGATAGTTGATTTGTTTTTTAAATAAAAACTTTAAATGTTTTAATATGTAATACAAATAATAATGATAGAATAATAAACTTAATGAATAAAGCTGAGCAATCCAACATTAGTTATTTATCCTAAGAAAATGAAAGTCCTGCAGAGATGGCAGACTATATATCTTTTGGCCCTAGGTGAATTTCAATATAAGATGGAATGATATCTTTTTGCAGAGGTTTGCTTCCTACACACGTCCAAAGAGTCCCTGTACACCTGTGTAGAGGCTACAGTACAATAAAGCTATATGAAATGCATGCTGCTGCACAGATGCTAAAAGGAATCATTTATTTTCCTAATGGCTCTCTTTCAGCAGGCCCTGGCCTGACTAAGAAGTGCCCCGTTAGCAAAGCTGTCACTCCACAAGATATCTAGATATGCTAGAAATGACAAAGCACAGCCTTTTGCATTTTTCCTTTAGTTTTAAATATCTCACCGTTTGTATTCCGTTTTCCTTTGCCTGTAATGGACTAAAGTTTGATTCAAGGTAAAAACTCATCCAAATGGGAACTATACACTGGAGAAATATTTACAACAGGCAGTGTAATCTTTCAAGGTGAGAATATTAGATTTTCTTGCCGTATCTAGACAGGTGAAATTGATACAGTGCGTATTTCCTTCTCCCCAGGTCACAGTATAAGTATAATATCATTTGGTTTACAAATTATACCTTGGGAATCCAACTTTTTTTTTTTTTTTTTTTTTGTATCAAACTAAAGATGGGTTGATGCTTTTTGGCAATTTACAAAGCAGGCATCTTCAATGCCCTCGGGCCCTCAGGAATAATGAGGAGCATAGGATTAAATGGCAGCGCTACGTTTATTTGAAGTCTGTCCGCAGCGCCCCATCACTTTGGATGCAGTTCAGCTCCCTCACCATGGCTTTGGAGCCATAACAGGCCCTGGCATACTTTCTCTTTTACGTTGTCTTATATCAACCATCCTGTGTACTTGTGCCTAGGGCTATTTACCTATTATTCTTCTCCCACCTATCTCCTCTTTTCTTTCCTTGTGCAACTTACTCCATCCATCTCATTTACTGATAGGCTTGATCTTGGTTTTCTAGTGCTCTTAGTTTGAAATTAATTATTCCTTATTAGTCAGATATTAATTTAAATATCTTCTTCTTTGAGAGGCACTGTGATCACCTATTCTAGAAGACTTTCAGGGTCAGCAGAATTGCAGTGTTGGTCTGCACTAAGCACAAGAATTTGGAAACTTAAATCTATTTGAAACAAAGACTGAGTAACTCCTAAAAGTCTGGTGTTTTCCACCAACGTCCACACAGCTTCTTTATCTATTGATATTAAGCGTTCTTTCAAGCTCCTCATGAACAGTTCCATCCTGTTTTTGTACCACAGATGAAGTAAACATTCAGGAACCAAAGGATATTGATACAATTTGGTGGCAGGGGGAACATCTTCTGTTACATTATTTCCATTTTATTAATATTCTTCACAATCAGTTTGAAATATAAATACCCAAATTTGGTTTTTCAAATACTGACAATTTACATGTGTTTTTGAGAACATAACCCATGATATTTTCATTTCATCATAAAATGACAGGAAAGAAATTAATGATAAATTAAAGATGCCAATGGAATGTGTCTTTCAATGGTAGAGAAAATATTAACATTTTCTGCTATACATCTTTCCTCCTTCTGGCCATACTTTGTTATTATTTTAATATCATATTTGATTTAAATATTAAAGAAGAAATGGATCAGAAATAAAGGTAAATGTATATATCCTATAACTCAGAGTATCAAATTCTTAAATTTCACTAACATGACAAAAGATATTGCTCAGCATGCTACTGAGAAAGTAATGGATATAACCCTGACAGGGTGTCAAATGTACACCCTAATCTCAGCTTCAAGATGCTGAGGCACATAAATTTTGAGTTCAAGGTCAGCTAAGGTTGCAAAGTGAGTTGAGAGTTAACAGTGAGACTCCCTCATCTCAAAAAGAAAATAACAAAAGAATAAGAGAAAAGAAAAATGAGGGTATATAGTTAAAGAGTAAATATTGAAGCATCCCAAATGAAATTAAATTAATTACATATTATGTTAATAAATCTGAAGGCAAATTTACAATATGAAAGTGGTTTTCTGAAGAAATATATGACTTACAAAGATTTAACAAGTTTTGTCTTATATTTAAAAAAAATGAAAAGAATGATAAGAACAGATATGACATTTCATCTTAGACAACAGGGCAAGAAGCAATGCTCCACCATACCACAAGTGCACTTGCTGAACTATGTTCATAGAATTTTTATTCATATTAGACAGAAATTAGAAACAACCCAGATGTCCCTCAACTGATGAATGAATAAAGATAATGGAGTACATTTGCACAATGATATACTGTTCAGCTATCAAAAATAAGGAAATCATGAAATTTGCAGGCCAATGATGAAATTATAAAAGATCATCCTGAGTGAGATAACCCAGACCTGGAAAGTCCACATGGCATGTTCTCACTTACAATTGGATACTATCCACACAGTACAGGATAACCTTACTATAATCCACAGACCCAAAGAACCTAAATAGCAAGAAGAGCCCATGTGAAAAGTCTTGAATCCTCCTCAGAAGGGGAAATAGAGTTATAAGTGGATAAAGTAAGGTAATTGAGTGGGAAAGAGTACGGAGAGGGGAACGAAGGTGAGGATCATAGTGGGGAGGGGTATATAAGAAGGCTGTAAAAAAGGAAACTGATGGGGTAGCATCTCTTGAACAATATGGAGGCCTGCTACATATATACATATATATATGTATATATATACATATATATATATATATATGTATATATATATATGGGAATGGCTAATAGAATAAGAGGTCATGAATGTGATAGAGAAAAAAGGATGGGATGTTGGAAGCTTTGGTGCATGTTTCTCATGTTGTTGTGATCCTTAGAGGATAGAACGACCCTTGCATAGGGGTTGCCAAAGATAATTGGAACATATTATATTTACATTATGATTAATAATAGTAGTAATATTAAAACTATGAAGTAGTTTATGAAGTAGCCATAAATTTATGGCTAGGCTCACCACAGCATGAGGAACTGTATTAAAGGGTTGAGAACCACTTGTTTAGAGGGAAGAAAGGAAATGGAGAAAAATAGTAAGTATGTTATAATTTCAAAAATTAAAAAATGCTAAAAAGTAGAGTTCTTAATTCTTCTCACTTACATGCAAAAGAATGCAGTAGGTATCTTAAGCCATATTTTTTATTCTGGTAACTATTTCTGTGACTCTTTTATAAAGGCGTTCATGTTATTTGCCTGTTCCAAGCACTCAACATTTAGTACAAATATGATTTATATTAATTAATTTGTTTATTTTACATCCCAACTGCAGTTTTCCCTCTCTCCTCTCCTCCCAGTTTGCCTGCCCTCATCCACTCCTCCTCTTTTTCCTTAGAAATGGGGAGGCTTCCCATGGATAACAACTGATATATCAAGTTGCAGTAATATTAATGCATCCTCTCCTAGAAGTAGGAGTAAAGGGTCCCAAATGTAGCCCAAGCGTCAGAGACAGCCCGTGCTCCTGTTGTTAGGAATTCTACCTGGAGATCAAGGTACAAAAATGTAACTTATGTGAAGAGGGCCCTGGTCAGTCCAAGGCAGGCTCCCTGGTTGGCAGTTTGGACTCTGTGAGCCCCTATGGGTCCAGGTTAGTTGATTCTGTAAGTTCTCTTGTGGTGTCCTTTAATCCACTGGCTCCTACAACCCTTTCTGCATCTCTTCTGCAGGATTTCCATGTTCCACCTAATGTTTGGCTGTGGGTATTTGCATCTGTTTCCATCTGTTGCTGGGTGAAGCCTCTGTGATGATTATCCTATATTCCTCCCTGCAAGTATAAAAAATATTACTAGCAGTGTCAGGGGTACACATATCAAGTTTTTCTGGGTTTAGAAATATATTAAATCTAGAAACCCAATGAAAATACCCATCTTCCATTAATGATGCATAAGATAATAGTTAGCATTTGAGAAGAACTCATAGATTTGGGAATATTTTCTGCAGTGGAAATATTCATGTACAGCATGAAGTGAAACTTGGAATGAGGAAAGCTGCGATAATGGAGGAGATAAAGCAAAGGCTTCTAAGGCCAACATCTCCCTATTAGACACATATGATACCTAGGATTTTTAGGGGATTAATATAAATGAGTACAAGACACACCATGGTGATAGAAGAATAAAGAAATACATGTGACCCTCAGACTCTGAGGGCTTGATAGAACACACTGAGTTTTACTAGGAGAAATATGGCAAAAGTCAAAGAATAGGCTGCCTTGAGTTTCTGTGGGGTTTGTGAAGGATACTTGGTTTTTCCATAAAAGGAAGATAGCTTCTATATCTGTCAACCCACATCCTACTCTAACACTTGTTTTTCTGTAATTTTAGGTCACTCACTACTAAGGCTTTTGAATTTTAAGTTTCCATGTCATCATTTTGTGAATTTTGAAATTAAACCCCTGTCCTTAAACCATGATGCTAAAAATATCAGCTAATTATTTCTCTGTTAGCATTTATATGTTATAAGCCCTTTAGAGTCAACAGTTAATCCTCAAAAGATCTCTTTCAGAGAGATCCTCAAAATGTTTTATAATACTAATGAAACTTGTGTCACATCTTCTTAAGAAAGTATGCAAATGATTTCCTCATTGTATAAATATGATTCCATATTAAATTTCAGCTTCATAAATACAGCATATTCACAAGCACAGGTACTCATTAAGTGTCAGTTTCTTACTTTTACTGTGATGTGTGATTGTTTATAAGCCTCAGTGTGGT
>OU015747.1:68306515-68375207 GCA_907169655.1 Acomys percivali
TCTCTTCTCTTCTCTTCTCTTCTCTTCTCTTCTCTTCTCTTCTCTTCTCTTCTCTTGTCCTCTCCTCTCCTCTCTTCTCCTCTCTCCTCTCGTCTCCTTTTTCTCCTCTTCTCTTCTATTCCCTGCTGCTGATGGCAGAAGCATAAACATCCAGTGGATTTTCTGTTAGACAAATGGAGGATGTGGCCCTGAAGAAGATTTGAGTATCAATCAGAAGGGGACTGGGGATGTTCACCAGAATCATTGCCAGTTTTTTGTGCCTTTCACAGTCAAGAGCAGGAAGCCATGATTTTTTCTCAGCATAAAGCATTTTTAAACTAAGACTTTTACATATGTATGTCAGTGAAATGGATGTTTTATACACATACACATGTATATATGAACACACATTTAAACTAGATCATAATAATTTCATGCAATAATATTTCATATAATACCCTCTATATTATTCTCTAGACAGTCTTTGCCTATCATATTTTAGACCAACTATCCATAATTTCTTCATGAAAATTATTTGGATATTACAGCCTAGACTTATATCTATTATATGATGATAGTTCCATGTTAATGATTCATGTCAACCTGGGGTTATATGACATCTTTGCCAAAGATGTATTTATAATTTTACCCTAAACTTGACAAATTATGATAGAAAAAGCTTATCTTCCTCAGACATTTCAAAGCTTGTAGATTGATATATATGAAGACCTACATCAAGATTTGCACTGTTAGCTTGCCTAGCATCCTGTTGGAAATGATTTCTCTTAATTTCCTTGTTCCCTTACCAAATCCATTAATGAACCTTATTTTCCATCATCGTAGGTCCTGGCCCCGTAGCATCCAGTTTCTGAGAGAGTGAAAGAACTGAATCCTTTCCTTTGGAAGGTATTACATGAAGTGGGAAAAACTCAGAACTTATTGAAAGATGTGGCAGTCAAGGAACAGGCATGGAGAGCAAGGGGTGGTAGAGGGGGGGAAAGCTCCTAAGGAGCCTGCCCCTGCCCAGAGTGGCATTGTTAATCTTTACAACCTTTCTGAAGTGGGCTGAATAGACCATGTTCTAAAAAGTTTGACTTGCATATTAAAGAAAAGTATGAGGACAGGAAGCTTTAGATTGGCTGTGAATGTTTGAGTTACAAAAACATAATTGAACAGGGGTCCATAACTCTCTCGATGGATTACAGGGCCAATGATGACTTAGGGAAAAAGCAGCAGCACCAACTGCATGGCTTTGCAAAGTCAGATGAGTGTAGAGACCAGCAGGTATGAAAAAGCTAAAGCTGAGAAAGATGAGCAAAGGCCCTGGCTTCAGCATCTTGGGGATAGATGTGAAGCTTCTATAGAGTGCTGGCTGCCTAGAGCTCCTAAGTCTATTCTAAAGCAGATATGCTTTGGCCTCTAGGAGAATAGTCCTGGGGACAATGGGAGACAAAGGCTGGCAATTCAGTCATTTCAGGTGGGTTCACAAATCCAGGTATCTATAAGAAGTTTACCAGAAATTACCAGAAGATTTTTTTTTATAACTTAAATAAATGTAAACTTTCATATTAATTACCTTATTCTTGGACATCTAGACATATTTATAATACTTAAAAAATATTCTCACTTCTGCTTCTCTTATCGCTGACCCTCACCTTTTACTTCCAACTCCTAAACTTCCCTTTCTGATACTTACATAGTTTGTGTGTGTGTGTGTGTGTGTGTGTGTGTGTGTGTGTGTGTGTGTGCTGTCATCCACCGAGTTCAACTAGAGTTATAGGTTTGAAGCTATGTAGCAATGCCTACTAAGCACATCAGTGGATACTCAGCTGAAGACTATGAGTCCTCTGCCCGAATCCATCAGCCATTAATTCAGCCAGGAGCCTTTCTCCACCAATGACTGGTCAATGATCAGTTTTCACAAATGACTTAAGTGTAAAAAGGGAAGCAAAGGTAACAAAGAAGGGGAAAAAATGAGGAGAAAGCACAACATAGGTCAAGAAAACTCTTTGAGTTACACTGCACATTGGAACTTCCTGTCTGTGTCCCCACAGCACACTCTCCAGCTAAGGTAGGATGGCCCATGGTAATTAACTGGTATTGTCAGAATATGAGTATGTATTGGTAGACAATGAAGTTGAGCATTGCTCCTACATAATTTACTGTGGAGTTGGGTATTATGATATAGCCCAGGTGGCTATAGATTATTGTGGAAGTAAAGTAAATAAACAATGAAAGTCAATCATTTTTATCCATGTACTCTGTCACTCACATGTATGTACCAAGAGATGGCAAATGCTTACTGACCTGTGTGGCAGGGTTAGTGTCCCGTGCTCTAAACGGCTTCCTAGAATTATGTTTGTCAGAGCAGGTCAGTAAAGAGAATTTTTTCTTAGCAAGGATTCTACATGATATCTTACAGAATCAGCTTACTATTATCAATTAAATATGCATGCTTTAAAATATCCAGAAAGGCTATTTGTTTTATTGGTCTTCTTTGTATTTCACAACAGAGTTTCTCCCTAATTCTGCCTTGCTTTCTTAGCAAGAACAAAAATATTTGAACTGAAAAAAAATATTTGAACTGGATTTCAAATATTTTTCTCAGGGGAGGTAATCTTCCTTTGAGTCTGAAAATAATTCTGTACAGAAGCACATGTGCATGCCCTCAAATGTACACATGGACTCCTCCAATCAGGGCTGCCTTAAGGAATTAAAGGTAATATGTATCAAGTGTTAATTTCAAAATCACTGGGCTCTTCTAGATAGTGCACAATTATCAGGCAAGCAGCACAAATATCATCATGCTAAGAGGATGCCCTTCAGCCGTGAGCATTAGCAGTTTATTTTCAGGCCTTCATTTGTGTATTAATTATTCATGCATTGCCATATATTCACCATATGCCCGGATGAGTGGGTATGTGCAATGTAATGAAGGTTATCAAAGCACGTGCAGCAAAGTCTAGTATCTGGGGATTCAGTCTTTCTTCAGAGATATTTCCTTATTTATTTATACTGTAGTAGCAGAAACAGTATTGCAATGTAAAGCTCGGAATATGGTCTTTTGCTGTAGCCCATACTTCTCAGGAAGATGAAAATAGCTACAGCTCTTTATACTATTAATTAGGAACCTGCACTTTCAGGTTGCAAAGTAAACTAAACTGCTAAAAACAACAAAGAATAATTAAATTGTAAGAAACCTCTTCATAATTCTTTCACCCTTGCATATTTTCCTGTCAGAGGGCTTCTCACTGTTTCTTCTAGGTATCGGAAGGGTGAGTGGCACTATGCCATCCTGAAAGTGTGTGAAGTGTTGGGTGTACATGGGACCTGCTTCTTCTCAGCTTCAGAAACCTCAGTAATAGTTTCAAGAAGAGACGCTTATCCTTCTGTCTTCCTCTCATTCTACAGGGATGTTTCATAGTACAATTTTAATAAATAATTGTGTTTCACATGTCTGGATTGAGTGTCCTTAAGAAAAACAACCATTTTAGCATTTTGAACATATGTAATTGTTGAAACTGAGGGAATATGTATATTGGTAATAAGAATTCAGGAGCATTTGAGTTTTCAAATGTTTCTAGGATATCTGTCACATGGTTTGAACCATGTATATAAATAGTAGTAGATAGGATTTGCTTGCTTAGAATTCCTATGTATAAAACATTTTACTATGGTACTATAAGGAAGGTAATTCCTGGCTTTACCCATGAAGCTCCACATAATACTCAAACTGAAGTGTGCATTCAAAGGCCTTGGAAGGTTTCCTTAAACGCTGCTGGAAACAGATCTACTCTGGTGATTGCTGACTTAGTAGATGGGGTGGTGTGGGTAGACAATTACATTCCAAGCAAGGCTCTTACTGCAGCTGATGTGGTGAGTTTAGAGATAACAGTCAGAAATCCTTGCCTCCAGAACAAACCTCATCTTATCAAGGGTAAATAGTCTCTTACTTAGACCCACAACATAGGTGGGGCTCACAACCAAATAACTAAAGGTAAATAATCTTGAAAGCCATCAAACTGTCAGAACATTTATGGAAAGCAATTTTTAGTGTACCACCTTCAAGTAGGAGATGATCTATAACTGCTTATAATAACAGTTCTAAGAAGCACAGATGGGCCCATTGATGCAAACTACTGATTTTCCCTCACTGACAAAATCTATGTTTTTTTGTTTTGTATTATCTTTATATTTTCTACAGCCTTATAGATTTTACTATACTTGAATTTTGTTGTCCATTTTACTTACATCCCACAGTATCTGCTTTTCTTTTTTCAACAGGAGAGTAAGTGCCAGAAAAGCATTTATTTTATTTATTTCTTTTGCATAAATATGTAACATTAGTGTTCTTTTTCTTTTTTTTATCCTCACATTACAACCGTTTAGTTTAGGAAAACATTTTCTCTTAAGAATAATTTTAAATTATCATATTCTCTGGCCATAAAGTAACTTTTGGGATCTCCTCAGAGACATAATGTATGACCATAGCTCACATAACAAAGAAATAATCCCACTGAGAGAGACTGGATGTTTGATATTGAGTTAAGAATTACCATGGCTTTCACCGTATTCAAATATAATCTACTATGTACATAAAGAGAACTCAGTGGTATTTTTGCAGATTTTTTTGGTCGCATATAGCTTTGTTTGGCATCTTCTATTTTTATCTTAAAGTGGTCTGTTTATGTATTATGGGTTACTATTTAGTATTTTTGTGTGTCTTACATATATGCCTGTATGTGTGTTTTTGTGCTTTTTAAATTTATTTTTTTCTGTTTTTTTTTTCTTGCTTGTTTTCTAAAATGAGAGAGAAAGAAGATATGGAGTAAGATAGGTGGGAAGTGGGAGGATCACAAAGGAGATGAAGGAGCAGAAATTCGGATCAGAATATATTATATTATAAACAAGTTCCAATAAAAAAGTGAAAAAAAAAACGAATCTAAGTTCCAAGTAGCTGTCTAGAAACTACCTAAAGCATTCTTGTCAGCCTAATATTTTAGAATTTAAAACCAAAAAAATACTTTTGTGCATATTCCGAATATCTTTCTCTATTCCTGGATTCAAACTCATCTTTAGCAGGAATTATTATTCTAATAACTTACTGTTTTGTAAGAGGGAGTCAAGTAGCCTCAGTCAATATGCTACATATAGTGGCCAAAATAAAACCAAACTAGCATGCCTATAATGAACGTTTCTATGATGGCACAGAAAACAGGTTAGTTGTCCTATGTCAGATAATTTATTCTTTGCTCTTTCTTACAGTGAACTTTTATGATAGGTGGATGTTTTCTATGTCCCAAATAAAAAGAATTAATATCACTTTTTTATAGACAAGTGAGGGGAAGTAGTTCCTGGCTCAATTTTTTTTTTTTTACTTTACCTATGAGAATATTGAATCAGTTTTTTATAATCACAAAATTAGTTGGTACGGTAATGATAACATTTTGAAAACAAAATATAAAACAAATAGTTCACAAAAGGTAAATGACTAACCTCTGGGTTTAGTTGCATGTGACTTATTTGGCCATCCTCAAGAGTAGCACAGGTGAGGTTATAACTTTCTTGTCTGGTTGTCCTCCTGCATTTTCTACCTCCTCCAGCAAGCTTGACACACTTATACAGGATATTGCAACTGAGGATTTAATATTAGAGTGGGAACAGTGCAAAAAGAAGAGTTTGATTGAGGAATGAGAAAGGATATCGTGTTTTCAAGGGTTGATTCTCAGAATTCTAAAGATGACCCCTCCGATTGTTGTCCACTAACCAATCATCCAGACACATGCTGATCTGTGCACTGATCTGATGGGGTTTCCCAGGGAGAATTAAAATTATAGGTCCAGACAACCATATTTTCTCTAAGCTGATTTCTATGACCATGAAGAAGCAAGGAATCATGTTGAATTGAAGGAAACTGAGAATTTGTTAGAGATGTTTCAGAAAAGGAAGGAGGAGAGAAGGCAGTATGTGATTTGCACTTTGCCTGCCAGGCTTGTGGGCGATGTAGGTGTAACTCATGGGCCAAGGGTGTGGTGGCCACTAGAAGTTGAGGACAAGCCCAGGTGACACTAAAGAGCAGAGGCATTGGTCACACAGTCACAAGAAATTGATTTCATTCAACAAACTGATTGTATTTAGAATGATGTTCTTCCCAGAACCTTCCAGTTAGAAATCAAGCAGTTGAAAAATTTAGATGGGTCTTGCGAATGTGGGAGTACAGACAGCAGCTGAGCCAGAATCAACTTCTGACCTAAAAAGTCCAAAACAAAAGTCCATGAGTTTCTTTAACCTAGTAGTCAGTCGTTTGTTCACTGTGGCATAAAATGATGGAAAAGAGAAATAGTATGTGGCACGACTCTGACTGGCCAGTCATGAGAGACGGTTCTTATAACGTTCTACACATCACTCCGTCCATCTATACTTTATTACAGCCACGTAGAGCAAGAATAACATGTTGTTAAACTTCATGTTCCTAATTTGAAGCAATGTAGTAGATTTATTTAACAGCACTAACATGCAGGTCAATTTTTTCCAAGCACAATTTTTAAGATATATGTATCAACTATTGAAATCCCATAACAGATTCTCTGTGGCCGGGTTCATTATTATTTTACTGACGAGGCAAAGGAGGCATGGAACATTAAGGACTTGCTTAGCTCACTCTACCAGCAAAAGGAGGGGCAGGATTCAATCCAGGCAGCCCATCACTGTTCTACCTTATGTCTACTAATCAATGAATGGCATGAGGGAGTTTCAGCATTTGGAGGGTTTGAAATTCCCTTTACATGTTTCCCGGATTCATGGTCTGTCAGCAATATCAGGCTTCTAAAGTTATGCTTCTACGTCTGCCAATGACTTTTGCTACAAAGGCATCTTTGAAACATTCATTTCCTGAGTGTTAGGTGTCTACCTAAACTCCAACACACTAGTCTTTTGCCTAAATCTCTGTTTTCTAGGTGGACTTTCTCAAGTAGTAAAGATTTTAGAGTGTCAGATGCCATATGAGGGATTTGTCATCTGAGAACTGATGTCTTTTCTTCTAGCCTGCAGTGACCATACACATGTTATACCATATTTTTTGGGCCATAAGACATACCATTCCCTGACAAAAAGTCCATTGGGCATCAACAAAGAGGACACTTGCCAATGTCTTCAGCGTGCCAGCCGAGGAATGTGTGTAGGTTTTTACTGCTCTAAAAACTGGGTGCACTTTATGGTCCAGAAAATAATGGAAATGAGAGCTGGGAATTGAGCTCACTGGTAAATCACTTCCTCCCTTCCATAAAGTCCTGGGCTCAGATCTTAAGAATTGGAAATAAAAAAATTAAATTAACTTAAGTATCCTTTGAAAATTGATACTGTTTATAGTTGCAAATATTTTTTAAGTATTTGTTATTGTTGTTGTTTGTACGGTGCTTCTCTTTATATTATTAAAGCAGTTTCTCTGTCATCCTTATGTAAGAGGATGTACCTTTAAGGAAGTGCAAACAAAGTTGTTCCAACTCATAATTCCATATTTTAGTCATCATAGCTGGGAGGCCAAGACCGTAGATACTGATCTACAGAGAAGATCAGAGAGATGTGAATGCTCACTGCTTGCCTCTGTTATTCTTTTTTAAAGTTTTAAATTTTATTCTCTGTGAATTTCTCATCATGCACCCTAATTCCATTCTTTTTCCTGTCCCTTCAAATTCACCCTCTGCCTTTTCAACCCCCACAAAAGAAATTAAAAAAATAAAAATAAAATATTATCATGGAAGCTGTAGTGTGTTATGGTTTGTCACATAATATGCACTTTTGTCCAAACATATTTACTTGCAAATATTCATTTCAATGAGTCATTAGTCTAGCTCCAGGCCTTTGGCTTATGCTATACTAACAATACTGAATACTCACTGGGACTCCTCTCAGATACCCTGTTGTTGACCTGTGTGCTGGAGATCCTGATGCTTTGATTCTGCAGGTCTGGGTCCTTCTAGTGATCCAGTATTTCACAAACGAAATAACTGTTGGGGTGGGCCAAGTCAAAGCCCTGGATCTGGGCCTGGATGGTAGCTGAGTTCATCAGCCTGCCAGCACAGTACATGTGGATTCTTAGTAGAACAGTCTTTGTCATCTTTTAAATTTTATTTTGTTATAAATTATTTACATTACATCCCGCTTGTAATCCCTTAGCTCTTTGGTCCCAAACCATTGGAATGATACTACCCATATTAGTGTTTTTTCTTTTCCTTCAACAAATAATACAAGCAAGATGATCTCCCACAGACATCCCCACAAGCCAACCTGATACAGACAAGAGGTCATTGAAATGCCTTTCCCAGGTGATTTTACTTTGTGTAACACTGAAATCAAGACTGACCTTGTTCGTGATTCACACAATGATTATAGCTTTTTATGCATTAATTCATTTTAAAATTTTTCTTTTAAATTAAGCTATATATTGTATTCAAGAGTGCATCTCTATGACTATTTCAGTGGCTTCTACCTAGAGATCCCAATTGTATTTGTTGACTAATTAGAGGAATAAATGGCATCAAGTACAAAATTATTTTGCAAGGTTGGTACTATCCTTATTTTAAAATGTTATAATCTACTTAGTTATTTTGTGAAAGTTTGTTCTAAAGTCTATTTTGAGAGTAGGTATATCTCGCTTCAAAAGTAAGTTTATTTTTTTCTAGCTCACTTTCTACTTTAATGCTTGCAATTTTTGTCCTATACACTTTAAGTTGTAAAAATTGTCAAGATTGGGTCAGAAAAGGGGTTTGCTTTCTTCTAGTTCTGTCTCAAATTCAGTTTCACCTTTTGTTTAGTTGGTCTCTTTTTTTAACCTATAAAAATAATACCAAGGATCTGTGATTCCCACCTTATCCAATAATTTCATTTTATTCTAGGAAAAAATTCTTACAAGTATTATATACCCTGTATTGTTTCTCACTTAATATAAACTAACATTCCCTGTATATTACATGCTTTGGTACATATTATATTATGCATATTTGTTATATGTAGATTGAAAAAGCATTAAGAAATTCTTATATATGTTTTTCTTAATTAATTGCTACCAAAGGAACATTTATTCACTACTGAAATGTTTTTTCTCTAAATACTTTTTTAAAATTTCTCACTAAAATTCATGTGAAAAATGATGCATGGCAAAGATTTTCTACCATCCTATGGTAGAAACAGGTTGTTTCTTCACCTTTTTGACCATTTTCTCTGATGACAGATTGCTTTATAGTTGTATTAAGTCCAATTTGTCCATTTTCACTCATCTTCTGTTGAAATCTAATTCAAAAAAATCACTTCCTTTCCTGTATGTTAATGCACAAACTCCCTGTTTCTCCTCTAACAGTTTTAGAATCTTGGATCTTATTTCGGGCTATTCATCCATTTGGAACTGAATGTTGTAAAAGGTGAGAGATAGGAATCTTCTTTCATTCTTTTGTGCATAGCATCCCGGTTACTTTTCTAATGCATATTTTTGGCATCTTTGTAAAAAGTTAAGTAACTGTAGGTGCATGAACTCATACCTGGGCCCTCCATTTCATTAAGTTGTTTTTATTTTTGTGCCAGTGCCATGCTGGCTCTAGTGCTATGACTCTGTTGTATAACTTGAAATCATGTTTGGTGATGGTTTTTATGATGTTCGTTTAGTTCAGGATTGTTAAATGCAGAGACTAATGCCCACAAAGCATGCAGGATATAAGTTATAGACACTGTGCCAACTCTATACAAGCCACTTAAACTATGTCCTCCAAGTCTTAAGAAACATTATAGAGTAGGGACCAGGAAGTGCATTAGAACTGGAAAATGGATGCTACCAAGCACCATTCCCCAGACTTGATGAAGCTATTATAAACATTACTTTGTACCAACTGTAGTCACTTGCCTTGGATCTGCACTAGACTAGTCCAATCAACAATCAGTTAAGAAATGGGAAGGTTTCACAGGCTCCTGTCCTTGTACTACAAACTATTTTCTATCAATAGATTCTGGGAGGAGGTGAATTATTTTCTTTAGTTGTGTACTCTCTGTTGAACCTACCATGTTTCATAGTATAGCTTCAAACCAGTAGTCACACCGATGGGTAGTAAAAACTAACCAACCAACCAAAATAGATTATAAAAGTATAAGAGATTTATAGAGGGTGTACAGGAGTATTAACAAAGGTAAAATGTGAGAGTAGTTGATATATGAAATATACATGGGTAATATAATAAAATATAATAAAAATTAAATTTAAAACAGATAGCTATGTTGTCCTGAGTATTGCCCCCTTCCTTGAATGAGCAATGACACCAAATAATCAAATCACATCAAATAAAATGCGTGTTTGAACACACATTATAATGAAGCATCATTCAGGAGCCCCATAAGTGGGATGGGGTAACAAGGGGCTATTCTTTCACTGGCCTAGCACCCCCTAGGAGGCCACACATTTGCAGCAGATCTATGATGCCATTTAATGTATTAGAGGTGGTTCCAGATATTCTTATGCATGTTTTTGCTTCTTTCCTAGTTTTCTAAAAGAAGGCACAAAATAGTGTCTATTTTTCACCACCCAAGTTTGAACAGTTCCCCAAAGAGGTCCTAAGAGATCACATCATGCAATCTATCTGTGGCTGTCTGTGACAAGTAAAAGAGAGTAGGATACAGGAAGGAAAGGAAAGACAGAGAAGTAGGCTGCTCAAGAGACTAGCGACTTTCAAGAGTTATCAAACACACTGTGCACATCCATTTTCTGGAAAATGTTCAGAAGCATTCAGGAATCCTAAACTAATACTGCTATCCAATCTTTGGTACCCATTATCCAATAACATTATAGTGTGTGTGTATGTGTGTGTGTGTGTGTGTGTGTGTGTGTGTGTGTGTGCGCGCACGCACGTGTGTGATTATGTATGCATGTGCACTTATATCTGTTATGTGCTCCTCACATGTTTATGGTTTAACAGTTACAAAAATCAATACTTTGCTTTCTGACATATAAATTAAATGTTCCTTCCTTTAATTTTCTGTACTATATTGAGTTTTGGGTAGTGTAATGGGTATTTTGTAATGAATGATTTAAACTATATCTATCTATAGGTAGGCAATTCTTTAATTTTTTAAATCTCACTCTGTCTTCTTTATATCTACACAATGGACATCAGGATTTATTTTATTTCCCAGCAGTCTCTTTGCTATTCTATTCATGCTGGTTTTCAAAAAGGAACCCACACACTTCTTCCTGTCTTTCTTCCACACTTCACACTGCATTCTCACATATTTTTCAAGATTTCTATTTGTCTTTTCCCAGTATTCCAGAGTATAAATGGCAAAACTGTCCTATACTGGTCCAAGAACGCTGCGTTAAATACCTAAAGTATCCATAATATGAATTTCTTTTAGTACATTTTTTCTAAATTTATATATGTAAAAAAGACCTTTCGGTGAACAGTAGAAAGTCAAAAATAACCTCTTCAATTGACATTTTCGTTCTTTTTACTAGGATAGGATATAATATAGATAAGTAAGGTTACTGTTGCCAAAGGATTCTAATGAGCACATTAATATTTATAAGGAGATCATTAGAGTAGTAATGATAATTTGAATGATGTTACTATGAGAATATTTGCCACTAGATTCCTTTCATTGCACCAATTTGATCCCTGTAAAAAAAAAAGTTTATCCAATAAATTTCCTCTTCCATGGATCTATAATAAACATAGAGCTTTCTCAATCATTTCTGTAGTTTGTGATTGGATAGGGGAAAGACACTCTTGTTTCTATAGATTACCATTATTTGCTTAATAGCCAGGACATAAAGAATAGAATTTGAGCAGTATGCTCTGCACTCTAACTATAACATGCTTGTTTGAAATACTCATCTTGGAGAATGGTACACAGTAAGATGTAAAGTGAGGCTTTGGAGATAAGTGCAACTTGTTTTAGACATATATAACAGAAGGGTTAAAATAACTTCAAGTGCTTTTTAATTATTGGTCCACTGAAATTATGTATTACAATAATAGCTGTTGCATCAGTGTCATTATTTTAAATTACTCATCATATAAACACATTTTTATGAGCACATAAAAAGTAAATTTCCTTTACCAGGGGCTATTAAAAGCTGTAATAACCTATACTTACACATTCTGACCTGCTTTGGAAGTAATTGTGTATCTGACTATTAAACATTTTCTTGACCACAGATTTTATCAGCTTGCTATATACAAAAGATCAAAGGGTGCTACTTCTAATAGATATTATTCACCACTAAAATCAAGATGATGGTTTTCTAGCTTTTTATAGTGCAAATTAAATGATTTCACACATCTGCAGTATCTGACCATACTTGCAATATGACATCTGAATTCACCATGATTTTTATTGAGACTCTTGCTTGCAGGCTCTATGTGCATGTTTGTGTCTATCCTTCTTGTGATGGACAGCATTGCTTCTTTAATGTGTAGCTGGATGCCAGCCAAAAGTACTTTAAGGTAGAGATCATGTATTTTTGTTTCCTTGCTCCTAAGACCATGCAGAGTGTATCAAAGTGTTTGATTTAATTCAAGACATCAGGCATTGAGGAGGTACTAGATTTAACCATTGTGTGTTTAAAACAAATTCCAGGCTTCAGTATGCAGCCCTGGGTCATGCTTTACCTCTTCTGCTTTGCCAGCGTGCAGTGTTGTTTAAAGTAGGATAGCATGGGTGTGGATATTATAGCACCTTAATCCCCGTCAAGTTGGCTCTCCCCGACTTACCCCTAGCCCCTAGCCCCTCACCACTGACCTTGATTTTTTTTTTATATTCCACTTCTTAGACTTCAGTAATACTCTGGTAATATTAGAGACACATTACTCACATGTTCTTTTTCATTTTTATAGTAACAGTACAAGTGGATTACTATAGGTATCTAACAGATGCTGGAATTCTTTCAGAAATGTTAAATCACTTGTCCAGAGTCATATGACTAAGTTAAAGGAAAACTTGGGATTTAGTGCATAGTACAACTTCAGAGTAATTTTTTTTTACCTTTTATCTGCTATACATATGTTTTAAGTGTTTGATTTTAAATACACACACACACATATATGTTATATATGTAACAAAAATAATAAAAAAATTAGAGGCTATGTATTTGAAAGGAATCAAGTAGGAGTTATATGGGAGGGTTTGGAGCAAGTAAAGTGGAAATCTTGTAAATATGTATTATGTATGAGAAGCATGTGTGTGCTGTGTATCTGATGTATAGATGGATATGAGCTATAGTATATGTGTGGAGGTCTGAGGCCTACTTTGGGAGTCCATTCACTCCTTTCACTATGGTATCTAGGTCACCATGCTTCTGCAGAAAGTACCTCTGTCTGCTAAGAGATCTAACTTGTCCCTGAATACACATTTTAGGATATTTCTTTTAATATTTTTGCCATTTATTATGTTTTTGATTTTATCCATTTGAATATATTGCTTCCCAAGTACATTGTGGTTGTTGATATAAAACTTCTTTATTTTGAAAGTTAGAACAATTAGGTATAAACTGTTTTCCCTGGCATCTATATTTATGCATGGCATATGTGTGAATGTGCGTAATTTACAATACACATACAATTTCAACAGTGTTGTACATAAAATGGAACAACTCTTTTTATTTACAAAGCTAAGTCTTTGCTTCTTTTGTTTGTATCTGTCTTTATCTGATTTTAGTTTGACTCTTTACTAATAAAAACCAGTGTTGTTTGTTACATGAATATATGCCTCTTTCATATTAATGACAGAAATCCAGTTTTGATATGTGAATATTACTACTCAAGTAGCACTTTCAGCTATATTGTGGGTTTGATTGTTCTTTCATATTTCAACCCTATCTGAAAAAAATTCAGTCTACATCTTGTAGTCTTTCTTCCATTTCAGATTTATATAAGTACTTGCAATTCAATATCCCAAATTCAGTTCATCCTTGCTATTTCCATTTCCTATGTCAAAGAACATCACATTTACTGCTGACTAAAAATCTTTGAGTTATATCATTTATCTTTCTTCCAAAATGTAATGTTTTTTCTTTAATTTATTTTGTACAATATATTTTAATCATATCTTTCCTGCTTCCTCTAACTCCTTTTAGATCTTATCCATTTGTTACCTGTGAAACATTACATTCTTTCTTTTAAAAAATGCAAAAACCACAAAATTTAAGTAAAGAAGCAACAAAATAAAACAAAACAAAGCAAACAAACATGGGTTTTAAAATTTTTATTCTACATTTATTTTATTACACATATGTAAAACAAACTACATACAGCAGGGAGAACCATGTGACAATCATGAAAATAATGAGTTCTATACATGTTACATTCATAGTGAATTGGCCATCTGCATTCGTCCAGTTTGATCTAAATGTCTTTCTTGTCTTATTGGGTCTAAATTTCCTAATGAAATTCATTATTTATCCTATCTCAACTCTGATAGCTTAACTTCTTTATCTTGATCTAAAACGATCTTATACCCTAACCACCTAAGCTTGGTTGTAAAACTATACTATCTTGTCTTCAATGCCCCTCAGAGACTTGAGAAGGAATGAAATTTAAATTCCTGAGTGAACCAGCTGTGCTTATTCTCATCAAGAGTTGGTCATAAGTCATTATTGGTCTTATACAGAGAAAAAAATTTAGGGGAAACACAGGAACGTTTCTCTTTGCCTTTATCTTGCATACATAGGCAAGGAGATGTGAGCAGAAAAGAAAGAGATACCTAGGAACATAGAGGAAGGATAGAACAAAAGCTAGATGATTGAACCTACCCTTTAACTCAAGGCCTTAATTGTTACTTATAATGAAGGTTATGTCTAAGTCATTGCTATAGAATTTAGTATATTGACACAAAACATGGGCATGTCAAATACTTGGCAGATTTTAGCACAAGAATATATATCCTAAGTCTGACAGACAGATATGACTCTATTGATATATGTGGTAAAATAGTTCAATAAGGTCTTCAAAAGCATCAGAGACACAGAATATGGTATTTAAAGTTGTTCTTACAGTCCTAAATTTCTTCAGCAACAAGACAAGTTAACTCCTGACAGCACCCAGCCAACCTCAAAGAAGATGATGAGCATCAAAGAGCCTCCTTATGGTGATGGCTTCAAAGGTGGCAAACCAGGCACTGGGCAAAATGTCCTCGTTCCTGCCACAAACAGAACCTGCCCCCAAATGGGCAACTTACATGCAGGCAGAGTCGGCGGTCGCACTCTGCCAAGTCAGGGTAAGCAAGTCTTCAATAGTTCCTACCTTGCAAACAAGTCTGGCAGAGATATTAGGCCAGAAAGCTGAAGATGAGGCTCCTACTTTATAAACTGTATTGGGTGACTGGTCAGGCAGTAAACTGTCTTAAGTCAATTTGTACATTTTGCAAACATGGATTTTACTTTGAGTTGGTTAATAACCCATAGCCAGTGGGGCCTCCCTTGGACTGTGGTTGATAAACTCAATGACACCCCATTGGAGAAGTCTGATTTTCTATTTCCCAGAAGGTATCAGTGTTTGTGGCCAGGGGTAGGACCCCATGTAAACCACAGACCCTACAGTGCTGGGACTTTGTCTGGCTTGAATTTGAGCAGGTATTCTCCATGTTCTCATAGTCTCTATGAGTGCATATATGAATCAGATCTGTTGTATCTGGAAGACAATGTTTCCTTGGAGTCATCCATCACCTCTGGCCCTTATAATCTTTCTACAATATCTTTATCATAGAATGTTGAGTCTTGAGGAAGGTGATAAATAAAAACATTCCATATACATTTGAGTGTTCCAAAGTGTCTTACTCACTGTATATTGCCCAGTTGTACATCTCTGTATTAATGCCCATTTACTGAAAAAAGAATCTTCTAAGATGTGGCTGGGATCAAGAACTGATCCATGGGTGCAGAACAATGCCATCATGAATCATTTTATTGTTATATTCTCGAAGTACAATAATAATAGGTTTACCCCTAGGTTTATGACATATCTAGTTTCAGAGTTTTGTATATGTCAACAGAGTTCAATATGGTTTCCATCTTATAAAGTGGGTTTTAAGCATAATTTAAAAAATTGTTAGGTATGTCATAATTGCACCAGTATATCTTGCAGGCAGTTCACTGTTGCAAATTTCAGAAATGTAGCTGGCCAATATTGATGATTACTTCTTGCCTCTCATTATGTGCATTATGAATAGTAGTTATTAGGAGTGGAGTTTCTTGTCAGGCATGAGTTCCACTTCCCCATGTTTAGTGACATTAGTAAATGCTGTTTTCAGCAATAGTACTTTATAATCAGATTGTGGAAAGCAACCAGTAAGGTTGACAAGAGTCTATGATGTATGGGGGTGGGTGTTTTATAGGGCACATTTGGTTAATGGCTCAGCAAGATATAGCACATTCACTAATTTTAAGTTATATTACATAGATACAGTAATTAAACAGCATTATATATAATATATGTAATATGTAATACATTACATATCATATGTGATATATGTTCTGTGATATATAGTATATGGTTTCTTTCTTTTTCCCTTTGTGTTGTATTTATTTATTTTTTCTTTTTATTATTTAATTAATTTATTTAGATTATATTTCAATTGTTATCCTATCCCTTGTATCCTCCCGTTACTGCCTCCCTCCCACTTTCACACTTTTCCCCTCTCCTATGTCTGTGACTGAAGCATACCTCCTCCCCCAGTATATGATCATAGGCTATCAAGTTTCATCTTGGTATCCTGCTTATCCTTTTTCTGAGTGCCACAGGCCTCCTCACCAAGGAGAAGTGCTAGCTTATGGGGCACCAGAGTTTGTATCAGAGTCAGTCCTCACTCTCCACTCAACTGTGGAGAATATCCTGTCCATTGGCTAGATCTCAGTAGGGATTTGATGTTTATTGCATGTATTGTCCTTGGTTTGTGCAGTACTTTGAACAGAACCCCTGGGCCCAGATCTGCCTAAGATGTTGTTCTTCTTGTAGGTTTCTAGGACCCTCTGGATCCTTCTATTTCCCCACTGTCCCATACTTCTCTCACCTAGAGTCCCAATAGGATGTCCTCACATCTATCCCGATCTTCTGGTATGTGAAGACTTTCATGGGACATCCCTTTTGGGCTAGTGACCAACTATAAGTGAGTTTATTCCATTTGAGTCTTTCTACTTCTGGGTTAACTCACTCAGTATGATCATTTCTAGCTCAATCCATTTGTCCACAAATTTTGGAATTTCCTTTTTTTTAATAGCTGAGTAGTATTCTGTGGTGTAAATGTACCACAGTTTCTTTATCCATTCTTTGACTGAGGGACATTTAGGCTATTTCCAGCTTCTGGCTATTATGAATAAGGCAATTATGAACATGGTTGAGCATATGTCCTTGTTCTGTGGTGGAGCATCTTCTGGTTATATTCCAAGGAGTGGAATAGCTGGATCTTGAGGAAGTACTATTGCCAGTTTTCTGAGATAGTGCATACTTGGTGGTAGGAATCTTTA
Organism: Acomys percivali; assembly: GCA_907169655.1. NCBI lineage: Eukaryota > Metazoa > Chordata > Mammalia > Rodentia > Muridae > Acomys > Acomys percivali. The sequence continues at coordinate 68,323,989 of OU015747.1, forward strand.
AATCTGTGGCTGGAGGGTGTGTCCACAGTTGCCTGGGCCCTTGTGTGTAGCCTGGCGAGCCCGATCTAGCTCTCAGTTCCCCCTGGGCCTGTGGGCCCACAGATGGTTAGAGAAGAAGACAGGGGTCAAAGGTGAGGCCACACCCTTGACTTTGGGTTTTGGTTTCGTACTTACACTCACTTGGTCACTGGCCCCTGTGGCTTTCTCAGAACTTTCAGGTAGGTCTGATATCAGAACTGCCTCTTTTCCTATATTTTTCCTGGGCCAGCAGCTCCTGGCTGGAGTTACACCACCCACAGTTCAGTCTCAGATACCAAGCTCCTGAATATCACTGGTGTGAACCTGTCTAGCCACTGGGAAGTGTGAACCCTTCCTCCGTGTTTTTAGATCAGTCAAGCTGAGTGTGCAGCTTAGTGCTGTGGCTGGAGGGCCTGTCCACAAGTGGGTAGGCCACTGTGTAGGCCCTGGTTCCCTCTTTGGACTGCCGGGCCCCTATCTTTCCTCTTTGGTTCCCCTGGGCCAGTGGGCCTACAGATCCATTAGGAAGGGAGACAGAGAGTGCATGTGAGGTGAAGATGATCGTTGCTGCTGCTGTGTACTGGCATGGGTTGGTAGAGGGGTCTCAAGATCGATCCCCCAGTTTTCCTGGGATTTACCCAGGCTAGGAGCTCTAGTGTTTCACTGCTCTGAGTGCAGTCCCACATACCAAGTTCCTTAGAATACAGCTGCAGTTCCCAGTTCACAGGTGGATTCTGCGGTCCAGAGTCTGGGGACTGGATTCCAGTCCTCTGTCGGCCATTGGAGTCCTGGAGGCTAGATCCATCTGTGGTCTGCATTGTGTAGACCCCACTCACCTAGTATTGTCCAGTTCTTGCAGTCTGCTTCTAGAAGGGCCCTTAGTTTCCTTCCTGTAGATTAGATACAATGTCTGGTCAGTGCCGCCATCTTGAACTTCTCATGCTTTTTTCTATATACAACTGTTGTAATCATCAATCATTCTTTAATTATGCCCATTATCACTTCCTTAGTATAAGCCTTCTTTGATATGTTAGATTGAATTCTAGTCTCTCTACATTGTGATACAGTAGCAATTTTTATAAATACTCTTAACAATGGAGCAATGTCTTTGAATCATGTTATTTTAAAGCATAAATTTCGTATTTTTTTTAACATTTTCTTTGACAAGGGCCCAAGGAAATGCTAAAATCAATGCTTGATACTCAGTTGCTGTTGGTCATCTATCTGAATGTATTCCCATGTTGATCTAACATCATATTGCTTACTGTTGACTCTGAAGATCATGGGGAGATAAAGCAGGCTTGGAAGCTACTCAAATTATGACTGGATACTTCCATACTGAGTGAATTTGGGCTAAAACTTTCAAATCTGTACTAAATTATTTTTACTAAAACCTAAAAATGAGCTTGTCTAATGACATGGAAAGGTATGTTTCACAAGGTTTGGTCAGTGTGTCATGCCTTTTTAAAAATTTTTGTTTGTCTTTGTCTATCTTTATTCACATAAACAGTTTATATTACTTCTATGATTGTCATTTGAAGCTTTTCTAAAATTCTTCTACTCAGTCTCATTTTTGTCTGTATTTTCAAGTGGTTTACAGCTCATTTGTAACATTTTAATTCTAACCTTCAGGAAGACTATTCAATGAAGTACCTTTGAAGCTTCATAACAGATGACTAGCAGTTCTTAAGAAGGTGAACCTGTAATATTTTCATGAGCAATGACTACCTCTGGCTGATGATTCCTTATTCTGGGTTTCTTTGAGCAGTGTATGAGACAGTGTCAAGCACAAGTCTCAGCCCCATCCCCTGCACCACACTTGACTATTGCAGACAGAAAGCATGAACTCAGCTTGGAGGTCTGTTTAGAGAAAGGTAATGCATCAGTAGTCTAAGAAAAATAACTTATTTTATTTAATTATTTAATTATATTTATTTATATTTTAATTTGTTCATTTCACATCCCTATTATAGCCCCTTCCCTTGTAGCTCTAGTTCCCTCATACCCCCTCTCTGCCCTAGCCCTCAGAAGCAGGGAGCACTTCTCCCTAACATCTGATATCAGCATACTGAGTCTCATCTGGACTGCCTATCCCCTTCCTCTGTGGCCTGACATGGCTACTATGTAGTAATGCACATCATAATTTAATTTTAGCAATAATATTGTGGATAGTTAAAATATTACTCTTTAAATATATTTGATAAGTTAGGTACTTGTTCCGTTTTGAAACATTTATATAAATTCTAAGTTCAAACAGTAAGTAAAGTCTATACCCTCCAAATACAGTTACTGAAAATAGATATAGGAGAAATAGAAATAATGGTAATTAACTTTTATCTATCCAATTAATTTTGGTAATGAAATTTGGCCCTAACCTCAACATGAGAGTATGTTGTCTTTAAGTTGATATGGTGCAAATCCACACACAGTAACAAAACATGTAGTAGCCAGACATAGCCAACTCTTGTTTTCTGACAAACAGAATATGCATTTCCCACATTAGCTTTTGCAATAATGATAGCTGTAGATGACTATGTGCTCAAGAAGCATGTACAATTAATTTCCTCATTTTATATTAATGAAAACTCTCAAAGGCAAGTGGAGTCAAGGTCTCCCTTTATACACAAGACTGAGAAACTGAATACCATACCAAGGTTAGAAAGCATGCTTAGTGGTGATGAGGACACTGAGTCTAGGTTGACCCTGAGAACTCTGCTCAACACATATCAGACTTAGAATTTAGCCTTCTTAAGAATATGCAATAGTCTTCTGATCTAGCTGTCCCTTATTCACATTACTTCTATTGACAGGGTCAATTAAAAATGATTCTAATAAATGTCAAATTTACAAACTGGCTCATTGATCAAAGTGAAGTAAATTGCAGTTTCTCATAATGAGACCTGAGAGTGTTAGGGATGATGGTTAAGTCTTCCGTATATTCTATCCCTTAATTCACACAGCAGTTGAAATGTCACCACAGACAGTTTTGACTAAAAGGGCATGCATATCACAGAGTCTAAACTCCTCATTTTATAGTAGAGGAAATTGAGGCTCACAGAGGTTAAATGGCTGGCCTAAATGACTTGCAGTGAAAAATAGCAAGGAAAATTGGTATTAGAAATACATGGTATTTCAGATTATGTGGGTTTGTGGGGGGTCACAAGAATGCATCTATGCCTTATAGCAGTGGCATAATTTCAGAGCATGTGGTATAAAGTACATGAAACCTGAAGTACATCCAAAGTAATAAAATAAAAGCCAATGGTATATACGAAAGAACATTGGAAGTTTGGGAACTAATTTATTCTTCATGGCAATTTCCCCTGTTAGAAGAAAAGGATAGTGGATCAAATGTATAATTTGGTTTCAAGATAGACCATTTGGTATTGCATAGCCTGTGAGTGGCCTTTCACTGGGTAAATAATTTTTCTTAGTGCCAGCATTCCTTTCTTGCTTATAGTTCTTTGTGTAGAGTTGAGGCCCCATTGTGTTTCCCCCATCCACTTTGGCATGTCTATTGTTGCACCTCTGAAAACAAATGCAGATAACATTATACCGACTGAACCAGTTATATTTTTGAATATATGTGTGTATGCATACATTCATGCAGAGAACAAGCAGTGATGTGTATGTAGAATGGCTTGAAGGGAGAGGTGATTATATTATGATCTCAAAAAATAAGAAACAAAAAGTTGGTTAAAATATCTGTTTTTCTGCCGAGAAGTTTTTAAGCATATTGCTTCTTTTAACTGTTGAATGAGTGATTTAAAAAAATCAAATTAGAGATGGCAAGAATGCTCAGTGGTAGTTACTGGAGCCAAATTTGTAGACTTGTGTTTGACCTGTAGCACTGACATAGTAGAAGGAAAGAAACAAATTCCATAAATTATTCTGTGACTTCCACACACAGGGTACATGTGCTCACATGCATGCCCACAATAAATAAATGAATTAATATATACATTACTAGATTTAAAAATTGAGGACAAATTTAAAGACCTGAATCTAACAGTGTTTATGATAGGACAATGGGCCACTGCATCAAATGTAGATATTCTTGAGTTCTGGGAATAGGGAAACAGGCTAATGAGAATGTAAGTCAAAATTGAATTGTTAGGTGAGAAACAATTAAACATCAGATAAGAAAAGAGAAGAGGAGAGGGAGAGAGAGACAGAGAGAGAGAGAGAGAAAGAGAGAGAGAGACAGAGAGAGAGAGACAGAGAGAGAGACAGAGAGAGAGACAGAGAGAATATTTCATAACATGCCCCTTTTAACCGTTAGGTACACAGAAACAGGAGTAAATCTCACAGGAGTGGCTTTAAATTCAACTTTAAATAACACAACTTACTGAAACATAAAAAGCATGAGGGAAAGCTGGTGAAAGGAGAGTGACCAGAAAAAGTCCAGGGCACCAAAATAAGATTTCTTATGCAGATTTAAACTGGAAGCCCCCATCGGGGCCCTTTTCAAGTGGGGATACAGTGACTAGAAATCACCCTTTTTGCCTATAAAATGGGGGAAATATACTAAAATCGGTGTTGAATTTTAAAATCTATTATATTATAGAAAGACAATGTATATTCTGGTTTCATGGCTCCTAAATATTCAGAGAGCTAAAGTAATTCTTATGTGAATTAGGTGTATTTGGGGGTGACATAGTTCTACAGAGGCACAGATACCGTATGTCTCCCTATTTCCCATAACTCTTCATGTTTTCTTTTTGAATTGAAAATGACATCTATAATTTCATTTGCATGTTTATTTGCAGAAGTTTATTTTTAGATAAAGAACAAGGAAATTAATTGTTTAGGCTCATGCTCCTCTTAGCACTGAGTGCACTAATGAGAGGAAGGATAAAACCACAGGAAAGCGATTTCATCAGAGTGGATCCCAGAGGGTACAGCACGAGCTAAGTGCTCAGAATTCTAAAAAGGACGTGGATATGCCCAAAGAACACTGTGTGCTCCCTGACCTCCTCTCACACAACGCCGTGAACAGGAAATGCTCTGCACTGCCTTAGCAGGATCAGTAATGACTCGTCAGTGGCCTCCCTGCTGCAGGTAATGGTTCACCCATGCAATTACCTTCTTTTGTCTTCTCAGAGTTCAAGATAAAGTATTTCAACCTCTTTGCAGGGGGCATTTGAAGCCAAAGTTATTTTTAGGGAGAAATAAATTTTTCTTGTAAGATGCAGAAGTTGTTACTCCTCAGGCAGCTGAGAGAAAAATGAAAGGCACTTCAAGTCTTTTTAATGCTAAATTCTGATGTTTAGTGGAGATCAAAGAGAAACTCTGGAAAGGAGGGGAGGTAGAGGGTACACCAGAATACATAGCAGCACCTCCTTTGAAGATGCCGCTGTTACATTTCTGATCTTTGAACTCAGCAACTTACTTCAGGAGGATGAATCAAATTTCTTGTTGTGTCAAGGTAACAACCAGGTAACTTGAGCAATATGTACCAACCTTACTAAAGCAGAGATCAGGCTCCATCCTTGAACATAATTAAAGCAGGCCCAATTAGGGTAATACTTGTAAACATGCTGAAGCCCATTGGAAAACTTTCCACTATGTATGTACTCAAAATTACACCTATCACAGGCAGATTTGTTAGCAGTTGTTTGTTCTCTCACAGTGTTTAAGGCACAGCATTGTTATGAAGCAGCAGTTGGGTGTCCATTTGCTTTATATCAGCCAACTGCTATGAGATATTGGAGAAACGATTGTGTTCCTTTGTGATGCATCTCACATTATACAAAGGTTAATAAAGTAAAAGGCTAATAACACAAAGATTGGCTGTGAAAGACTGTCCATTGCATGCTCTGAACAAAGGTCTGTTGTTTAGACATTTGATTTCAAGATGATTTCCATTTTGAATAATTTTCTTTTCAAGGATGTGCAGAAAAGGCTTTCCAACACTTATTTAAATACTTAGGGAAACCCAACTCAGACTACATATAATTCTATACTCAATTGCATACATGTGCCATTTGTATTAGTAGATGTAAAGAGGATGCTGTTATCACCAAGGGAAAACTAGCTTCTCTCTTCCTCTCTGGTATGAAGAGGTAAAGAGAACAACAGAGACACTGAAGTTTTAGCATAGAAACAGTTTATTTGTGGGCATGTCCTTTCCCATCACTCAGTCAGAAGTCTTTCAGCGCTTACTTATCAATCTCATTTACATCATGGTTGTTTTAGAAGTTTATGGGCAATTCCTAAGTGCAAACCCTATGTCACTCATGAATCATGTGTGAAGCACTACAGGCCAGAAATCCATCAGGTCTTAGTGTTTTTATTACAGAGACACTCAAGAAATAAAATTCCCAAGGGATGAGAATGAGGTCAAGGATTTCATGCTCCTGTTTTGTCATATGAAACGTAAATGGCCATTAGAACCAGGAGCTACTGTAATTTTTCTACCTCCTCTCCAACTCTGCCTTGAGCAATATGTATTCATTGCTAATATGTGCATCCTGATTTTATTCTCTATTTTGGTGTAAGACTGTCAATACAATACACATAGATATGATTTTCTTTTAATATTGTAAATATGTAAAGAAAATGTCAGGATTATACACTATGCTATTTACAAAATATTGAGAGGAAGAGTGATATTTTTACTGCATTTTAAGCATTTCAGCCATTCTTGACTAACACTAATTATTCAGGCACACAGTTATGCATACTGTTTTGCACAGCCTATACCCCATCCACACACAAAAACAAACAAAAACAAAAACTAGTATCTAATAGCAAGTGTGATAGGTCTTAGAGTTTTCCTTGTAATTCCTTAGAGTATTCCTTAGGCAATAAGTTGTTATATAAAATGACACTTCCACTAATATGTCAAGAACAAAACTATTCATTCATTGTCTTATTTTTATTGTCAAATTATTTACTGAAAGAAAAATATTGTGAACATAATCTTTGGTGTTATATGTGGGACAGATATTAATTCTTGTTCTAAAACAATTTGTACTATCATGTAAATTAGTCATCATTAGGACATTAAGGTATTTACAAACTAATATGTAGCATGAGGAGATGACCAACATAATCTTAAAAGGACAGAAACAGAAATGATATAAATAAAACATATTTCAACCAAAGACCTTTAATGTGTGTACATGGGTAAGAAAAGTTAAGCATCTGAAAATAGAACTTTTTTGACTAAAAATTAAAAGAATCAAAATTAATGAAATAAAAAAGTGAAGAATCAAAATTTGGAGATATTTTGAAAGATAAATATATTTAATTAGAATTTTATGTGGTGAAGAAAAACAAAACCTGAAATTTATTTTTGCAATAATATTTGAAAACACTTCACAGTAAATTTTGGATACACAAAGGAGACAAACAAAAAACAAAACAACTCAAATCTAAAACCAAGTCTAGGAAGTTCAATTAATACTCACCTAGCTAAATACATAAAAAAAAAATACCACCACATAAGCATATGTAAATCCAAAAAGAGATTGTTAGACCATGATCCAAGAATGGAGTCTGAATGCTGTGAGAAAACAAGACACAAGTCTTCTGATCTCAGTTTTCTTTATAGCCAAGGGATTGATTTTGGAATGTACTTTTGTGCCCCTTTGATTATTCATTACAACTAAATATTCTTACTTGTTCATATGCATCTATGGAAAGACATATTTTTGCCATATGTATCTTTTTCTTATGGTTGGATAAAGTTTGAATTCATGAGAACTTTATTCATGTGTCTTTTCTTAACCCTCAGAGTATACTTGTCTGACACAATGAAAAAACTTGATTATTGCATGAGACTTTAGTGCACCTCATGTTTACACTCCACTCTCCCGGTCAAACTATCAATTAGAGCAGTAATCAAGAGAAAATGTTTTGAATAAAGCTGGCCACTTTGTATTGGGAAATCATTAAGGGGCTCATCCCTAGGAAAGGCTACTTCTACCCCTGCCAGCAGTCATTAGCTGCATGTAGTTCTTTCACTAGGGATGGGACATCAAAAAATCTTCCCCATTCCATATTTTTTTTTATATTGCCAGTGTTCTGGTTTTGGTTAAGCCTTTCTAAAGAAGAGAGTGTTCCAAAGCTGACTTCATGGTATTTTGTCTGGCCCTTAAAATCTTTCCGTCCCCTTCCCTGAGCCAAAGATACAGGAGCTGTTGAGGGCTTTAGAGAGGTTGAAGGAAAAGCACAGGAGAGGTTGAAGAAAGAGTATCTTGGAGGGCCATGAAGAAGAAAAGGGAAAGCAGGAAAGTGATATAATTCTATGTTAACAAAAATGCTTCTAAGAAAGTTAAAGAGGATCTTTGTAGTAGAGAACTCTTTCTGCTTTGTTGAAGCAATGCTGACTCTAACATTGGTGGACACGTGTAAATACACAAGTATATATACATATTTGCATATAGTACATAAATTCTGTGTTTGTATTAAGTATAAATATTTTATCATTAAAGGACATTTGAAAAAAAAAAAAGAAACAAGGCTGTGGTAATGGACCTCATCTATTGAGAAGAATGCAGATACATTACAGAGGTCTTCTTTTTAGAAAGCCAGGGCCTCAGTCTCTCTGAGCTGCATACTCTAACCACCATAAGCTGGATGATTTATGGACAACAAAGATTTCTCACATTTGTGGAGAAGGATGAGTTTAATACATAGACACAGTTGATTGTTGGTGATGTTCTGCTCTTTTTTCCTTTTATTTCTTCTCATTGTAATTTTTCATTTATTTTTTATTAATTTATTCTAATTTTTCATATGAGAAAAGAGCAAGCCAGCTTATAGATGCTCCTTTCTAATGACATTAACTCAATTTAAGAATTTACGGCTCTTTGAATGTTTACCCTCTGAAAACACTAATTCTTTAATCATCCTGTAAGATATTACCATATGAGTGATGGAAAAATTCTTCAGAGAGTAGCACCAAACAGACAAAGGAAAGTAAAACTAAATAGATAAAAGGACTAAAAAACATCAACTCAGAGTTGTACACACACACACACGCGCACACATATACACACAGACACAGACACACACACACACACACACACACACACACACACACCCCACATCTTATCTCATTGTTTTTATTAAAGAGAAAAGATGGCTCTTATAGAAACAGTATTTGAGGATATCAGTCACCAGCACTTCACAGGTTTTACTTACTTATTTATTTATTTACGTATTTATTTGTCTGTTCTCTTTACATCCTGATCATGGCCTCCTTCTTCCCTTCCTCCTTGTTTCCCCTTCCCTCCCTGTTCCTCCTATGCCACCTTTTCTGCTCCTCAGAAAAGAGGAACCCCTGTCATTCATTGTCTGGTACAGGCTCTGCCTGGAGGTACTGTTTGGCACCCAGGGCTGACTACAGGTGCTCAGGGTGTGGCCTGTGGCTTAGGTGCTAGGCTAGGTTCTAGTCTTACCTGGGGAGGTGGAAAATGAGCTTACACTGGGTATAATATTTTATCTTTTTCAGAATGAGACTCTAGTATCTGACAGCAGGGGAGACTCAGGAGCCCCACAAGTCTGTCATGATACCAAAAGTGTTACAGCCCTTTGTGCTGAGCACAGCAGAAGAAAAGAAAAAGCCTGAAACCAGCCAGAAGGAAATAAAATTGTTAATATCAGACAGCAATGGAAGTGGAGGCTTTCCAAAGGTCTGCAATGATACCAGTGTTACAGCTCTTCACATAGGCTGCCATACTAAGTACAGCAAGGGATGCCGGCTGATACCCCAAAGGCAAGTCTAATGAGAAACAGGCCTGTTAGGTGGTAGGTGCTTCTAAAAATAACAGTTTTAAATATATAAGAGTAATTGTGTGGATAAAGTTGTTTTCAGTTGTCACAAACAGACATAAACACGGACTATCTATATCAGACAAAGTTGTTTTGAGAACAAGGAAAAGTCTCAGTAAGAGCGTCTGTCATTTAATAACAAAGTCAATTTAATGATCAACAAACAAATCCTACTTGTGTCTGCACCCAACAGAGGCTTAATATATGATTGAAAATAGTAATTCTGAAAGATTTCAAGAAATCCTCTAAAAAAGGGGAAATATGAACTCATCTTTCAACAATCTGTAGGTAAAGTGCTCAGAAAACCAGGAATAATATGAGCAATTTAAGAACCATTGTCAATCATTGAACTAAAATTTAAAATATTTTATATAACAGTAAAATACAGAGGTGTGACCTCATGATCAAAATAAATATACACCAAGATAAGCTGTACTGTGGCCACAAAACAGTTCAACACAGTGTCCAAACCATATAAAGTACATATGTAAACTACAACATAATAAAACTAAAAATTAAAATGGTACGGAATCTGTAGTATCAATAAATTAATGGAAGTATTTCCAATTGACTGGTTCAAACAGTAATCAAGATAAAACAGGTTTTGAGATGCTAGAGGTTGTGCTAGATTTGGAAGAGTGTGTAGCATTAAATATATATATATATATATATATATATATATATATATATATATATACTAAATTTCTAAGCAATAACCCAAGATCAATCTTTGAGAAACTAAAGAAATTTAAAATTTAAATATAAATAAAATGAAAATTGCTCTCCCTGAAGACCCAGCTATACCACTCCTGGGTCTACAGCCAAAAGATGCTCCATCATACATAAAGGACATTTGTTCAACTATGTTCCTAGCAGCTGAATTCATAATAGTCAGTAAATGGAAACAACCTAGATGTCCCTCAATCAAAGAATGGATAAAGAAATTGTGGTACCTTTACATAATGGAATACTATTTACCATTAAAAGTAGGGAAATAGATGGAACAAGAAAAGACTGAGAAAGACAAACATGGTATATACTCACTTCTAAGTAGATTTTAGCCTTTTAGTACAGGATGAAGATAATATAATTCACAGACCCAAGGGAGGAGGAGTAAACATTCTTCAGAAGGGTAAATATAAGAGACAGAGGTTGTGATTGAAGAGAAGGAAAAGGATAGAAGAGAGAGTACAGAGAGAAATAAGGGTGGAGATCAGACGTGGAAAGAATGTGTGCAGGAAGACAGAAGGCCTACCAAGAAAAGAGAAACTGTGAGTCTGCGCATCACTGTAACAAGCTGGAGACATAAATCAGAATAGGACTGTGGGGAGATATGAGTCTCTAGGTGAGACTCCTAGTAGCAAGGGCCATGGAGATTGAAGAAGACAGTCTCTAACTAGACAATACCCCTAATGGAGGGAGGAGAACACCAACCCACTCACAATAACTTTGATCCAAAACTTACCCTGCCTATTAAATGTGCAGGGTACATTTACTCTACTCTACTCTAAAGATAGAGGAGTAGATAGAGCAGGGATTGAGGCAATGTCCAACCAATGCCTTGACCAACCCAAGACCCAACCACCCCAGTGAAAAGAGGCAAGCCCTGACACTATTAATGATACTCTGCTATGTTTGAAGACAGGAGCATAGAAGTGTTGTCCTCTGAGAGGCTCCACACAGCAGCAATTTGAAGTAGATGCTGAGGCTCACAGACAAATACTGGAGAAATCATGTGGTGTCCTGTGGAAAGTCGGAGGATGGATAAAAGGAACTAAAGGGACAAGATCTCCACAAGAAGATCAACAGAGCCAGCTAAAAAGGGACCACAGGAGTCTATGGAGACTAGAGCACCAACCAAGGACCATGCAAAGACTAGACCTAGGTCATCTGCATATGTGTAGCCAATGGGCAACTCAGGCTTCATGTGGGTCCACTAGTAAGGGTAGCAGGAGGCTGTCTTTGAGTTGGACTCTGTTTCCTACTTTTTGATCACTTGCCACTGATGAGACTGCCGTGGCTGGGCAGGGGAAAGAGAAGGTACTCAATATTCATGTGACTCGATGAGCTGGTGTGGGCATGTAGGAGGGCTCCCTTTTCTAAGGAATAGCAGAAGGGAGAGGAGAAAGGGAGGGTGGGCCTGCGAGGAGAGAGGGGAGGGGGATATGGCTAGCATGTAAAGTGAGTAAATTAATAAATGAATAAAAAACAAAAATAGAGCAAAAATTAATAAAAGTAAAAGCAGACAAAACAGGGAACGAATGAAACCAGATTGTTTCTCATTTTTCCTATTTCTTTTTTAAAAATAGATTTTATCATAATTATGTCATTTTTACAAACTACAGGGTACATAACATCAATGTCTTAGAATAATTGTCCTGTCAAGCTTGCCTTCTTCCTTGACTTCTGAGGAAACATAAAAAGAAACTCAAAATGGCTTGAATGATTCACTGCCTGAGGGAGTGTTGTGGTCTCTCAAGAATTAAAAGTCACATTGTGCCCCAAAGCCATGTACTCTAACCTGAAAATCCTATGACTCATGACTTGAGGCCACTAGATCAGGTCAACTTCATGACTGCCTATGTAAATATATTTGCATATACATGTATGAATGCAATAGAAATTTCAGAAAAACAGATAATGAATTTAAAGCAGATCAGGGAGGGGCATGCATGAGTGTTTGGAGGGAAGAAAGGAAAGGGGAGAATTGTTTTAATCATAATCTGAAAGCACAATTAAATAATTTAAAAATTAAAAAAAAGAATATTACTAATAACTTGAAAGAAACCAAGTTGTTAACTTGGACAACATAGAATGATTCATTTAGAGGAACTAATGAAAAAAAAATCATCACTCAAGGAGAGATTGATCATCTAAACAAGATAGGCTTACATTTACTGAATGGAATAAATCAATAACATAGCTTATTCCCAATACAAAATTGATTTGAATTGATCTAGTACTCATTTGGGATAAACAAATACAGTGTATAGATTTATGAAACAAACACAAGTATGTATTTACATAAGAAGTTTAGTAACAAATTATCATATATAACAACAAAATAATCCAAGCCATTGTGCATAGTACAGTTTATAAACCTAAAGGCAATTAACATGAGAAACTCTTACTGTTTACTGTACATTTAAAATGAAAAGATAGGCCCTATCTAGAAGAAAATGTCTTTAATTTAGAGGACATTTTTCTTTTCTGAAACAGGGTTTCTCTGTGTAGTATTTGCTGTCCTGGATTTACTTTTGTAGACCACGCTAGACTCAAATTCATAGAGATCCTTCTGCCTCTGCCTCCCTGAGTGCTAGGATTACAGGTATGTACTAAAATGGCTGGCTTGAGGTCCTCTTTAAATTCAACAGTATTCAGAATGCACTTGAAAAATGGACCTAAGAACTGAAACAGATACTTACTTAACCGTGGAAGATACTTCTTTGATAACAAGCATATGAAAGTGTTTTTATAATCTCATAGAAAATTCAAATTAAGAAAATCATGAAATATGCATTTATTAGAAAGTCAAGTATCCAAAACAGCAATAAAAAAGCCATATTCACTGATGTTTTTGAATGCAAAATGGATGAACCACTGGAAAGAGAGTGGTACATTTTTTAATTAAAAATAATATTTTCATAAAATACATACCTATCCTTTTAATCTTTTCCATCTTCTTCCAAATCCTCTCAAACATCTCATCCATTCAACTCCATGCTTTCATTTTTCTGTCTTTAGAAAACAGAGAAGAAGACAAATAAGCCAGAACAACAACAAACAACAAAAGTGTAAGACAAGACACTTCTCTCTCTCAGACACATACATTTATACTCACACATACACACACAAATACACACACAACCCATAAAAACATAAAATCAGAAATCATAATAAACAAGTCATAGACCAATAAGATGTAAGAAAAAATGCCTAAACAAAGCAATATAAGAAAAATCTGCAAGAGTAACAGAATATCATTAGTAGTGTCGGAGGTATGCTGTCTCCCATGGGGCGGGTCTCAAGTTGGGCCAGTCTTCTGAGAGGCTTCATCCAGCAGCTGATGGAAACAGATGCAGAGACCCTTAGCCAAACAAAAGGTTGAGCTCAGGGAGTAGGAGGAAAAATTGAGGGAGCCAGAAGTTTCAAGGACACCACAAGAAGACCTAAAGAGTAAACTAACCTTGGCCCATGGGTCTCACAGAGAGTGAACCACCAACCAAAAAGCACAGACTGGACCTAGGCCCCCTCCACATGTGTAGCAGATGTGCTGCTTGCTCAATATGTGTGTCCAGTAACAGGGGGAGTAGAGGCTATCTTTGACTGTGTTTCTTACTTTTGTATCCCTTTTCCCTTTCTGAACTTCTTTGTCTGGCATCAGCAAGAGAGGATTCACTTAGCCCTGTTGTGATTTGAGGTGCCATGGTTCGATGGTACCCCTGAGGTGCCTCCATTTCTCTGACAAGGTGAGAGAGGAATGAGGGTGAAGGGACTTAAGGATGGACTGAGATGAGAGGAAGAAGTGGGCTGTGATCAGTTGTAAAGTTATAATAAATAAATAAATAAAGAACGGATCGCTGTGAGTTCGAAGCCAGCCTGGTCTACAAAGGGAGTCCAGGACAGCCAAGGCTACACAGAGAGACCCTGTCTTGAAAAACCAAAAAAAAAAAAAAAAAAAAAAAAAAAAAAAAAAAAAAAAAAAAAAAAGAAAGAAATAATAAATAAATAAATACATAAAGGAAAAAAAGAAATCTACAAAAGTACTATTAAGTTCACTACAGCTAGGCTTGGGGCATAGACTTGACTGTGGTTTATATACTTACTGAGACTCCATTGGATAAAGTAAATTTTTATCTGCAAGCAGTTAACATGAAGAGATAACTTCTGGCTTAGGAAAGGGGGTTTGTGTTTGCTTTCCCCTCTCAACTCTGGGATCTTGTCTGCTTGGATGAGAGCAGGCCCTGTGAATGCTGCCACTGTTTTCTTGGAGTATCCAACTCATCTGGCTCATACAATCATTCTCCCTTCTCTCCAGCACAGCTCCCTGATCCCTGAAGTTTTGATGAGGACCTCTGATATAGGACTGAGTATTCCAAAGTCTCTCACTCTCTTCTCAATGTCCAGTTGTGGATGGATCTCTAAATTAGTTCCCTATATTGCATGAGGACTCTTAGGTGATGATAGCTGATCAAGATACTTTTTCTCAGGCAGAAGAGATGTTTGTATGCTCCATTAGCAGAAGAGTAGTATTTGATGTTTACCACTTTAGTTGGCGATGTGAACCTGGGCCTGAAGGCCCCCCAAAATGAGATAAACTAAATCGTCATGCAATAGTTATCTTTATCCAGATCTCCATTAACTCTGAGTGTTAACAGTCACATGAGTAGGGTTGTAAATCACAAAGACAAATCACATGTGGCAAAATCATGTTTCTTCATAGAGGCATGGGAGTAACAGTGTAAACTCACTCCTATCTGCTACACATGGAAATGAGTACAAAACCATATTCCAAGAACTATTTTGTATTTTGATGAAACCAAAGTCACAAAACTCTTGTCTTGTTTTACTACCATATTTTCTCACAAGTCTTTAGAATGTTCACATAATTCCATTCTCATACTGTGCTATGACCATTTAATTTCTTGTAGGCCTATCAGCTATTTAATCTCCAGCTCTTGGTTACCTGAACAATGTCAGGCATGGATTGAATCTCATGAAATGGCCCTTAAATACAATCAGATAGTCATTGGTTACTCCCACAACATTTATGCAATTATTGTACCAGTGTTTCATGAAGTCAAGTCACCATTGTAGATTACAGATTTGTAGCTGGGCTAGTGTTTCCCTTTATCTTCTGGTGTCATGCAGAATGCTTTCCAGTATTATGAATAGTAGTTGGTAGGGGCTCAGTTTCTTGTTTTGGCCCTAGCTTGAGTTATTCATTAGTTATTTAGTGTTCAATGAGATATCTGGTGATTTCCATGGCTTCTCTTTTCCCAACAACTCAATTATTTTTATCTTGTTCAGGGCACTGGAAGTTTCACTTGCTGGTGAAAATTCTCTGGTTGGACTTGTCTTTCTGATATTTGATGACTACATTTAGAATTATTTTATACATATATATTTTTTAAGAAGGTTCTACTGTAGTAGATTTACATATGTACCCACAAAATGCTCTTGATATTATTATACTCCTTACTCATACCCTATTTGACGGCCCACTATTTTACATACAATCTAAAATAATTACTGTAAAATATATATAATTTATTACCTTACGTATTTTGCATCTGCTTCTTGATGACTTGGTGCATATTAAATATGGAAAGCTCCTGAGGATACTAGTAGAGATTAATGGCAGTTTCAGAGAGCATTTCCAATATTAATTGCATTTTAAAAATCATTGTTATCATAAGTGATTTTCAAGAGCACAAATACTGTCATGAACTACAGGTCCATGAAATTTGAGTTTTTGAGTAAATTAATCTTCAGTAGGGCCAAAGTGTGTGGAGAGCATAGGCCTACTACTCTAATGTAGAAAGACAAAACTTCCTACAGAAGAGAAGGAATAAGTATTATAGAGCCTAATTTACCTATATGTAAAATTATGGAACCTGATTTACTCTATGACAAGCTGGCTAAAGTTATGAAAAGAAAAATGTCATGGCCATTAATACAGAGGCTAAATTGAAGGGATCTAACACTGTGGTATCAACAAAGGGTTTTAGAATTCCAGCATTTTTATTTTTTAGGTATAAGGTGGAATTTCAGGGTCATTTTGATTTGGGCTTTCCTGATGACTAAGGAGCATTTTTTAAAATGTATCTCCACCATTCGATATCCCTCTGTTGATTATTCTTTGTTTAGCTCTGTACACCATTTTTAATTGGATTATTTGGTCTTAAGGGTTTTTCTTAAGGGTTTTTAAAAAATATTTTAGATATTAGCCCTTTGTCAGATGTAGGGTTGGTGAAGATCCTCTCCCAGTCTTGAAGATGTTGATGTGTTCTGTTGACAGTGGCTTTTGCCTTACAGAAGCTTTTCAGTTTCATGAGGTCCCACTTATTAATAGTTGATCTTAGAGTTTGAGCTATTTGTATTCTATTTAGGAAGTTGTCTCCTGTGCCAATGAGCTCATGGTTCTTCCCAACTTTTTCTTCTAATGGATTTAGTCTGTCTGGTTTTAAGTTGAGATTTTTAGTCCACTTGGACTTTAGTTTTGTGCAAGGTGATAAATATGGATCTATTTGCATTTTCTACATACAGACATCCAATTAGTCTAGCACCATTTGTTGAAGATGCTATCTTTTTTCCCTTGTAAAGTTTTGGTTCCTTTGTCAAAAATCAAGTATGCAGTAAGTATGTGGGCTTATTTCTCTGTCTTTGATTCAATTCCATTGGTCAATCATCCTATTTCTATATCAGTACCATGCAGTTTTTATTACTGCTACTCTATAGTACAGCTTGAGATCAGGGATGGAGATTCCTCCACAAAAACTTTTATTGTATAGGATTGTTTCAGCTATTCTGGGATTTCTGTTTTTCCATGTGAAGTTGAGAATTCATCTTTCTATGCCTGCAAACAATTGTGTAGGTATTTTGATGGGAATTGCATTGAATCTGTAGATTGCTTTTTGTAAGATGGCCATTTTTACTATGTTGATTCTCCCAGTCCAGGAACATGGGAGATCTCTCCATCTTCTCACACCTTCTTCAAGTTCTCTTTTCAGAGACTTGAAGTTTTTTTCATAAAAGTCTTTCATTTGTTTGGTTAGAGTTAGACCAAGATACTTTATGCTTTTTTGTTGTTGTTGTTGTTATTTGTTGTTTACTTTTGTGGCTGTTGTAAAGTGTGTAGTTTCCCTAATTTCTTTCTCAGCCCATTTATCATTTGTATACAGGAGGGTTACTGATATTTTTAGTTGATTTTGTATATAGCCACTTTGCTGAAGGTGTTTATCAGTTTTAAGAGTTCCTTGGTAGAATTTTGGGGTCACTAATGTATAGTATCTAATCACCTGCGAAGAGTGAAACCTTGACATCTTCTTTTTCAATTTGTATTGCCTTGATGTCCTTTAATTGTTTTACTGCTCTAACTAGGACTTTAAGTACTATATTGAAGAGATACCGACAAGGTGGACAGCCTTGTCTTATCTCTGATTCTAGTGGAACTGATGTGAGATTCTCTCCATTTAGTTTGATATTAGGTATGGGCTATCTGTATATTGACTTTACTATGTTTAGGCATGTGCCTTGCATCCCGGCTCTCTGCAGTACTTTTAACATGAATGGGTGTTAGATTTTGTTGAATGCATTTTTGGCATCTAAGGAGATGATAATGTGGTTTTTTTTTCTTTCAATTTGTTTATATAATGGATTACGTTGGTGGATTTCCATATATCGAACCACCCTTGCATAACTGGGATGAAGCCCACTTATTGATAGTGAATGATATCTTTGATGTGCAACATATGCTGGTGTTGATGTGAGGAAAGGGAAACACTCCTCCATTGCTGGTGGGAATGCAAACTTTACAACAACTGTGTAAATCAATCTGATGCTTTCTCAGAAAACTGGGAATAGGACCGAGCAATATCACAGCAGGGCATATACTCAAAAGATACTCTACTGTAAAAGAAGGACATTTGTTCAAATATCTTTATAGAAGCTTTATTCATAATAGCCAGAATCTAGAAACAATCTTGATGTCCATCGACCGATGTATGCATAAAGAAACTGTGATATATTTTCACAGTGGAATACTATTTAGCTATTAAAAACAATAAAATCTTTAAATTTGCCAGCAAACTGATGAAAGTAGAAAAGATAATCCTGAATGAGGTAACCCAGACCCAGAAAGACAAATGAGATGCATATTCACTAATAAGTGGATATTACCCCAACATAGAAGTCCTGTGAGGAATTCCACGCAGCGGAGGTTTCGGACAGAATCTGGAACTTTGCAGCCAGACCTTGGGAAGAGAAGTGAGAGTTTTATGGAAGAGTTAGGTGGAGACAGAAGCACCCAAAGGGTCAGGAGCTCTACAAAGATACCACCAAGGCCAGTAGATCCAGACCCACAGGTGCCTGCATAAACTGATACACCAATCGAGAACAATACATGTTGAATGCCTAGACTCTCTGTTCAGATGTAGCTCATGAATAGCTCATTCTCTGTGTGTAGGGAGATGGGAGAGATGGGATGCCCTCTGTGGTGAACTCTGGTGCCTGTGATCTGATCATTGCCCCTTGGTGAGGGAGCCTTGTGGGCACACAGAAGAAGTGAATGCAGGCTATCCTGATGAGACCTGAAAGACTATGATCAGAAGATGGGGAGAATGTGCTGACTCCATCACCGGTCTATTGGAGGAGAATAGGGTGGAAGAGGAAGGGAGAATGAGAACTGGAAGATGAGAGAGAGAGAGAGAGAGAGAGAGAGAGAGAGAGAGAGAGAGAGAGGGGTTAATCATCTGAAGGTGATGTTCATAAATTATAATAAATAAATAAAAAATTTTTAAAAGAGCTAACTATAACACTCAGTGGAAAACTCCTTTCAAGCTCCCACCCCTTACCAGTAGACTTGTCTAAGGAATGGGCACTGGTCCTGAGGGCTCTAATCATTCCTGAGAGAAACAGAACCTTTCACCCCAGGGAGTCCTCTGTTCCTGGCCAAAAGCAAATTGAGTGTGGCCTGGCTTACCAGAGAAAAGGTATGCCTGTTTCCTGCTCTGCAGCCTGGTGACAGGACTCAGAATGACTGCCTCACCCCAAGACAAAGCCAGGCTACCACCAGATGATGAACAACAGAGGACAATGCCCCATTTTTCTGAGCATTCAGAAAATAATCCGCTGTCTGTTATCATGAGCTCTGGGAAGATGGCAACCATCACTTCCCTGTGAAGAGAAGGAATGGCCATTGTGAAGACCAAACAGAATGCTCTCAGCACACCTACATATACTTGTCAGTTTCCAAAAGTCTCAGGAATTAAAGGCACAGACAGAGAAATGTCCCCAAGTGAGTAGTAGCTCTCATAATCATTATATAGTCACATGATTAATTTGTATTAAAATGTTGGAGAATTGTCAAGGTTTTACCTTTCTAAGAAATACCATATAAGAGAAAAATGTGAGTAATGACAAATACACAATGATAAAGAAATGTCACTGTTGCCACTCACAGCATGTAGTTACTGTTCTGATACGTACTGTGTTTGAGAGGAGTGAAAGTTGTCGACTTGTACAGTCACTTTCAGATTTTAACTTTAACTGCATGGCTATATTTCTCTCTAAAATGTTTATCGTGTTTGGAATTTATGGGCTAAGAGTTTTTCTTATTTATAAATTATTTCTATGAGAATTTTATAAAGTATATTTTGATTATATTCACCTTTGCCCCCTATTTCTTCCAGACACTGTCCACTATATACCAATATTTTGATTTACTAGCCAAATATAGTAATATATAATATAATTGTAGATAGCTATCTAACTAGTTAGTAGTTGTGTCATCATGTTAAAATTTATTACCAAATTATTTCAATTTTTACTAAATATACATATTAGATGAATTGTCTACTAGCTAAATAGTAAGCACTTCTTACTCTTGTGTAACTTTTCCTTGGAAGACATGAATAAATGTCTACTTACTCCATATAGAACATGGATGACAGACTAAAGATACCAAAATCCATTATAGTTATTTAGTTTATCAATGGTTTATTTTTTCTTTTATTTCAGTATTTTCTGTTACTTGCAGAAGTATGAGTCAAAGGATTTTTCACAAATATGGATGACTCAAAAGCATCTGCATCATCAAAAAACGTACCCCAATTTAGGTGATGATTTCTGAAACCTGAAACTCGAGAGCACCATGTAATACTCTCAGGCAATTCTGTAGGTTGGATTTTTTTCCCCTGTAGATATCTTTATTTATTATATTGGGAGAAAAGGTCTGAAGAATCTTCTGAGTTTAAGGAACTTCTTGAAACATGTTAGATTTTTATTTCCTGAGTTTTAGTGAGCCTCCCTCCATGATCAATTAAGAGACTGTTGTTACTTAACATTCATGAACACATTGCCAAATTATTTTAATTTTTATACTTTATATATTTAAGAGTGTTATATGAAATATAGGCAAATTGTAGCTAAAATATGACAATATAAGATAATAAAATGTAAAGAAAATTTACACTCACTTGGGTGGGATAATGCAAGTGTTAACTTTCATTCTCAAAAGAACAAATCTATATTAACAGGGGTTTTGTCTCTGTGGAAGTAGGGAATAAAATAAATGAACTCTGTGAATAATTGTTCAATTAAAATAAAAGTTATAATTATTTATTCTTAAAAATGTTAACTAGCTTACTGTAAAAATTACACTATTTTCATATATGTATAAAGTATCGATTCTATGCATTAAACATTTACTGTGTATCAGAATTTCTTCAAGCCTGGAAGATAGAGAAGTTGGCAAAAATATATAAATATTTGCATAAAATGAGTTTCTTTTTCCTTGGGGGAAGATAATGATATTAGTAAACTTTCAATTTGTTATCAGATGGGCCTGTGATGGAAAATTAAGGAGGATTGTGAAGTAGAGGAGAATGTTGAGCAGAGTGTTTCTCAGTAGGAAAGTTGGAAAGGGGCTGGTTAAGTGGTACCCACTTGTGTGGAAACTAGAGGAATGAAGAGAATCAGCTACATCTGAGGAGGAAAATTTCAGATAGATAGAGTATAAAGACCCTTTGAAAAAGTCAGCTTGTTGTGTCTGAGGAACAGCAAGAAGCCAGTGAGCCTGGAGCAGAGTGAACGAGGGCAAACTTGTATAAAGCGAATGAAAGCAGTTCCCAGGAAGAAGATCACATAGTACATCTTTGAATTCATAGCAGGAGATTCTAAAAATATTTTTCATCAAGTAATTTTAAGCACACATAAAATAAAAATGAACTGAAGTGACAGAAATGGCCCATATACCTATTGACACATTATCCATACAAATGAGTACTTCTCCTTATCAATAATGCACACAGATTATACATTTTTATGTAGAATGTAGCAACAAAACTCATGATAGAAATTTTGCTTACGTCCTCTTCCTCTTTATATTTCTTTGTCTTGGAACAGAAACCATATTTTCATATGTTTTACAACAGAATTAGAGCTATAACTGCATCAGTTTTTCTTATTGAGGTAAGGAGGTCTTGGAATGATATCTTACTGGTCTGATATTGTTTGCGTATAGGGCAGATAAGAAAACACTCATTAAAACATTAAAAGTTGTTGGAATTTTGGCAAGTGCTATTAGCTACTAGCTGCTTGTATTTCAATGCTCCTGTTGAAGAAAATTTAAGTTCTTACAACATGATTTATTCTGAAGATAGAGGAGACGGTTTACTGAAATACTGCTTTGTAACGACTTTGAACATAGAATTTTGAGGAAATAATAGAATAGGCATCGCAGATACTAGCATTTTGTATCTATATTTATATGATTTCTTAAATGTACATAAATATTACAGCTAGTCACAAAATTGGTCTTTAATTCAGCAGTGATGTATTGAGAGATGCTGCCACATCACAGGTTATTACTGATGAAGTCTGTGTGGACTGGAATTAGCTGCTGTTTACACCCTTGCAGACCTATTCTTAAAAATAGTGCCCAATCATGGCAAGATCCATAGAAATAACTTAAGTACATTAAGAAACACCAGTTCTAATAGAAGCCCATTCTCAGTGTCTGGGATGAATAACACATAAGTCTTTAAATTAAAAGGCCTTGATTTGAAGTTTGAAGGCAATCTGTGAAAAGCAATTTGCTAATGAGCAGCCTCTGAAATTTCTGGCTAATTACCATGGATTTATTACGGCACAAAGTATAGATTACTCAATGCTTTTAAACAAATGGCTTTAATAAATGTGATCCCAGAATGTGTCATTTGTGTGAAATATGCATGAATTAATTTTAGTTTAAAATTTTGGTATGTGAATCCTTTCTTTCTTTAAAGGGCTCAGCCTAGCATAATTAACACAGCATTAGCATTTCATCAGCATAGTCTCAATATGATGTTACTCTGACCCATGCCTTCAAGTTCTACTGTATGTTTTAGCTGCCTTTTATATTAGAAATAAACTTTGCAGTGCTCTGTCATCTTTCTGTATTCCTACTTTTCTTTTGTCTTACTTTATTGTTTTTCCCTTCCTTTGATATTTTTGTCCAGAGCCTTAGTAATCATTTATGAATTTTGTTGAAATTGTATTTAGTATTTGTAGTATGCAGTTTCGCCTATCATAGTTAATCAAATCCTAACCATTTTTTATTTCCTTAATGCATATACCTTTCATTTTTGTGTTTTATCTCCATGTGGGTTATAAATTCTAAGAATATAAAAGGGAGGATTCATTTTGTCCTTACACCATAGGGTGGTAGAAGCATGGTTTTTGGGAGAATGACCGATTTGATAGGAGACAATAGGGCACTTAATTAACAGAAGGGTTGCAATACCAATAGATTGAGTGAAGATTTGCTTCTGCAGCCAGAAGCAAGAGAGGCAGTCACAGAGTGAGCATGAGTGATTAAAATTGTATACAAGCTACTTGGTAAAATAGAGCCATTAGCTAGAGATTATACCCTGTGTGGACTTACTGAAATTACCAGTCCTATTGATTGAAAAGAGAGGCAAAATAAGCAAGAGTAAGAGACCAGGAGGTTAAAATTGTTTAGTATAATTTAAATTTAAAAATTGCAGTACCTTTTTGTTCCTCATATTTATTATAAAGGCTGTTCTGGACTCATAAGAGGAAGTACATTATATAAAAGAGAGATACTTTGGTTCTATCTCAGGATCCTTAAGGCAATTACTTGATAATTTTATCCTGAAGAAAGGAACCACTGTTGACATTTTGTTGATTATTACTTAAAAATCTATAAAATTTAGAGCACATAGTTCCAGAGCAGCATCACAACACTCTCTCTGTTAGTGGGAGGAGGAAGAGCACATTTAAAATTCAATGACAGTGGCTTCTTTATAATTTACCAGGTGCAGAAAGGGTAATTGGAATTGATACATTTGACATTGGGTATAGGCACCATACTGCTCCCATATAATGGCTAACATGTTTGACAGTTTGAATCTGAGGAGTTTCCCAAAGGCTAATATTTTCAATAATTATTTCTTGGCTCGTGGAACCTGTAGAACCGGGAAGGTTAAAAAGCAACCACAAGTGGAGCATGAGGAGCTCACAGAGGAAACAGGAGTACTTAGGTGCTGTGTGGGAAGAGGGATGGTAAAGTAGGGAGGAACTTTAGGAAGGGAAGAGAGGACAAAAGGGAAGGAAAGGATTGGGGAGGGAAATACCATTACTATTGTTTGAAAGATCCACAGGGAAACATTAATTTTTGTCTAATTAAAATATATATAATATATAGTTACACATTGAGTTACCTTTACTGGAAAAGGCTTATATGTCTTAGGTATATGACTGCTTATTTGGTTCTGCACCTTTCTTTTGAATTTTAATGAAAATAAAGGTGAAAGTTAGAAATATATGATGTTGATATGGGACATCAAATACTCATTTTAGTTGTTATCCCAGAATCATGATAATAATGTTCTACCCCTATCAAAGAGTCCTGAGTTGCTTGTATATCTACCAAAGTTCCATACTAATTAAACACATTGGCATCTTGCTGATCAGACAGTAAAAGCAAGAAGAACCAAGAAGAGTCTGGAAAAATGAAGTATTGACTACAGTAGAGAATGAAAGACAGTAGAGTTTCAGAGGCCAGAAAATGAAGAGCAGTGTGGGGGTACTCAGTTGTCAAGTATAATCATTGAGAGTCTCTTTATAATACAAGAAAACTTATTCATCTTATCCACAAAGAAATAAACACACACAACTGTAGATACTCGAGTTTTGATAAAAGAGCCAAAACCACACAATGGAAAGGATAGCAACTTCAACAAATGGTGCTAGTCTAACTGGATGTTTATTTGTAGAAAAATGCAAGTAGGTCCTTATTGATCACCCTGCACAAAACTGAAGTCCAAGTGGATTACAGATCTCAGCATAAAACCAGGTACACTAAATGTGTTAGACTTCCAAATTCCAAAGAATCCAAAATAAATTAGAAACACAAAATCTCTGAGGATAGCGGTGCTTGATAGCCCTATTTCTGCTCCCAGACTTTGACATTTTGACACTTTGATACCACAAGTTAAAAATCTTAAACTTAATCAGTACTTAAGGGCCAAGAGTCATCCTGTTAAGGGAGCGCACTAGGCATGTGGGCTATTTAGGAGGCCATCCAGTATTCACAGGTCTGTACGGTGATGCACCCCAAAACTGCTTCCAGCCCCTGACACGCTGTTAGTAGCCTTTGATTTGGGGAAGTTCAGTAGGCATGAGAGAGATCTGGAGGTGATCCAGTATTTGCAAGGTCTGTATCATGATGTACCCCAGAGCTGCTTCCAACTTCTTACCACCCTGTCAGTTGTGCTTTGTTGCATCTCTATAAAATATGGCATTAGAGCCAGACATGGTGGTGCACGCCTTTAATCCCAGCACTCAGGGAGGCAGAGGCAGGTTGATCACTGTGAATCTAAGGCTAGCTTGGTCTACAAAACGAGTCCAGGATAGCCAGGAATAAATTTATGGTCAGCCATAGCAATTAGAAAAACGCAAATCAAAACTACATTGAGATTTTACCATATCCCACACAGAATGACAAAGTTGAAGAAAACATACAACAAATGTTGGATGAGTGTAGGGAAAAGAAAAAAGTACAATAATTTTTGGTGGGATAAGAAACTGCTGCAGCCACTATGGATATCTATGTGATGAATGCTCAACAAACTAAAACTAATTCTACCATATGACCCTGCTAGACCACTCCTTGCCATATGCTCAAGGGATTGAATATCATGCTTCACAGATTCCTGCCCAACCCAGTTTGTTGCTGCTCTATTCATACTAACTTAGAAATAAAAGCAACCTAAATGTCCTTCAGCTGATGAGTGGATAATGAAAGTGTGATATAGAAGAAGGCCTAAGGATGGTCAAATAATAGTTATTTCTGAAACATCATAAAAAATTACTCTATTAACTGTCTACAAAATAAATCCTAACGATCATTACATGAGTGAAAAATTTTCATATATGAATTTAGCAGTTTTCACAGTTTTGGTTATGACTTCTGTGATAAAGTATTATGTGACCCAAAACAGCTTGAGAGACAAATGATTTCCTTCATCCTACAAGTTTCAGGATACACTCCATCAGTGGGAGAGATCAAGGCAAGAACTCAAGGGATGAACCTGGATGCAGGAACTGAAGCAGAAGCCATTGAGGAATACTGCTTAGTGGCTTGTTCCTTATAGCTTCCTCAACCCGCATTCTTCTACATCTCAGGACAACCATTCCAGGGATGGCACAGCCCTCTGTGGCCTGAAATTACTCACATAAATCATTACTTAAGAAAATGCACTATAGATTTTCCTGCAGAAAATCTGAAGTAGGCATTTTGTCAATTGAGGTTCTTCTTCCCAGATAACTCTAATTTGTGTCAAGTAGATACAAAACGAACTTTTTCAGGGGTTCCTAGACATTCATCCATGGCAGTGACCAAGAGTTGCCAAAGACTTCCCCACCCTGCATTCTACTTGGAGAGCTAAACTTCTGTCCATATGGCTGAGTAAAGGGGCTGGAGAAATGTACTGAGTATACCAAATATTTGATACCAAGTATTTACAACCATACACCATGCTTCTTTCTTTAGTACACCTTGAAATCAGGAATGAAGATAACCTGCAGAAGATCTTTTATTATATAGGATTGACTTAGTTATTTGGGGGTATGTGAAAGAGCCCTGAGCTCCTTGGTACAGGAGACAACTTCCTGAATAGAAAACCAATAGCTCAGGCTCTAAGATGAACAATTAATAAATGGGATCTCATAAAACTGAAAAGCTTCTGTAATGCAAAACCCACTGTCAACAGAACAAAACAACAGCCTACACACTGGGAAGAGATCCTGACCAACCCTATATGTGGCCAAGGGATAATATCCAAAATATATAAAGAACTCAAGAAATACCCCACCAAACCAATTAATCCAATTTAAAAATTAAGTACAGAACTAACCAGAGAATTCTCAAAAGAGGAATCTAGAATGGCCAAGAAACACTTAAAGAAATGCTCAGTGTCCCCAGTTACCAGGAAAATGCTGATAAAAATGACTCTGAGATTCCATCTTACACCTATCAGAATGGCTAAGATTAAAAACTCAAATGACAACACATGCTGGTGAAGATGTGGAGAAAGGACAAGACTCCTCCATTGCTGGAGGGAATGCAAACATTGTACACTACTTTGGAATCAATCTGGAACTTTTTCAGAAAATTGAGAATAGTTCTAACTCAAGACCCAGCCATACTTCTCCTTGGCATATACCTGAAATGTTCTCCAACATAGAACAAGGACATTTACTCAAATATGTTCATAGCAGCTTTATTTATAATAGCCAGAATCTTAGAACAGATAAAGAAACTATTGTACATTTACACAATGGAATACTATTTGACTATTCAAAACATGGAACTCTTGAAATTGGCAGGCAAAAAAATAGAATTAGAAAAGATCATCTTGAGTGGGGTAACCCATACTCTGAAAGACACACATGGTATATACTCATTTATATATGAATATCCTCTGAGAGACTTCACCCAGTGAGGGACTGGGTTTCATGCTAGGACTCTCAATACGTTTTAGGTGTGACTGGTGAGAGTTGTATGGAAGAGTAAGGGGACTAGAAGGACCAGGAAGGGTCAGGAGCCCCACAGAAAGACCATTAAGGCTGATTGATCTGACCCCAATGGGGCCTACACCAACTGAAACACCAACTAAGGACAATGAATGCAAATAATTTAGATCCCCTGTTAGTACATAGCCAATGGACAGCTCAGTCTTCAAGGTGTAATAACGGAGCAGAGATTGCCTCTGACATGAACTCTGGTACCTCCGATTTCATCACTTCTCCTTGGTGGGGAAGCCCTTTGGGCACACAGAGGATGGGGATGCAGGCTATCGGGATGCCATCTGATAGGCTGGGGTCAGTAGGTAGGGATGAGGGTTCACTGTCAGAAGTCTAGGGAGGGGATTAGAGCAGGAGAAAGAGGAATAATGGGAATGGGAAGATATGAGCTAGGGGATAATAATTGGGATACTATGTGAATTAAAATAAATTTTAAAAATTGCAACTCACAGTGTTGAAATTCTGGACTCCCGGAAGATCAAATTACCCTGTTGTACTAGGGCCTTTACGAGTAGACAGATCTTTTTGGCTCAGATTTCTAGAGATTGGGAGTTCAGTACTAAGGTGATTTTGATAAGGATTCTATTCTTGGGTTATGGACA
Organism: Acomys percivali; assembly: GCA_907169655.1. Lineage (NCBI taxonomy): Eukaryota > Metazoa > Chordata > Mammalia > Rodentia > Muridae > Acomys > Acomys percivali. The sequence goes on from OU015747.1 coordinate 68,352,203, forward strand.
ACTGCCTCCTCAGAGTTCTCACATGGCCTCATTTGTATGTGTCAGTCATCAAGTGGAGAATTTTCTAGTGTCATCTCTTCTATAAGGAGACATTCTGAATTAGATTAGATTCTTACTATTTAAAAAAAACCATTTGACCTTAATAACATTAAAAAATTATTAACCTTAGCAACCTCAAAATAGTTGCATTTCAGGTTAAGAACTTAGCAAATGAATGTGAGCTGAAGGGGGCAGGTGGTTCGTCATATATCCTATAAAATTTAACAAAATGCACATCAAAGGTTCCTATGCACAGTTGACTCCAGAAGAGTTTAGGATGGTTGTGTTGTGTCTCATCAGGTAAGACAGTAGTTACCCTAAATGTTATAATCCCAGCACCCAGGAAGCAAAAGCAGGTGAAGACAGGCTGTGCAAAGTGTAAAATTCTGTTTCAAGTATAGACTAAAATGAAATAAAACAGAAAAGTAAAACAAAATTGTTACCTATCTGAAAGAAATGGCATATACCAATCAGAAAAAAAGGTGCACATATTTCATGATCTATTTGTGTTCCTGTCAATATGCTTTTAATTCAGCATACACAAAATCAAGACTGAGAAGTGGATGCTTGCCTGTATCAGAAGTAAAAAAAATAAATAAATAAAATCAGGTATCAGATCCAAATCAAAGCTTAGAGACTTTGGTGGATTTACATAGCAGTATCATGTTTTCATTGCTGCTGTGAAAAAATTGTAGTCTTCTTAAGATCACATCTGTTTCAAGATAAGGGGCAAGCACAGTTGATGGGTAATAAAACACGAGGCCATATGTAACAATTCACAAATAGGACAAAATTTAAAATGTGTATTATAAAAATATTATGTATAAATACATTTTTATTTAAAAGTAAAGAAAACAAGCTATTTAAAATAATAATAATAATTAAGAAAAATGTTCAACATATGACAATTAACGCATCACATTAGAGTAGAGTTTTGATGTGCTATAGGAAGGTACAGAAAACAGTAGATGTAATTTTAGATATTCAAGTTTAAAACATAAGAGCAAATTTGGAGCAGGGAAACAAGAAACAAGATTATATTTATCAATGGCAGGCATCCTTAACATCTTTGTGTTCTCAACACTCCCTTCTGCTCCTAAAGCATCCTTTGTTCCAACAATTAAGTTCATAGTGACTGAGATGCTTGGAACCCTGGACATTTCAACACATTCTCCAGATGAATAAATGTGGTGTGAGGCAGTATTCCTCTCCATGTTGCCTTACCAACAGTTTCTTACTTGTTTACAGAGCTTCCTACATATTGTTTACTTGCCATTTTGTTTGAGTTTTCTACACACACACACATTCAGTCTCTAACTAGATTACCAGTGACATTTTAAATTCTGTCTATCTGTGTTGGATTTCTAATTCATTTGTGGGCTCTAAAGAAAAAATATGGTATTTTTTTAAAAGGCTCTTTTAAGGAATAGCACTGGGTTTACTAATTATCCCTTTCTTTGGGGACTGGAGTGTTAAGATGTGAGTTTTATCCACAAATTTTGGGAATTCCTTGTTTTTAATAGCTGAGTAGTATTCCATAGTGTAAATGTACCACAGTTTCTTTATCCATTCTTCTACTGAGGGACATTTAGGCGGTTTCCATGATCTGGCTATTATGAATAAGGCTGCTATGAACATGGTTGAGCAAATTTTCTTGTTGTATGCTGGCACATCTTTGGGGTATATTCTAAGGAGTGGAATAACTGAGTTTTGAGGAAGCCCTATTCCCAGTTCTGAGATAGTACCAGATAGATTTCCAAAGTGGTTGTACTAGTTTGCAAATGGATTGAGCTAGAAATGATCATAATGAGTGAGTTAACCCAGAAGCAGAAAGACTCAAATGGTATATACTCACTTATATCTGCATACTAGCCCAAGGGGCATGTCCCACGAAAGCCTTCCCTTACCAGGAAACTGGGACAGAGGGGAGGACATCCTATTGGGACTCTAGATAAGAGAACCATGTGAGAATAGCAATGTAGAAGGATCCAGTGGGTCCTAGAAACCTACAAGTAGAACATTATGATGGGCAGATTTGGGCCAAGGGGTCCTGCCCAAACTAAGGCAACAGCCAAGGACAATACAGGCGGTAAACTTTAAACCCCTACCCAGATCTAGCCAATGGACAGGACAGTCTCCACACTTGAGTGGAGAGTGGGATATGACTTTCTCATGTACTCTGGTGCCTCACATTTGACTATGTCCCCTGAAGGGGGAGACCTAGTGGCACTCAGAGGAAGGCAGCAGGTCACTGAGAAGAGACTTCATACCCTATGAGCATATACAGGGGGAGGTAATCCCTCTCAGGAACAGTCATAGGGGAGGGGAATAAGGGGAAAATGGGAGGGAGGGGAGAATGGGAGGATACAAGGGATGGGATAACCATAGAGATGTAACATGAATAAATTAATAAAATAAATTAAAAAAATTTAAAAAAATGTGAGTTTTAAGAATAAAATATTAAGTGAAAGTAAATAAGATTGCATAAAAACTTTAAATAAATCCTTGACATTACCAGTGTGCAGGATTTGAGTATTCATTCTGTATACCCTGCAGATTACCCTTTTTGTGCTAGGATTCAATTATCATAGTATGTGTTGTAAACACTTTAGATATAAGCTGATTTCTTGATGTTTTGAAAAAATAAATGCAATACAACTTACACAATATGTAATGCTGAACATAAAAGATCAAGTTTAATATTTTACCTTTAGTCACTTTCAAGTACCTGGGAGCTCTAACTAATAAGTATTCTACTGTCTCTCACCACTGCATATGAGTTTTTCCTCAACTTGTGACTTCTTAATGGAAAAAACAAATCAGTAGAATGCTACCAAAAAGTATCTTCATTTTCTTTTGATTATTTCATATCTGACTTCTTCTTTACTTGGTCTCATTTTTCATTAAATGAGCATAAGGGTCCCATTTTGCTATGAGTCAAGAGACCTTATGTAATAGAATTAGTAATATGGAACACTCACACACTGTGTGTGTTTACAAGTTCTAAATATTTTGCACAAAGTGCTTCTTAATTTCTCTCAAAAACATGTGTTGGGCACAGTGCCAATTCTTAGCTTTATGGTTAAGGAAAATAAGAGAGAACCTATAGTTAAATTGTCCAGATTCCCAAATCGGGACACAGAAGTTTCTTAGGTTAAATTTATGTCTCTGGGACTTCAACATATATGGAAGGCAAGCTTCCCCAAGAAGTATATCTACATTATAACTCCTATGTGTATGGCTCTGAGAACATCTTGGAAAAGGGGCCAGAGATATTGTATAAATCAGAATACCAAGAAATCTGTTGTGAAATAGTCTCTTCTAGAGAAGGTTATACAAATTAGACTGGAACAACATAAATGAGCCTGCTAACATGGAAGGGGGAGTGTCCACAGTGTCTTAGCCCTAGACAAAGAACTACAGGCAACCAATGACAACTAGGAGCAGAATTGGGCTTTCTGAAAATAAACGCCTTATTGACTGTTCACTGGACACACCTGACATCAATATACTATTGTAGATGATGGTGTATACTTTTCAAGTACTGACATTGTTGGTATTATGAATTTTAAAACTAAGTAAAACATTATTGGTAAGGGAAGGTTATCAGGAAGTAGAAAATACTACCCACAAGTTAGCAAAATCTTCAACCACTTGTGTATTTATTTGCTAAATGGGTATACCCATGGCTTATTTTATGGAATTAAATAAATTAGATCAGGGCTATTATTATCAGAGTGAATGTTAAGCAAAATAGAATATTAGTATTTTGTCATTAATAGATAAATAGTAATCCTACTATAAGAATTTATTGGAACTTTATTTTTTGTGCTTTTTTATCATCTAGAAGACATTACTTTGAGTCACTTCTACTCTAAGCAAAAGGTTTTGATGTACTAACGTGAAACACAGGATTTTAATTTAACTCAAGTAACAGCTGGAGTGGATACTGTCAGTTTTAGTTTCCTGAGGACGGTAAAAGGCAAAATAATCTATATCAAAGGGGAAAGTTAGACCAGTAATATAATGCTGTCATATATCCTGGCTTGTGAAAGAGATGGGTAGCAAAGTTTTATGCCCTTTGCAATGCCAAATCCTTTTTATCCTGAGCCCCCCATGCCCAATCCATTAGCTATAAATAGTTAAATCATTTTCAATGATTGGCATGAGAATGAAAGAGAACATATTTTTCTAAGTGCTTTTAAATGTTAAAATACAAATATTGAGATTATAGGGATTAAAGTGTCTATTTGTTCAGTAATGTCCTGTCTGGGTATGGAATTAAGGCAGCCAGGAGTGGTTGAGCTAGAGGAGGAAACACTGATACTTTGAAGAGGAAACTCTTGGCAGCATGCCTTGTGCCTTCCTGCAGTTCACTCAGAGTTGCTAATGCTTTCTGCCTCCTCGCTGATTTCTGATGATTATCTGGGAAAAGCCAAGTTCTTCCTTGGAAACCCTAAAGCAGAAATTGATGTTGAATATTGAAAGCACTTTTCAAAAAAAGCATCAAGTAACAAAATGTCACACTTCCCCCTCCCCTTATTTGAAAAGTTATATGTGTTAAAAGCCCATAATAATTTTTACTACAAGTCACAATTGGTTTTGCAGAAATGTGAATGTTGCTTCTGAATGGGAAATAAATTATCATTATGCAAACTACTCAGGTCAATACTGTGTAGATCTGACAGCCTCTTTCATAAGTACAATCTCTCAGAATGTATCAAAACAGTATTTGTTCTAAAAAGAAGTAAAACAAAAATAAAACCTGAAGCATCAGAAGGCAAGGCCTACAAATGGCTTCCATGCTGTGCAGGCTGCCACACCATGTGCGTGCTCTAAATCCTGCTGCTCTGGACCTTGGCAGACAGATTGTGGCAGTCTGATTTGGAGGGTGCTTACATCAGGGCCATCAGTTTTGATGTAGATTGGTAATTGCCCAGCATGCTGTCCTGAATCTTGTCTCAAGCTGTTTAAATTCCTTTTTACTAGTTCCTCCCAATGTTTTCATATCTTAAATTGGATTAATAGTGGAGAGGCTGTTAGAATGTCCAAGTATATTTTCAGCTATTAAATTTATTTATATGTTCATTATTTTTTTTAACATTATTAAATCCAGAGGGAAGGGTCAGCTTGGACTATTCTCTGGGTTCCCTGCCCCCACCAGAGAGATTCCGACTTTCTCATTCTTGGTTGAACTCTGTAATTTTGTTGAGTCTACAATTGAAAATAGCCAATTTATTCATACAATTATTTCATAAACACTTGCTCATTTTTTCAGTGAACATGTCATTAGAAAGTATAGGCTATAAAATCAAGTATATCCAGTAGCCTTTTCTCACTGAGTGATTGGTATTTGGGAGTATTTTATAAATAAGATAACAAGCAGAAAAGTTTTGTACAGCTACTTCAGCCAGGTAAGGAATACCAAGTGAGGAGGTAGAGTGTTCCGTACAGAAGAATCCCCAATTGGGTCTCCAATACCTGAGTCACTGAATCATATACATACAGCTAATGTTATATGGACTCATGCATATATGGGATATACACACACATACACATATACATACACAGATATTTTATTATATAGGCAATGATATATGCTTATATATATAAATATATGTATTAAAGAAACAATTAAACAAAAGATGTCATGAATTTGATAAAATGTTAGTGGAGGTACATGAAAAAGATTGGAAGAGAGAGGAAAAAGAGTGGGAAATTGAGGGAATTATATCATTAAGTATTAATAATAATATAAGTCATCATAGTCTATAGGGAAAGCTTGTGGAATTCTGGTGCATATATTTATTTCCTTAATCAGGAATCTCCAGTTTCTTCCACTTCTTCATGTAATCATTGAATTTGTGCATAAATGTTCCCTGCTTTGTTAGTTTTTCTGAATTCATCCTAAAGAATCAGTTATTTTCCTTTTCTATTCTTCACTGTGTACTCACCCTTAAAGTAATTGCTCTTAGGACATTCATTTTCTTGGAGTAGTTCTGAGACTTTTGATGTTGGCATCATGTGAGAACTTAGTAGAAACAAATGCATTAACTTTTCCTTGCAGGCATTAAAGAAGAATCCTGGAGCATGATCTAGTAATTGACTTCTCTTAAACCTTTTAGGAGTTTCAAGCAAACTTAAGAAATGCTGCCATATTGTATTAAAATGTCAAATGCATTTTTCCTACCATGATGTGATATATTTGAATATATAAATGATCACTTATCACCTTGAAAAAGGGACTAGTGAGTCCAGGACCTAACATTTTGTACACAATGAAGGACTATTTTAGGGAATAGAATAAAATCTAATGACCTCTACTCCTTTAGATAATATTCAATTTCTTTGTTAATATAAATTAATTACACATACATTCTAAAGAGAGATATAATTGGGGGAGATATATAACCCAAAAGCCATCACAAATACCTAACTGAGTATGAGACACTATTGGACAGTTCTGAGTCAAGTAGCAATCAAACTATGTGTATTTTCTTTATTCAAAGAAGATTACTTAACACCGTACAGTCTTTTAATTATGAAGGATGGTGGTGATAAGATGTGAACTACAGGGTATCCATGAATATAAAATAGGTAAATTATTTTAAAAGTATTGGAATCATAGCTTCTGCTTCATCTAGGCAGTCTGCATTGTCTACTAGAGAAGTATATTCACTTTTCTTGTTCATCTTCTTTGTTCCAGGATCCAAGAGATATAAATATACATGCTATGTGAGATGGTGAAAGATGGTAAGACAGATTCTCAGACAAGACAATCCATTGCTCTTCATCAATCTCAATCATTTGATTTTATCAATAAAGACTCAGGATGGAGATGCTGGGGTGAAGTTCTGCTAGTTCAAATAAACAGAGAAAGCACCCAGTTGACATTCTTCCTCCTCAGCCTTTCCAGAAGGAAATCAGGAAGTTCTTCCGCTCCACACCACCTCAATAAAGCCCCCAAACTGAAAGTCTCTCTCTTCTACTTCCTGTGTGTCTCTCAAACTGCTCACCCAAATTCCCCTTACTGTCTATGATTTTTTCCTATGTTCATTCCCTGTCAACTAGTTGGTTGTTCTGCCTCTTGACTTATTGTTTATTTTACCTAATTCAATCAGAAAGCTCTTGGATTAAAGATGTGTGCTAGGGCTGAGCCACACCACAATTATAAACAGGGTTTTCCTGTAAACAACACAATTTTGGGATTCACAGTGTGATCAAATGTATGGTTATTTCAGGTGGAAAGTATTGTAGGTATTACCTGGGAAAATACAGTTAAGGAGATCATATCCTGTACTTCCAGGGCTCATTAATAATATACATGGATGTGGTCTAGTATGTTCCTATTATACGAGTATTTGGTTTGAGGCTTCAAATACTAACAGAAAAACAAAAACACACATGTAAGAAAGGAGAGAAAACTATGCACCTTTTGAATAACTTTCCTTTCTGAGCCCTGTTAGTGGAAGAATAGCATATCCATTATAGGTTATTTTGATAGGATTCTAGATTATAAAGTTTTGAGGTTGAAATAGAACAAGTTAAATGTTGGAAACTCTTGGTATTGCATGGGGAAAAGGTCAATAATTATGGCTGACAAAATGCTATGATTTGAATCTTTGTGTCTCTCTGAAATGTTAGTGAAACTTAATCCCCAATGTAATGAATACTTTATGCAGCTAGTACACTTATGATTGTGTGGGGAGCCGTGCTAAATTCAGCCATGTTATAAATCCTGTGCTTAGGCAGCATGCTGTGACCATTACTGAAGGAAGTCTTGTGTTCATTCTATCTTTGGATTGTTTACTTTTGAAAAAAATAAGGACGTGCTTACAGGGAACCACCCATAGGATTAAGGAAGTCTTTCCAGGAAACTACTCAGAGGATTGTATTCTTCCCTGGGGGATATGGGATGTGAGATTGTAATAGAGTTTACGGAGTCCTTGCTATATAAACAATACTCACTTTAATAAAATGGACTTTGACCTGAATCCATCTTGACCTCATATCCTACTTTGTCTCTGTCTCTTCCAATTTGCACCCTGTCTTTCAGGTGAACCCTAGTTTGATATGTCTTGTGGACCCGGACATGACTGAGCTGATTGAATTTATGAAAAAGACTTGATGATCCCTCTTAGTTTCTGTTTGCTCTTCTGTCATATACAATATGTGACTACACAGGAGGCAGCATATATGAGCAACACAAGTCTCAGGACATATTAACTCTGTTAACAACTTGATTTTAATTGTGGAAGCAATTGATTCTCATTATTTAAAACTGACTTAGCCTAAGTTATTTTGTTATAGTGACCCAAGCTGAGACAGTTATCTAATATATAGTAATATTATAGTATTCTATTTTTCTAAAGAAAATGGGACCCATTGGTAATATGGCTTGATATAATATATAGAAAAAAGATATGCCAGAAAGAACATTATAGAAAGAATATATTTATAACTGAAGTGAAAATGAGTTCTAATAGAAATATGCTATAACTCATTTTATATACTCCAGAGGATAGATTAGAAAAAAACTTAACAAGAAAGTATGTAAACAAATTAAAAATATATAGCTTCCAAAATGGACTAAGACAATGATCATGCATACACAGGGGGAGGAGGTCCCCTTCATTTCCAGTCATAGGGGAGGGGAATTGGGTGAAAGTGGGAAGGAGGGAAGAATGGGAGGAAAGAAGAAAAGGGATAACATTGAGATATAATATGAATGAATTAATAAATAAATAAATTTTAAAAAGACAATGATCATGGAGATAATAGCTTCAGGCAGAGATAATTAACAGTTGCTAAAATATTGGATAAAATTTCATATTAAAGGGGATATATGTGCAACTAAACACATCATATCAAATGCCATTTAACATTGTGGGAAGCATGAGACAATTTTTAGATATCAACTGAATAAAAAGTAGCTAAGCTAACATCCTTTCAGTTGTGATACAGCAGGAAGGAGAAGTAACTTGCACATATTCCTGTGAAATATGCATGACTTGACTCTAATATTGAGAATATACCAGGAATACAATCTGAGTAAAATTTAAAACCACTGGTCCAGTTCTTCAAAATTAAGGACAAAAACAGAAAGAGAAATGTGATAGGGTTTATCTGAGTTAAAAGAGAATTGTATCTTGAATAGCCATGGGCCGAAAGTAAATTGAGAAAAGTCATTGAAACAATTTTTTAAAATTTTATATCTTTTAATGTTTCTGAAACTTTGCTATCTTTTAAAAAATATATTTTATTAATTTATTCATATTACATCTCAATTGTTATCCCATCCCTTGCATCCTCCCATTCCTCCCTCTCGCACATTTTCCCCTTACTCCCCTCCGCTATGACTGTGACTGAGGGGGACTTCCTCCCCCTGTATATGCTCATAGGGTATCAAGTCTCTTCTTGGTAGCCTGCTATCCTTCCTCTGAGTGCCACCAAGCCTCCCCATCCAGGGGATTTTGTCAAATATGGGGCACCAAAGTTCGTGTGAAAGTCAGTCCCCAATCTCCACTCAATTGTGGAAAATGTCCTGTCCATTGGCTACATTTGTGTAGGGGTTTGAAGTTTACTGCATGTATTGTCCTTGGCTGGTGCCATAGTTTAAGCAGAAACCCTGGGCCCAGATATCCCCATCATAATATTCTTCTTATAGGTTTCTAGGACCCTCTGGATCCTTCTGTTTCTCCATTCTCCCATGATCCTCTCCCCTAGAGTCCCAATAGCATGTCCTCCCCTCTGTCCCACTTTCCTGGTAAATGAAGACTTTCACGGGACATATCCCTTCGGCTAGTGTCCAGATATAAGTGAATATATACCATTTGACTCTTTCTGCTTCTGGGTTAACTCACTCCTTATGATCATTTCTAGTTCAATCCATCTGTCCACAAATTTAGGGAAATTCCTTGTTTTTATTAGCTGAGGAGTATTCCATAGTGTAAATGTACCACAGTTTCTAACTCGAGCTTCTACTATATATTTTTTGGTTTTCATTAAATATTAAATGTATTTAAAACAAATCACATAAATTTATTTTACAAATGTTTCTCTCATCATTTCCTTCTCTCTTTTTTAATCCATTTCTATTCTTTCTTCAAAATATATATTGAACTATTTAAGATTCAAGGGGATGACAATCTTGAGTTTTAACCTTAAGACATTATAAATATATTATTTATATTGTTTATGCATATGTATGTATGTATATTTACACAAACAGTGTGATTGTGAAAAATACATCAAAAGCAAATGTAACAAAATATTTTTAGTTGATGATTCAATTTGAAGTAAAATCCTTTTTTTCTGATTTCTTTCCTCCATGAGAGGAAGGACAGCAGGTCACCGAGAAGAGACTTGATACCCTATGAGCATATACAGGGGGAAGTAATCCCTCTCAGGAACAGTCATAGGGGAGGGGAATAAGGGCAAAAGGGGAGGGAGGGGAGAATGGGAGGATAGAAGGGATGGGATAACCATTGAGATGTAATAAGAATAAATTAATAAAAGATTAAAAAAAGAAAATGTTTCAAAGTGGAAATTAAAGGATATAAATAAATCACAGTCTTATGTAATTTCTTGAAATATCTGGAAATATGAGATAATATAATTAGAATAAAAACAACAACAAAAGGCTAGAGAAATAATTGTTTGTATGAATTTTGTATTATTCCATGGGACCTAGCTTTGAATCCCATGCCAGCATCATGGCTCATGTTTATCTGTATCTGAGTTTCAGGAGCTCTGATATATTTTTTCTGACTTATGCAGACAGTAGTTAGGAACATGTTACTTAGACAGATATGTTGATAAATATTCCATACATATTTTTTTTAAATCAACATCAAAGACTGGAAAGGTAAGTAGGAGCAGATATAAATTTGTATACTTCTTTCCTATTTTAAAAGTTCACTTATTTTTAATTATGTATGTGTGCTTGTTTGATTTCTGAAATCTACAGAAACAAGAAGGAATATTTGGATTCCTGGAAGCTGGAATGAAAAGTGGTTATGAGTGTCCTGACTTAGGCTTTTGAATCCAAGCTTCGCCCTCTGAATGAATAACAAATATTGTTAACCATTGAGCCATGGCTCCGGAAGCTGGTTACTATTCAGTACAGGAGATAGAGATACCCTGACAATTTTGAAGGAATTTAAGGAGAGACAGATAAAGTTAAGCAGTATTTGAAAAGTAATACAGAAAATCAATACAGTAGAAACTTTTTAAAAATATATTTAAATGAAGGAGATCTAAATAGATCACCAAATAATGGGATGACAGTTCCAAGTGGCTAACCCCTGTTTCCAAATGAAGCTTCTAGTACTGGGATTGGGTTAAGTCTGATGGAGTTCTTGGCTAAAGGGGCACCAGAGTCTTAAAATAACTTAGGTTGTGGCCAAGCCAGAAACTGACAATCAGGCCCATTTTGAAGACAATACCTACACAACTCATTGAACATGGAGATATCCAGCAGGTCCTACATAATGCCTCACCCTTACAGTCCAGCACCTATGATCCAGAAATGTACTCTGCATGTTCTCAAAAGAGAAATGAAGACACCACAACAGATACAAGTCCTTTATCTACATTTGTGAATTGCAGTTGTGTTCTTGCAATGGTGGCACAAAGCTTGTGGGAGACCCCTCTGGTTCCTACAATACTTCCTTCCCCTCATTGGCCAGATTTCCCAAGCTACACCTAATGTTTGCTTGTGGGCCTTTGCATCAGTTTCAATCAGTTGATGATGACAATTGGGTTAGGTAAAAATCTCTTTTGTCGTTCTGGGTCTGGATTCCCTCACTCAGTATGATTATTTTTCTAGTTCCATCAATTTACCTGCAAATTCCATGTTATTTTTTAGATAGTTGACTATTACTCCATTGAGTAAATGTACCACATATCTTTATCAATTCTAGATTGTTTCCAGTTTCTGGTCATGATAAATAAATGTTGATCAAGTGTCATTGTGGTAAGATGGAGCAGTTTTTGGTTATATTCCCAAGAGTGATATATCTGAGTCTTAAGGTAGATTGATTCCCAATATTCCGAGGCACAGGTTATATTTATTTTCATAGTGACTGTATAAGTTTACACTCTCACCAGCAGTGAAGGAGTGTTCTCCTTTCTCTACATCATCACCAGCATGAACTGCCACTTGTGTTATTGATCTTGGCCAGTCTAACAGGTATAATATGGAATCTCAAGGTAGTTTTGACTTGCATTTCCCTTATGGCTAAGGATGTCAAAAATTTAAGTGTTTCTCAGCAATTTGATATTCCTCTTTTGAGAGTTCTATGTTAATAGCTATACTCCATTTTATAAAAAAAAATGAATTACTTGGTTTTGTTCTTGCCTAGTTTGTTGAGTTCTTTAATATATTTTTTATATTAACTATCTGTTAGAGGTGGAGTTCATAAAAGCCTGTCCCATCCTGTAGGTTGCCATCGTGTTCTGTTGACAGTGTCCTTTGCCTTACAAACTTTTCCAGTTTCATGAGGTTCCAGTTATTGACTGTTGGTGTTAATCTCTTCAGTACTGATGTTTTGTTCAAGAAATTATCTCCTATGCCAATGCATTCAAAGCTATTCTTCACTTTGTCTTTTGTTAGGTTATGTGTATTGGGTTTTATATTGAGTTCTTTGATCCACTTGGACTTGAGTTTTGTGCACAGTGACAGATATTGATATAACTTGCAGTCTTCTACATATCAACTTCCAATTACACAAACACTATTTGTTGAAGATGCTTTCTTATTACCATTGTAATCTTGGCTTCTATATCAAAACTCTGGTGTCTGTAGATGTGTGGATTTATGCCTTGGTCTTCAGTTTGACTCCACTGATCCACCTGTCTGTTTTTATGCCAAAACAATGTTATTTTGTTACTATAGCTCTGTAGAAGAGCTCACAATCAGGCATGGTGATACCTCCAGAAGTTCTTTATTGTAAAGGATTGCTTAAGACACTACAAGACAACCCACATAATCAAGTAATCTGCACTCATAGGGAAACACAGAGACTGAACTGACAACCAGGGAGCCTCCACGGGTCTGACCTAAGCCTTCTACATATAAGTTACAATAATACTATTGTATTGGTCATTCTGACAGTAGGGTCAGGGACTATTTATGCCTTTTTTGCCTTTTTTGGTACCTGTTTCCTCATACAAGGTTGACTAGTCTTACTGCAACATGATATGGCATGTTTGACTGTTATCTATGGGAAGACTGGACTTTTCTGAAGAGAAAACTGAGCAACATATGGGGTTAGGAAAGAGGAACTTGGAGTAGAGGAGGGAGGGAAACAGATTGGGATGTAATATATGAGGGAAGAATAAAATAAAAAACAAAATTTGAGGGAACCAACCACAAGCAGATTTTACTGAAGACCTACCTACTCTTTTTGATAGAACAACCAAGACTACATATCCCATGAGCCCAGGGTAAATAAAAAAATAGTAGTATAAAAATTAAAATTAAATGTTGTGATAAAATGACTTCTAATGGTGATCTGTTATACTCCTAATCAGTGCTCTGTTAAGCCTTCATCAGAGAAGTTTTCTTCTGCAGTAGAAGTGGGGACAAGTATAGAGACCTACAGGCAAACATTACACAGAGAGTGGGAGATATTTGAACACATAGACTTTAAAACGATATCACAATAAGCCACTCACCCTGCCTGATCTCATGGAACCTCATGGAAGAGGAGAAGAAAGAGTACAAGAGATAGAGTGGACAGAAGATACCAAGAAAAAAAAAAAAAAAAAAAAAAGAAGCTCTCTAAAGCAATACTAGCAAGACTCATAAGAACTCACAAAATCTAAAGCAGCATGCAAAGAAGTCTGCACCAGGACCTCTTCATATATTTTATAGCTTCCAGGGAGGAGCCTTATGGGATTCCTGAGTGCGTGACAAGTAGTTTTTGTTATCCTTGTGCCTTTTCCTGGCCTCTTTTCCTTCCGTTGACTTGGCTTGTCCAATTTTAATAGTTGTGAAACATGAAAGATATGTTTTATCTTATTATATTTTATTTTATTACATTAAAAATACATAAATGGGTAAAATCCTAACAACTGAGAGCAAATGTTAACAACTGCCCTTTCACTTACATCTGTTGTGGGAAGGAAACTCAGTTTTATCCAACAGAGTAACATTGGGTATCTTAATCACTGGAGAACAGTCTCATGTTCAGGAGGAATTGACCAACATATAATGGACTCAACAGATTATGTATGTGCTTTCGTTTACATTTTGGTGGATTTTTTATTTTTTAGTATGGATTAGTATTTTATTTTGTTTGCTTGGTTTTGGGGGCTTATTATTGCATTTTTTGTTTCTTTGTTTGAAAAATAACTTAAAATTAGGTGGCATGGAAGTGCAGGGTATCTGAAGGATTTGGGGGAGGGGAAATACGATCAAATTACATTTAATTTTAAAATTATTTTAAATAATAAAAATATTTTTCTTACCACAGATTTTGTGATTTTTGACTACCATGTCACCTAGAAAGTATTTCAAAAATATTCCTAATTTTAAAAATAGACAAAGAGAAGACAAAGAGGCAAAAGAAACACAAAAACTCTTGAGAAGTATGACTGTGGTAGACTGGAACACTAATGTTAAAATCATGCCATGGGCTACTTTAATAAAAGTCAGTTGGCTCTAATTTTTCTAAATGACAATAACATAGTGGACAGGATGAAAATATTGTTTTCCCTGTTTTCAAGCTTTCATCATTGAAAAGAGCTGCCTGCTGGTCCAGATGCAGAACTCTCATCTACCACTGCAGCACAATGTCTGCCTCTCTGCCACCATGCTTTCCACCATGACAATAATAGACTAAGCCTCTGAACTGTAAACCAGACTCAATTAAATGTTTTTCTTTATAAGAGTTGCTATGGAATGTTTTCTCTTTTCAGCAATAGAAACACTAACTAAAACAATAAGTCTTAATTCATTGGGAATTTGTACTAGTCAGGGACAATACTTGGCAGGACTGTGATATCAGCAGCATTCATTATATCTCATTTTTCTCTTCTCATTTGAAGTATTTTCCATATACCCTTGAGTTAAAGTGTTCAGAATTACCTCACCTCTATGTATAACTTACACCCTGTCATTCTTCCCAAGTTTTTGTTTTTGTTTTTGTTTTTTTTTTTTACTAAAGACTGCAATTCCTTTCTCTCTTCTTTGCCTGGAAAGTACTTCAATGCCTGCAATAAATTGCTAGAGCGGATGCTGTAGATGCAATGGTGAAGTGCAAAGGCACCCTTCTGCTTTCCTAGTGTGAAGGTAGGCTAGCGAAAGCTTGAATCAAAGACTCAGTCAATCTTCATACTTCTGTGGTAATGCCAGCCCATGCTATGGATATCTCATTTGGTCTCCAGTAACAAAGAATGGATCCATAACTTAATTTTGAATTTTCATACAATACTTTTTTCTCTAATGCCAAATTTACAAGGTCTTTGTTTTAATTACTATTTGCTTTTAGCAATACAAATAGAGTCATTTGTACAAAATGGGCATTACCAAAAATTAAATATTATTCTACAGGATTATGTGGTTTCACAATTTTTTCAATTATATGTAAAGAAAATGTGTGATACATAACCAAAACTATTGCTTTTTATCATTTTTATAAAATTCAAAGAATATTTAAAGTGGTATGACCTATAATTTGTAATTCAGTTTGAATCTAATATCTTTCATCACCCACATTCTTAAATTAAAATTGAAGTCTTCTCTTTTTTCTGATGGTAGAGTAGCCACCAGAAACTACTTATGGTAGAAGAGACAAGCATACTCTTGTAACCCTGATAATCAAAGAAAACAAGGCTATCAACTTGAGAATGTAGGGAGCACAGGAATAGTTTGAGAAACGGTAGCAGGGAAGGGAATGGAGGAAAGAAAGAGAAGAGAAAAGTGATGAAATTCTATTTAAATAAATAACCACATGTACCTGATATATCCTGTTATTTACAAGACTTTGCACTGTTTTTATATCTGTATCCACATTGTCTATAATCTCAGACTCAGACACAAGACCTTCTAAATGGTGAATTTTTCAGGCCCATGCTGGTTGTGTAAAATATTGTCCTGTGATCAAGATGGTTGAAAAGTAAACAAAGTGTTATCTTTGAAAACTTCCAAGTGCTCAATGAAGCACCTGCCAATTATTGTGGATTGTTTAAGTGAATTTCAGGAGAAGCTGGTATTTAAAGAACAATAATAGTCACACACTGATAGAGTACTTTCACTGGGTGTGTAGGATGATGGTTTTACTTGGCTCTGTAAAAATAAAACTTCAGGAGAGTAAGAAAGTTGTTGCATCAGATTTTCTGCATTTAGGCTAAGGAAAGGGATGAAAATAACGGAGCTCATGGTAAGATGTTCTTTCAGTATAAGTGCCAACTCCCTACACACACACACACACACACACACACACACACACACACACACACACAGACACACACACAGACACACACACACACACACACACACGAGTAGCAAGTTTGATCAAAAAATTTATATCCACCATTTTTGTTGGTCTTTTTCCCCACTCATTTTTTTTTAACCCCTGACAACCTTCCGCTTTAATGTTTTCTTTTCTAGTTCATGAGCTACACACACACACACACACACACACACACACACACACACACACACACATGCATGAGAGAGAGAGAGAGACCTTTAGTAGAATGGGAGAGAATAAACATTGCTAGCTACACCAGAACAATGTCATCCATTTGTTCTAGTTAACAAATAGATCAATGAACTGAACAAAAATTCCTTGTAATAAGAAATACAAATATCCAGTAAATATCTATAAAGCAGACAAAACCTCAAGTCATCAGCTAAATCAAATTTAAAAGAATTGTGCATGTCAGTTTCACCCAACTTAAAGTGACTAGGATCAAGAGGTACATACTAGTCAAGTGGAAGTGAAAGAGGCAATCTCATTACGTCCTGGAGGGAATCTAATCTGTTTCAGCCAATATGATAATATCTCAACAAATGAAAAGTGGAGCTACCTTAGGACTCAACCTTACTATACCTAGGTACATATCTGAAGGACCGTATAGCTTACCATACAGGGTCTTGGTTATTCTGGACCCTGGCTAGATGCTCATCATAAAATGAAGAGATGGAAAAATGAAATCATGATGTTGATAGAAAAATGTAGATAATTAGAAATTCTCATAAGTCAATTGTCACAGGCTTAGATATATAAAAATCTCATTTTCTCCCAGTAAAACATTCTTTTAAGAAAACTCTATGACTAATTTTCTTGGAAACAGTGTATATTTTTGGTGTATATTCATTATAAAAATTGATGCTATATAACTTCTTAAATTACATAAATTATATAGGATAATCATACTCATTACTTCCTTCACTCTACTGATCCTTCTGACGCCCATTTCTTACTTAAAATATGACATTATAAGTGGGAAAACAAAACTCAATTATTTTCAAGTCAAAATGGACTATAAACAAAAATTTTAACTGGAAATGAGTGTATTTTAATAGACATCTATACTTTTATTTTCATACATAAATTTTTCCATGATGAATCTTATTGAATGTCATATTTAATTAGTATAAAAAAGCAAGATGTAAAATTTTGTGATAGCTCACTAAATAGCAATGTCTTTCTTAATTGTATCAATATCCTTGTAATATGCCAAGAACTAAACATATGGGTGAAATGAAGTTAGATATAACATGTTATACTTATTAATGTGATTCATGATGGAAATGTAAAATCAGAAATGATAACATATATGAACATATACACATGGAAGTCATTTATAAATTTTTCTATTTTAGAAAATTGCTTCCATTGTTTCTCAGACTTTTGACTCAGTTCAAGTGTGAAAAAATTATTACTGAAATAAACTGTTTACTTTAGTTTTGAGTAATGTATAGCTCAACAAAAACTCAAATATATACACAGTATATACAGCAGAGAAAACCTTGGATTGGTCTCATTTTAAAATCCACTTGAAAATATCCTTTTACATTTCTAATTTATACTGCTGAATAATAGAAGATATTTGTGTATATAAAATACCATACTAGTAAATATGCTATGTTATATATAGAAGTGATAATTATTTTGTTCCAATGTGTTGGCAGTAGATCCAAGCGATATTTACAAGAATTTATTAGTAAATCTTTCTGCCATTAGCTGAAAGCCCATAATTCTCTGAGAGAAAGCATCCTGTGTTGTTTCTGCTGTTTTTATGCCCCTTGTTGTGTAATAGGATGCTTGTTTCTAAACAGCAGTGTTAAACAGAATAAGAGTAATTATTGACACATAATGTAATTACCAATAATGTATTGGGTTCAAATGAAGAGCACATTTTAGTCGTCACATGAAGCCATTGATATGTCTACTTCCCATTTGTGTTAATGGCAAGTGTTCCTGTGAATCTCAGTGTCAGCAGCAGAGAAAAGTGTTCTCATGTGCGCATCACAAAGTCAAGCTGTTCTATGCAGCAGAAAGAGGAGCAGGGCTCTGTATGAAAGATCTGTTATTTAAATGAAAAGCAATTTCTACTCCACAGAGCACAGTCATATCCTCCATGTCCTTCCAAGCACTGCCTGTGTGCTATTTCCCCCTAAAAAGAGCAATTCCTTTCAGGCTTTCTCTTATACAAAATAAGACCTCTCTAAATAAAGAAATTGTCTGTGTATACTGGTGGCTAAATGCTGTACATGTTCAAGATTCACTGAATTTTAAAAACTAGAGATACTGATAAAGACCATTGCTGTTTTCCTTTGGAAATGAAGGACCATTTACTATTATTTTAGTACTTAGCTAATGGTGTAATAAGAGTACAAGGCACTAGAATAAAACCATAGGTTCCCATATTTCATCCTTGATACAATTTCTGGAAATCAAAATTTGGATGAGTTTGTTTACTACCATAAGACAAATGAAACATCAGTATTTAAAAGAAATCAACACCAAATTAACTTAATAAATATTCAAAATAAAGAAGCTTGATTTATTTTAATTATTCATGACTATTTCAAGAATCTGCAATAACAACATTGAATTTTTCTATTTTGAAATACTTCAGGGAACCATTTTGTGAATCTATTAAAATTATTGGAGTGAACATGATATTTTTCTCTAAGAAAAACAGTATTTTTAAAGTATCCCCAAAGATTACTGAGTTAAATTGTACCATATTTAAAGAACAAAATGCTCAACATGTTATAAAAATATTTATTTCCATAGGAAATTATTAATATCGGTCATTAAAACAGAGTGCAAATATACTTATAAAATATAGCCTTGATTTGCATTTCCCTGTAGACTAAGGAGGTTGAGCATTTCTTTAAGTGTTTCTCAGCCATTTGATATTCCTCTGTTGAGAATTCTCTGTTTAGTTCCAAGCCCCATTTCTCAATTGGGTTATTTGGTTTGGTGGTGTTTCATTTCTTGAGTTCTTTATATATTTTGGATATTAGACCTTTGTCAGATGTGCTCCACATGTA
Source organism: Acomys percivali (assembly GCA_907169655.1). NCBI lineage: Eukaryota > Metazoa > Chordata > Mammalia > Rodentia > Muridae > Acomys > Acomys percivali. The sequence continues at coordinate 68,371,761 of OU015747.1, forward strand.
TCAGAAATGTTTCATAAGGCTTCTGCCTTTCCTAAGATTATGCCACTATTAACACAAATTTATTTTCCCAAACCTCTCCTATGTTATATGTCTATTCCATTTTTCTACACTGTGTACACGTCTAACAATGTGTATGTCACTACAAATTACAAATAGTAATGATACTAACATGTCTAAAATTTACCTCCCTTTTTGAACTTAAAAATATTCTTGTAAGCTACAGAAAATCCATCTCTCAGGTCAAATGAAATCCAACCAAATTTCCCATAATTCCAAATAATTCTCCTTCCAGACATTGAATAATAATAATAATAATAATAATAATAATAATAATAATAATAATAATGATAATAATAATGATAATAATAATAATTTACTAATATTATATTATTATTATTTTCTTAGCACACCTTTTTTAGTTAGTTTTGTTAATAGGTACATGGATATAGAATCATACCCAGGGCCAAGGACAACCTGTCAGTGGCTATGCACCCTGAAAGTGAAACTTTCTCCTAAGCATACATCAATAGCCAAGATATCCTCAGTTAATGCTGGGATCTTAGGATTCCTTCCGAGTTCTAATTTTTATCTGCTTTTATCATGTAGAGATAACCAAAGCTGCTGTGATTTCACTTGTAAGACAGCCATGTTATCCAGAGGACAACATTTTACCACATTTCTCCTTATCGTCTGGCCCTGACCCTTTTGTGTCTCCTCTTTAGCAATGTGCCCTAGGCCATGAGTGTGTGTGTATGTGTGTACATGAGGTTTACAAAGATATTTCATCTATAGCTGATTACTCATTATTAGTTACACTTAAACAGGTATAAGTCTCCAGCTGCTTGCTCCATATATACTGACCATTTCTTATTTGGAGTTTGGTTAACATGAAGTATATTTTTCTGAACAGAAAAACAGAATAATGAATAGATGATGAAGAGATAGGATATCTTAGGATTTCCATTGCTGTTATAATTACCATAACCAAAAGAAATTTGGGAAGGAAATGGTTTATTTTATCTTACAGCTTGACCTCATCTAGGGCAGGATTCAGGTAGGGCTGGAACTTAGAAACAGGAACTGGTTTCAGAAGACACAAGGAATGCTGCTTACAGGCTTGCTGCTCCTGACTTGCCCAAGATGCCTTCATATAAACTCCAGCCCCATCTGCCAAGTGTTGGCATCACTGAAAATGTACTGAGACCTCCCATACCAATTAAGCATTAAAAAAATACAGTATAATCTTATCCACAAACCAACCAGATGCAGGCATTTTATCAAGTAAGATTTCTAACTCTAAAATTATACTTGCTTGTGTAAAGTTGTCACAAAACTAGACAAAACAATTCATTCCTTATCAATTTAATACATTATTACTATTCAACCATGACATGTCTTTAATAGTTCACCTCAAAGATTTCATATTAATAATAGTCACAATATAAAATATTCCAAAACCTAAGTACCATAGTATTTAAAAATTCAAATATTAAAAAAGTGTAGTTACTTTAAAATATTCAAAATCTCTCTAATCCTGCAATCTTTCTAATATTATAAGGTCTTCTTAAAATATTAAAAAAAACAAGTTTCTAAAATATCTAGTCTCTCTACAATATGCAAAATCTTTCTGAAACTTTAATTTTTCCATGTTCAACAACTCTTTATAACAAGACATTAACATATAATGGGGACACAGTTTATACAACCACATAAAACCTCCAAAGTATGCAATGAATTATATCTTGCTGAATTTTTGACAGAGTGGTCCCTTGGAACCAGGCAAACAATACAGGTTATTGCCCAGGCTTTTTATTATTCACTATAATCTGAAAGTAAAGATCATATTCCTGAATATTCAGCTTACATATGGCATTGAACATTGAGAAATGGAGCTGGTGCTTGATTAGAAGCTTTACACCAACTGGCTGGCATTCATTTTACTGGAAAGTATTTTGCACATTATGGAAAAGGAAAGTGATAAGTAGCATCATGAAGTTATATATACTGTGACATACAACAGAGATTTGCCAAAAGATATACTGGTGTAAGAGTGGCACAAATGTTACAGGAGTAGCCAATTACTTTTTGGTTGAGTTTAATTCTTACTCCATGAGATAAAACCAAAACCTTACATTATTAAAGCACTCAGGACCCAGAGATTAGATGGTTTATGGGCCAAGGGAAAATCTACTACTATTACCCTGCTAAGGCAATAGTTCTAAACGTTCCTAATTCTATGGCCTTTTAATACAATTACTCATGTTATGGTGACCCCAGAAAGAAAAAAATATTTTCACTGCAATTTCATATCTCTAATTCTGCTATGTAAGATATCTAATATGTGATCATTGTGAAAGTGTTGTTAGAATCACAAAGGTGGTGAAAACCACTATTCTAAAAGAACATCACAATAAGATGACTCCTAATGACATATTGCTATATACATATATCAGAGTATCACTCAGTTCTTACAAGTAAAGCTTCTCTCAGTAGATGGTAATTAACCAAAAAATCCACAACTACATAATGTGCAGAGTGGTAAACTTTAGAGCTCTAAAACAAACATAAATGGGATATGTTTATCAAAGTTCTCTCTTCAAGATGCAGGAAATAGTATTGAAAAGAAGACAGTAAGAGAAAGAGGTGTTGGGTGACTTTTAGAAAACAGATTATTTCATACAGAAATGATGCACATATAAATCCAGCAGCCTGTGATACCACACATAAGACATATAGATTCAAACCAGAAAATGTCCCATTACAGAAGGGAGAAGTTGATGCAAGGCTCTACCCTTAAATAAGAAGCTGATACCCTTGAGAAAATAAAAAATACATCCCCCCCCCCAATGGAGTGCCACTGGGTAGATGAATCACACATCAGGTCAGGCCCTATCCAACACAAAATGGATTCCACTACATACACACACACACACACACACACACACACACACACACACACACACACAGAGAGAGAGAGAGACAGAGAGACCGAGAGACAGAGAGAGACAGAGAGACAGAGAGACAGAGACAGAGACAGAGACAGAGTTGTTGTTGTTGTTTTGTTTCTGCATTTATCTTACTGAATTTCTCTTCTTCATCATCTTCTTCTAGTATGTCAATTTTTACTATGTTGTTTTCCTATTTTCAAACAGAGAAAGGGCATTAAAGTAGGTATTAGAAGAATAGTGAGGATCTGCAAGGAGTGTGAGGGGTTGGAAGAAATATAATAAAAATACAATGTCAGAAAAATTTGAATCAATTTTTAAAAAGTTATGTATGTCTCAGTCCCAAGATGACAAGAGAAGATGAAGAGGAGGAAGAGAAGAGGGGAAGGAGGAGGAGGAGAAGGGGGAGGAAGAAGAAGAAGAAGAAGAAGAAGAAGAAGAAGAAGAAGAAGAAGAAGAAGAAGAAGAAGAAGAAGAAGAAGAAGAAGAAGAAGAAGAAGAA
>OU015747.1:68375217-68444692 GCA_907169655.1 Acomys percivali
AAGAAGAAGAAGAAGAAGAAGAAGAAGAAGAAGAAGAAGAAGAAGAAACAAAGAAATTACGGTTATGTCAAAAAATACCCCAGTCATGTGCAGTCAACTTATTGCACAACTGTACCTCGTATCCTAATGGCCAAGGCCAGTAAAATCTTTACTGTTTTGGTGGCTGTAGAGGCAGGTGTCATCAGGGATGTTTCTGAAGTAAATGCCTCCAATGTATGTGTTTCCCAAACATTAGGTCAAGCTACATTACTTGATGACCTATGCCATTCATAATAAATTTATCAGGAATTTATTTCATGAAGCACAGAAGGACCAAAGACCCCCAACATGATTTAGAGTTGCTTGTGCTTTTCCATTCCCTACAGAAAAGATCATGTAGAAGCTGGCTTTGTAAAGGCAGAAGAGAAATCATTTGGGGAAAAATAGAAATAAAATTCAAAAACAAAATTTATCAAAAGAGAATTTCAGTCCATGGATTTTGGGTTCCTTAAAATGAAAAGTAAGCTATACACTTTCTTTTTCCAAAAGTGAAGAAACAGGCCACAGTCACTATCAAACAAAAGCAAAACCAAAGCCAAATGTATAAAGTTCAATGTTAATCTTCTCAGTCACAATATTCTGCACTCCAAAGTGTTTGGCATCTACACTTTTCTTGCTCTAACATCCACAGCACACACAGCTTGTCTTCTAGGCTCAGGCCTGTTTCACACTATGGCTAATGTACTGGTGTACAATCTGAGACTTTGATGAAAATGGACTTCACCTTCAGTAGACACCTCTGCATGGCACTCCTTGGGGACCTTAACCCTGCCCCATGATATCAGTCCTCAAATTCTCTCCATGACCTTTTAATTCTTGGAGTTTTTTCTGGCTATACCTTCAATATGACATCTCTTGGTTTCTCTCAGAGCTAAGTCTCTTCTGCTTTTCCTGAGACTTTTAACTCTTCAAAACCAGTACTACTTGGGGACACCTTACCAAGTTTGTCTTCCTGTATGAGATATTAGATTCTTCTCTTGAGGTTCTCCCTCCCAACATGAGTCTAGCTTGTGTCAAATAGACACAAACCTAACTATCACAGAAGGTGACCTGGAAAGTGAGGAGTTAAAAAAATGAGGAAAGTACTTCAGCTTCAGTGTAAAATGTAATTATGAGTTTTAGAGTTATATTTTTCAAATAGTATGAAGTGCTCTCTTTTTTATCTTATTATAATTTATTCACATTACATTACAGTAGTAATCCCTTCACCCTTATCTTCCTGTTCCCACCCTCCTTCCCTCTTCCCCCATGTTCCTCTCCCTTCGATCTCTGACAGGTGGGTCCTCCTCCCCTACCTTCTGACCACAGCCTATCAGTTCTCACCCAGATAGCCTGTGGTGCTGTCTTTAATGTTTGTCCTCATAGTAATATTGCATAGAGTGTACATTATTTGTTATATTGTATCCATGATTTAAATAAAAACAGAAGACATGATTAGATACAAAATACTATTTATCTTCAGGTGACAATTATTCTGATACATATAACTAAAAATTTCTTAATACTAATATGCAAGACTTATTTACTTTATGACTTATAGAGAGAACTAACTTTCAAAACTGAATGACAGTTCTTAAAAACAAATTTTAAGACAGTATGTTGCTTTTCTTCAATATAGAAGGTATCTCTCATGGCTTGAATTATCAGAGAATTTGATATTCATGAGGACTTCCAAATCTGTAAAAGAAAGAAACAATTTTTCACATATTCTCAGTGTCTAAATGTCTTGTGTGAGTATCCTTGCTCTGTGTACCTGGAAATGAAATTTGTGGCATAGCAGAACATCAGCTCCTAACACCTGTCACTTTTGCTGACTGTCTTCTCTTGCATGTAAACACCCAAAGAACTGTGATCTCCAATTTTTCATGGAGCAGAATGAAAGACCACTCAAATAAGAGGACAAAATCAATGAACAAAATCAATATAAGAGTTGTAAAAGCTATACCAATTATCCCCCTAATATATGGCCTTTTGAAGTGCCAAAGAGCATTTTTAAGTGCTACTTTTAATTTTTATCTCAATAGACTCACTGCTAATGGTAGGAAGCAATCAGGTGAAACAAAAAAAGACAAATGCCCAAGAGAGACTTTGGAAGCTAAAGGAGTATTTATAGTCTACTGAATGGCTCTTTTCCACATCCTGTTTTTCTCATTTTCTTTGTGAATCTTTTTAATATATGCGGACATATGATTTCCCAGTGTCAATCTTTATGTCTTGGATAGAAAAAAAGACCCTATGGGTTTGCTTTCCATGATGGTTTGAAGTGCATTTGTAACTTTTCACACAAACACATTATCATTAAGGAATTTTAAATCACATACACACACACACACATACACACACACACACACACACACACAGAGAGAGAGAGAGAGAGAGACAGAGACAGAGAGACAGAGAATCATGAACTTTGAGTATCATGAACAATTACAATGTACAATATTCTCATATATGTTCTTTGATTTTGAATGTTGAATATTATGTAAATATTGAATAGCACTCTATTGTTGGTTGCTTTCAAGAAACACAATTCACTGGAAAAGTCCCACATATATAAAAAAAACCAAGAGAATAAGCAAAAATATTTACGCAGAAACCATGCCAAAGTAGCCAATCTTACTTCCAAGAAAGACTTCAGGACAAAATTAGCCAAAAAAGAAAAAATCACTAAGTATTAATAAAACATATATTCCATTTGAAAAACGACAACTACAAATATATATGCCTCAAATGTTGCCAAGTCTAATTCCATAAAACAAACATTAATCAACATAAAAGACCCAACAAACAGTTAAAGGCAACAATTGTGGGCCTTTTTAATACCCAATTTTCACTACTACACCAAACTTTAGATTTAAATCTATCATGTGTCAAATGCACATAAAAAACATCTACAGACTACTTTACCTATGAGGTGAATATCCTGTGGCCCGAAGTCTGTGGGACTTTCTCTGAATATAGATCACATTTTGAAATGAAAATAAAAATTCAACATATCTTCAGACATGTAAAGATTGAACAATATACTCTTGAAAGCCCAGTGAGTCATGGAAGCAACACAAAAGAAAATTAAAAATTCTTGAAGTGAATACAATGAAAAGATAATGTACTTGGACCTATGAGTTAACATAGAGAAGTTTGTAATTATGAATTCTCATTTAAAAAGGTCATAGAACTGTCAAAATTTCACTCACGCACATTGATGCAAATTTACTCAGTAAAATACTAGCAAACCAAATACAAGAACACTTCAAATACACCAAGAAACCTAAGCAATTAGGCTTCATCCCTAGGATGCAGGGATGGTTCAACATATGAAAAAAATCTATCAATATTATCCACTACATAAACAAACTGAAAGAGAAAAACACATGATCATCTCATTAGATGCAGAAAAAGCCTTTGAGAAAATCCAACAACCATTCATGTTAAAAATCTTGAGGCTATCAGGGAATACAAGGCCCATACCTAAACACAATAAAAGTGATATACAACAAGCCGATACTCAACATCAAATGAATGGAGAGAAACTCAAAGCAATTCCACTAAAATCAGGCAAAAAACAATGCTCCCCACTTTTCCCCTATCTCTTTAATAAAGTACTTGAGTTTCTAGCTACAGCAATAAGACAACTAAAGGAGAACACAGGGTTGGAAAGGAAAAAGTCAAAGTAATGCTATGGGCAGATGTTATGATAGTATAAGTAAGTGACCACAAGGTTTCCACCAGAGAACTCCTACAGCTACACCTATAGTCGATGTGGGTGATCATAATACTAATTTAAAAAAACATTAGTTGCATGCCTGTATACAAATGATAGATGGACTGAGAAAGAAATGAGGAAAATTACACCCTTCACAGTATCCATGAATAATATAAAAAATCTTGGTGTAACTGTAACAAAGCAAGTAAAAGACCTGCATGACAAGAACTTCAAGTCTCTGAGAAAAGAAACTTAATAAAATACTATAAGATAGAAAAAATTTCCTATGCTCATGAATTGGAAGAATTAACATAGTAAAAATGGACATCTTACTGAAAACAATCTACTCATTCAGTGCAATCCCTCTCAAAATACCAACACAATTCTTTACAGACTTCATATTTAAAAACAAACAAATAAATAACCAAAACCAAGACAAAACAAAATGAAAAAATCAGAATAGCTAAAACAATCATAGACAATAAAAAAATTTCTAGAGATATTGCTACCTCTGAGTTCAAGCTATACTACAGAGCAAGAGTAATAAAAATTTCATGGTACTGGCATAGAAATAGATAAACTGGTTGATCAATGGAATTGAATCAAATACCCAGAAATAAGCCCCCATACCTTTGGACACTTGATTTTTGACAAAGGAGACAAAACTATACAATGAAAGCATCTTCACCAAATTGTTCAGCTCTCACCTACTGGATGTGTACACATAGAAAAATGCTAATAGTTCCATATTTATCATCCTTCGCAAAACTCAAGTGAAAGTGTATCAGATCTTAACATAAAACAAGATGTACTACATCTATTAGAATAGGAAGTGAGGAAGATTCTTGAACTCATTGGTACAAGAGATAACTTACTGAACATCATCAGGTCACGCTCTAAGACAACAATTAATAAATGTACCTCCTAAAACTTAAAGTCTTCTGTAAGGCAAAGAACACTGTCAATAGAAAGAAAGGACAACATGAAGATTGGAAAAAGATCTTTACCAATCCTACATGTGACAAAAGGCTAATAACTGAAATATATTTAAAAAATAAAAATTAAATACCAAAAAGAAAAATAACCCAAATAAAATTAGGGCACAAAACTAACAGACAATTCTCAACAGAGGAATCTAGAATGGATGAGAAACACTTAAAGAAATGCTTAATGTCCTTAGTCTTCCACAAAAAGCAAATCAAAACAATTCTGAGATTCTATCTTACATCTGTCAGAATGGCCAAGATCAAAAACTCAAGTGATATCACATGCTGGTGAAGAGGTGGAGAAAGGAGAATATTCCTCCACTGCTGGTGGGAATGTAAACTTGAACAGCTTTGGAAATCAATCTTTCACTTTATCGGAAAACTTGGGATAGCTGTACCTCAAGACCCAGCTATACCACTCCTGGTAATATATCCATAAGGTGTTACACCATAAAACACCGACTCAACTATATTCATAGCAGCTTTACTTGTAATAGCCAGCATCTGGAAACAAATTAAATGTTCCTGAACCAAAGAATGGATAAAGAAAGTGCGGTACATTTACACAGTGGAATACTACTCAGCTATTAAAGACAAGGAAATAATAAAATTTGCAGGCAAATGGATGGGACTAGAAAAGATCATCCTGAGTGAGGTAACCCAGACCCAGAAAGACAAATGAGGCACTCACTGATAAGCAGATTTTTGTCATATAGTACAGGATAAACATAATACAATGCACAAACCCAAAGAAGATAAATAACAAGGAAGACTCGAAGAAGACTTAAATCTCACTCAGAATGGGAAATAGAATAGACAGAGGTAGAAGTTGAAAGAGGAAACAAGTTAGGAGAGGGAGCACAGAATGAAATAAAGCTAGAGATCAGACATGGAGAGAGCTGGGTGGGGTGTAGGAGGAAGACAGAAGTTTGACAGAAAAAAGGAATTTTGGCCAGGTGTATCTCAGTGACAAGCTGAAGACCTAAGTCAGGATATACTTCTGAGTGGATATGAGGGGAACTCTATCTGAGACTTCTAGTAGCAGGGTTCATGGAGACTGAAGAGGACACGTTCTATTTAGACAGGATTCATAGTGGAGGAAGGAGACCACCAACTCATCCACAAAACTTCAACCCAAAATTTACTCTGCCTACAAAATGTGCAGGCATAAAGATAGAGCAGATAGGGCAGAGATTGAAGCAGTGTCCAACCAATGCCTGGTCTACCACTCCACTCCTCCTCACACTATTAAGGATACTTTGATGTCCTTACAGGTAGGAGCCTAGCAGAGTTATCCTCTGAGAGACTCCACCCAGCAGCAATTCTTAACAGATGCTGAGACTCACAGCCAAACACTGGGCAAAGCATAGGGAGTCTCGTAGATTAGTGGGGTAAAGCATAAAAGGACCTAGAGGTGACAGGAGCTCCACAAGAAGACTAACAGGGCCAAATAACCAGAGCCCAGAGGGTCCTATGGAGACTGAAGCCCCAACGGATTATGCATAGACTGGCCCAGGATCTGTAAAGAGACGTAGTCAATGGACAGCTCAGGCTTCCTGTTGGTTACCTAGCAAGGGGGGCAGGGTCTATTCTGATATGGACTCTGTTGTCTGCTTTTTTTTTTAATCACTTTTACCTGGCAGGACTACTCTGCTAGGCTACAGCAGCAGAGGAGGAGCTCAGTACTGATGGGACGTGATGAGCTGGAGAAAGTGGGTAGTGGGGCTCCCATTTTCTGAGGAACAGGGGAGGGAATATGGGAGCTGGAGGGTGTGACTTGGAGGAGGTGAGGGAGGGGGCTATGACCAGAACATAAAATGAATAAGTAACTTAATGAAAAAGAAAGCCTAAAGGCTGGATGAACTATTAAAGTCCTTCAAAAGTAAAAATTGTATTAGGTATGTCCTTAAATCAAAATGAACTGAAAACTAGTAATTAATTGTGTAGTCCCCATATTTAAAAAGTAAAGAAACTAGTATTAGGGTCTGAGGAGACAGTTTACGGTCAAGTTGCAATCAAGGCAAATGTGAGAACCACAGTTTGGATCCCTATAACCAATGTAATTTAAATGCTTGGTTTGAGATGCAGCCCACATAAAATTCCAGCTTCTGAAGACAGAGACGAGGAATCTCGAAAGAAAATTGGCCATTGAGATAAGCCAGGGGAGCCATATTTTAAAGCTGTGGGTTTGAATGGAAAACAGTTGTAAAGCAATTAATAGAGAGCTATTACAGTCATCGACCTTGAACCTTCATATGTACATGAACTTTCTTTTTTTTAAATATACTTTATTAATTTATTTATATTACATCTCAATTGTTATCCCATCCCCTGTATACTCCCATTCCTCTCTCCCTCTCATTTTCCCCTTCTCCCCCCCCCATGACTGTGACTGAGGGAACCTCCTCCCCCTTTATATGCTCATAGGGTATCAAGTCTCTTCTTAGCATGTGCACATGCATTAGAAAGTAAGTTCAGGATAGCAGGCTACCATAAACTTACTTTCAAATGCATGTGCGCATGCACACACATGCACAAACACACACACACACTCATATGCACACACACATCTGCAAGCATGCAAACATACATTCACAAACATTTATTATAATTAACATATTTCAAAGCAAACTGGCACTGAATTCAGACAGTTTCATTTCTGCCACACATATAAAAGAGATTAACCTCTAGAAAATCATAGAACAGTTACATTGAGTCATTTAATTAAAAAAAATATTACTATAGTGTCAGTAGCAGAATACAACTTTGCAACAAAAGAAAGCTTTATGATGTTTCTCTTAAACATTTATCTGAAAGTTCTGTACAAAATATTACTAAAATAAATCTTATGCAACATTAAATGGCATGTGTTGATGATGTGAATTGGATATTTAGTATCCTAATTAGTTCTACATTGACTTCAATTCCTTCCATATGCTTATCAACATTTACACTAACAGCTTTGAATGTAGAAGTGATTTTTCTCAACTTGACACAGAACACAAAGTGTGACTTTTACAGCTAACGTTTCAACTTAACAGTGACCAGGAATATTTTTCTAATTGTCAGGAATAATTAGAAAATCATCTCTCTCCTCTCAAAGTTCACTGTAGCAGAATTGCAAGATTCCATCCCCCCCCATGAAAGAAAAACATACAGGAGTGTTAAAAGAATAGATATTAGCTTCCTTTACTGATTGAATGTAGGAGATGTGTCTGTAGAAAAATTGAAATAATGAAGCACAGAAGACAGAATAGATAGTATACCTGTATGTCACATTTCTTTCATTTTTCACCAAAGAGAGAAGAAACTAATGAGTTCTTAGTTACCAACAAGCACGTTTTCTACTCAGACCTTGGTCCCAGACATGATTCTCAGATAAAAGGAAGTATGGCTCCTTTGTGAGCTACCTGATTCTGGGATTTGGATAAAATACACAGAAGGTAAACGCAGTTTGTGTTTTAGTTTTAGATAACAAGAGATTTCTAGAAACATCAAAACAATAAACAAATACATGGATAGGGATATTTCAAAGACATATAGGAGTTCGGTAGAAAAATTGGAACAATTTGATTAACAATATAATAAGTCTGTATAAAATTAAAAACAAATGAAGAATAAAATTAAAATAAATAAAATAAATTACTAAATAAATAAGTAAATATAATAGATTAAATATATTGCCATGAACTTCAAATTAAGTTTGGATGACAGATAGTTTTGGATTTACATAGTTTTTCTTCTAAAGATTACATTTTGAAGCTTTGGAAATAGAGTAACTTTACAGTGCAGAAATATGATAAATTATACTTCATAAGTATTGTTGTGGGCAGTGATAAGAAATGTTGATGACTTCTGCCTCTGAAACAATATAATAAAAATAGTCAAACGCTGGTTTTCCTTTTCTAAACCCATGATTCTAGTCTAGTCATGAAGATCACACCAATCTCTTCCTGAGGTGCTACAAATTAAGGGCATCATGGGTATCTAAATCAAGATATATTGTTGAGGAGCCTTTAGAGCAATAAAGGTTTTCCTTGATGCTTAAAGAAAAGATAGCATTAAAACATATCATGCCTGGGCCCTAGCCACATTGGGCTCATAGAATGGAAGTGTGGATCTTTAGTCTTACATCAATATTATGGTAAAATGTTCTAATATAAGCACTTACCATTATGGAAGATAGAGTGTGGAATGTATGGAAAAGTCTGTCACAATTCTATATCTATTTTAAAATGTTATTACGGTTTGGAATATATAAAAATATCAGGAAATTTTGTTAACTTACAGATGTTTTAAAATAACCTCCCATAAATATTACAAATAGAATAAAGTCATATAAGAAAAAATGTAGATAATGAATACTATGAATAAGGATGCAAATATATCTGTGTCATTTAAGTTTTTTTGCCTAAATTGTCATTAGACATCATCTGATGTAGTATAGGTTTAAGAATGTTATTGTACAATAAAAGATGCCCCGGAGGAATCTCCATAAGGGATCTCAAACTGTACTATAAAGCAATAATAATTAAAACAGCATGGTACTGGCACAGCAACATGCTGGTCGATCAGTGGAAACGAATCAAAGACCCAGATATGAATCCACACACATATGGTCACTTCATTTTTGACAAAGAAGCCAAATCCATTCAATGGAAAAAGGATAGCATCTTCAACAAATGGTGCTGGTCTAATTGGAGGTCTATGTGTAAAAAATGCAACTGGACCCATATTTGTCACCTTGCAAAAAACTCAAATCCAAGTGGATTAAAGACCTCAACATAAAACCAGAGACACTAAGTCACTTAGAAGAAAAAGTGGGGAAGAGCCTGGAACATATTGGCACAGGAGACAACTTTCTGAACAGAACACCAACAGCCCAGGCCTTAATGTCAACAACTAATAAATGGGACCTCATGAAGCTGAGAAGCTTCTGTAAGGCAGGAGACACTGTCAAGAGAACAAAGTGACAGCCTACAGACTGGGAAAAGATCTTCACCAACCCTACATCTGACAAAGGTCTAATATCCAAAATATATAAAGAACTCAAGAAATCAAACACCACCAAACTAAATAACCCAATTGAGAAATGGGGCTCAGAACTAAACAGAGAATTCTCAACAGAAGAATATCAAATGGCTGAGAAACACTTAAAGAAATGCTCAACCTCCTTCATCATCAGGGAGATTCAAATCAAAACAACTCTGAGATTCCATCTTACACCCATCAGAATGGCTAAGATCAAAAATTCAACCAACACCACATGCTCATGAACATATGCCTAGGTATATAGAGGCTTGACTTTGCAAGTCTTCTTTCATTATTTCCTACCTTATGTATTAATATATCTTAGTTGAATTCAGAGCTCAAGCTTATGACTAGTGTAGCTAGCTACATTCATCTTAACTACAGCTGGGATAAGATTGTGGTTTCTACACCCACCTGGCATTTATGTCAGTGCTGGAGAGGCACACTAGGGTCTTGGGTTTGAACAGAGAGTCCTTCCTCTATTCAAAAAGAAATTTTTCTGCCTCCTTTTCCTGTTTATTCTTAGATTGACAAGAATCTATGTAATTTCCTAAACAATCTAAGGCTTTAAAGTGTATAATATACAATAAATAAATAAATCAAATTTATTAATATGTCATTATATCACAGTTATAATTTTTGTGATAAGGATTTTATAATTCCCCATAGTATTTTACAAAAATATGATGTGTCATCATTAGATACAGTTGCTGGGATGAATAATAGATCCATTAATTTGCTTCTTATACCTCTAATTTTGTATTTTTATATTGATGTCTTATATGTTACTCGTATCAAAGAATAATATTAAAAATTTTCATTGCTGCAAAAAAATTAATTGGTAAATTTAAAGCTTTTGGCTAGGAAATCTTCTGTAACACAATGCTACACTTTCTTTTCTACAAAACACACTCTGTTGTTGTCTTGTTTCTCTTCATTTTACCTAAAGCTAGTGTCTTCTAGAGGTTGAGATATTTTTCATAACTTTAATTTTATCTTATTGATGTACTTCAAGTGCCTTGTGCTGCTATGCAAGTTAATCATAAATCCTAAATACACATGGCTTTTTATTCTGAGTAGCGTAAGAATTCCATGTTAATTATTGCTGAGACTATTTTAATTTAGCAATATGAAAGTATTTATTATATACTAAATTGTTTTGTTTTGTTTTGTTTTGCTGTTGTTTTGTTGTTGTTGTTTATCTTGCTTTATAGTGATCGGCATATTTGTTTCAGAGACTGAAATACCTTGAGAAAATTTCTGTGCTAGAATTGATTTGTGCTGAAAGGAAAAATCAAGTCTGTTTATAATCCATCAGGAAAAATACCTCTTACTTCTTTTTAGGCAGTAAGAGCTCATGCAAGCCCCAGATGCTATATGTTTTTAAAGCAGCATACAGACTTGTGTGAGCTGCATTTCTTCAAAGTGAAGTGTACAAGCTCTTGAAAGCAATCAGTCAGAATTTCAGGTTTTATTTCAAAATTCTTCAGCTTCGATTGTTTATAGTAGATTTTGAACCCATCCTAAAATAGCTTGTCCTGCTGATCCATAAAGTGTTTCTGAGCAATGATACTCTTGGTAAATGTAGAAAAAAGTAATTCTTACAGTGATACTGTAATGCATGAAGACATTTTATCTAACATGTGTAGACAAGTAGGATTGGGATCTAAGTTTTAGTGTTTAAGAAAACATGATTCTATTGTCCATACTTTCCATAGGCCCTGACATTCTACTGCCCATAATCCTCATAAACCCTGAAATATCTTGTCAGCAGCAAGTTAGTGCCTTGTAATATAATTTCTCATATAAAGGGTGGGAAATGAAATTTGCAAAAGTAAAATTTAAATTTAGGACAGTCTGAGGCTAAACCTGTCACTGTCACAATATTTTATGCTCTAAAGAGAAACTAGAAATTTTATTCTCAGTAAACACCAAACTATTCTCTCTGAATTATTTTTCCCCAGGAACTTTCTGTGTTAGTATGGTGTATTTTTAAGCTGCAATAATTAAAATGCTATTTCATGTCATTAATTTCTGCTTCTGTGTAGGATAGAGCAGTGCACCATCAACATAAACTATCAACAGACTCAAAGTGTAGAGTCCTAAAGCTTAGAGTCCGTGCCAGGGAAATTCCAAGGAGATAAATCTTTACTTGGCCATAATGTATGGTCTTCCTCCTTATTGCTTTTTCTCCACCATATTTTGTACTATTCCTGTAAGGTCATAAATGATATGATTGCAGTTACCAAAATTAATGTCTTCATCAATATTAATTTTTTATTAATTTATTCTTGTTACATCTCAATGGTTATCCCATCCCTTGTATCCTCCCATTCTTCCCTCCCTCCCATTTTCCCCTTGGACTGTTCCTGAGGGGGATTACCTCCCCCTGTATATGCTCATAGGTTATGAAGTCTCTTCTTGGTAACCTGCTGTCCTTCCTCTGAGTGCCACCAGGTCTCCCCCTCCAGGGGACATGGTCAAATGTGAGGCACCAGAGTACGTCAGAAAGTCATATCCCACTCTCCACTCAAGTGTGGAGACTGTTCTGCCCATTGGCTAGATCTAGGTAGGGGTTTAAAGTTTTCCGCCTGTATTGTCCTTGGCTGTTGCCTTAGTTTGAGTGGGACCCCTTGGCCCAAATCTGCCTATCATAATGTTCTACTTGTAGGTTTTTAGGACCCTCTGGATCCTAATTCAAGTGACACCACATGCTGGCAAGGATGTGGGGAGAGAGGAACACTCCTTCATTGCTGGTGGGAATGCAAACTATTACAGCCACTTTGGAAATCTATCTGGTGCTATCTCAGAAAACTGGGAATAGGGCTTCCTCAAGACCCAGATATTCCACTCCTTGGAATATACCCAGAAGATGATCCAGCACACAAAAAGAAACTTTGCTCAACCATGTTCATAGCAGCCTTATTCATAATAGCCAGAACATGTAAACAGCCTAAGTGTCCATCAGTAGAAGAATGGATAAAGAAACTGTGGTACATATACACTATGGAATACTACTCAGCTATTAAAAACAAGGAATTCCTGAAATTTGTGGATAAATATTAATTTTTTTACAAATTTAATTCTTAACAAATATTACTAAATTAAGTAAGTGTGCATAGTTGTGAAACATTTTATAGCACTCAGAACTATATACTCATATGTAAGTTTTAAATTTCTTAGTTTATAGATAACAGAGCTACAGGTAGGAGAAATCACATCAGTTTATTATCATATTTGACTTAGAAGTGTTTTGACCCAAATTCAAATCCAGATCTGCCTATTATCTAGCCTATCTATCCTCCCATCTCACCTTGATGCCACAGAATGAGGTTAATAAGACTCAGGCATTCAGAGAGAAGTACAATCACTTAGGCAGCCATGTAAGAATACAAATATCTTTCATTTGCACTGCACTGTGTCTCATCTATAAAGTATCACTCAGTTCACTAATTGAACAAGAGTCGAGACCGAGACTTTAAGGAGAGAAAGTTCAGGAATATAGAGTGAGAAGAAACTGCTTTCTCTCTGTGGAATCACAAAGGGAAAGAAAGGTCACATTGCCAGCTGGAGCAATGCTGTCTGTCATCAGATTTTATAATATGGTGGAAACATGGGGTCTATGACACTGAACAAGCAGGGAATAGCTTATTACATCCCAAAATAGCACAAATGCCAAGCAACTTTAACTCTCTTAGCCTCAGGAAAGTTCTCCATTCTCTGTGAATGTACAATTGCATTAAATTATTTAGAAACTTAAAGCTTCAGTATATCAAAAGACTAAGTCCTAGTGTGTTATTTTGAAAATGTTTGAATAAGGACTGCTTTAAATTAAGCTTGATGTATTACACACTACAAAGTTTGTAAAAAGTGCTAATATTAAGTCAGATCCTGAATTATGAAAATGAACACAATATTCTATTAAATGAGAAGATAAACTATGAAGGAATTAGTGAAAGATCTACTTGTCGTTGTCCTTTGAATTTGAAGTGGAATAATTATTTCCTAGGCAGAGTTTGTGTGCTAGGTGTCGTTCTTCATGTAAGACTTGAAATGAAATTATAAATCCCTAAATTGTGATTTTATTACTGTGGAAAACCTGACAGAATCTTAACCACGAAGCAGAATTCTGCAGTGTCAAAGACATATGCTAGTTCTATATGATATTGAAACAGTGGCAACAACAACAACAAAAACAGAGGGAGGAAAGTATTAATCTAGTGCATTTTATGTTCCATCACTCTTTACTTTCAGAAGATTAATACTGATAATTATCCTCTATATATTTTTATATCACCTACAACAAAACTTCCTAAATAATGCTTTGTTTTAAGAAAACATTTGTATTTAAAATAAGAGCTGTTTCATTTCTTTTTCAGAAGAAAAACATCTAAAATATATGCTTTTTTATTCTGAATATTTTTTTCTAAAACAAAAAAGATATTTCATCAAAATCCACTTTCACAATTCTTCTGTTTCTTTCTTATCTAACTTTCCTGAAATTTACTTTGCATAAGGCTTCCTCAAATTTGAGCAATGGGATCCTGGGTTAAAACAAAATACTATGTGGCTGAAGATTGTTTAGTGGTTAAGAGCATGTGCTGTTCGGGCAGAGGAGTGGAATTTAGTTCCAAGCAGCCACATCAAGGTCTCAACTGCCTGTACCTCTAGCACTAAGAGATCTGAAATCTTATTCTGGCCTCTGCAGATATGGCATATATGTGTACACACCCACACAGACAAACCCATGTTCCCAATTTAAAAATTGTGAAATCAAACTTGATATGTAAAGTATATGAACACATAGTTGTGTACAGTAAGTTAGGGATAGAGATCAGAACCTATTCTGGTTAAGTTTACACATCCCATATCAACTGTCAGTAGGAAGCTCTGTGAAAATGTGGTACTTTCTTCAAAACTGCAATTTTTATTGTAGTTGAATGTCTGGATTCCACTTAACTTGAATATCTGTTAAATGTTCATTGAGGTTTCCAAATTTCAGGCATGTATTTTTATCTTGGAATAATGATAAACAACAAAACAATACAACCCACTAATAATAAATCATGTCCTTTTCTCTAAATTGTGTTAAATTTATAAAAAAAACTTCCTCAGGTTATGATAAACAAACTCTGTAGTAACAATATATGTTTCAGCATTGTATCATTTAAAATTCCCCAGAAAAATAGAAAAAAAGATCATATTTTTGTATAGTACATTAATAATATTATAACTGATTTTGAAGAATTGAAAAACTGGATTGTGCTTTTAGAAACTGTGAGATTCAAATCTACTGCATAGGATGGTAGCAAGAAGAAAAGCTGTTTCAATATTGGGGTTGAATTTCTTTAGGGATTTCTAAGCGATTTCCTTATGATATTCAATGTCCTTGAAATCTACCTAAATCATTGACACTAATTTCTTTTACTTAAAGTCAATTGATTATAGAATTTTTTTATTTGAAATTATTTATTTATTTACTTATTACATATACAGTGTTTTGCCTGCCTGTACACCTGCATACAGAAGAGGCTATCAGATCTCATTATAGATGGCTGTGAGCCACCATGTGGCTGCTGGGAATTGAACTCAGGACCTTTGGAAGAACAGACAGTGCTCTTAATCTCTGATCCATCTCTCCAGCCCTCATTATAGATTTTAAACCACATGTACAAGATAAACTCATATTAAGACCTACCTTAATATTTAATTGAATTTTTGTGTGTCATAAAGTAGTATGAGAAATGTTTTAAATGTATTATTATATTTGTTAACTTGTAAACCTATTGAAAATTTACAATTTTAGAGAACAAGCAATAAATTGTTCTATTAAATAGGTTTTTTCAGATCTTTTTCATGATAACGCAGATGAAGCTAATTTTCTGTCATTTAATTTAATAGACAGAGGCTCTGTACAAGTGGAGTTCCCTTGCTAATAAGATATTTTTGGAGATTGGGTCTCTAGCATATGATATAGCATACCGTAAGCATCCAAATAGTCCGGGTATCACATTGTGATATTTTGACTGTTAGTGTAACATAGCAATGTGGATAGACAACATATTTGAAGTACTTATTGGAACCATTATTCTCAACTGTTTCATTGTCATTAGCTCCTTTAGTCTTCACAGAAGCTTTTTAAAGAGCATCAAGTGGGTGGGTGATACACACAGTGTCCTAAACAATAAGTTTAGATTCATGCTTAAAATGCTAAACTGGAGACCTGTTTAGCACATCACACTGTTCTACCTTTAACAAAATGCATAAATATACAAATATGCATTTGCTCTAGGCCAAAACAAACATAAAATAAAGACAACTCATGTGAAAAATACCAACAACCTGATTTAGGCAAATCAATAACTTATCCAATATGTTTGAAATGCTTTTCAACATTATTAATCTAAAGTTACATTTATAATAGGACAAGATATGCACTTTTAAGTGTCATAATTTAGATGTTTAGACACATCAAAATGGTATTTTGATCGAATTCCACATCTGTTCTCTTCTTGCCATTTTCAGAACCACTGATCCCACAAGGACACTTCATTTCTGATATTCACTAAAATTATATGTGTTCTGATTCTCAAAACCAACCATATCAGAACTTTTGATTAATCAGCTACTGAGAGGAATTTCATGTCTGATACTAAATTAGTCACACTACACATAGGTTTATCTTTGAAGTTGAAATGCTTGATACTGACATTGCATATGAAATTTATCTAATGGATACATGTGTGTATACACTTTGATTAGCTATGGCATGTTATTCAATGTGCCTAAGTTGGAGAATTATTTCTCAGACCTTTTCAGCTGAAGAATTGCCTGATTACTTTACATATTTTCTGTTAACTTCTCCATTAGTAGGAATTATTTTGGCTATAACTGACCTATATATATTTGTATTTATGAAGACTTTTGGTATTAATTTTGATAATTCTAGGCTTAATAAAGAAAGACTAAACTTTGTCATAATTTGACTTACACAACATTCATACCATAAAAAGGGAAAATTAAACCTCTCCAGTTTTTATTAACTTATGTGTAAGAGCATCCTAAAATCTATTATCTTGTATTCCATCCATGTTTAATAACTGGGAAAATTAACAGCATTATTTCTGAAGGAAACTAGGGAATAATTACAACATTTTCTAGAATTTGCTACAGCATCTTTTTGTAGCTTCCAGGTCATGTCATAAATTACAGTCTTTCATATTTTTATCTTTAAGTAAGAAGTTGATACAATTTATAAAATCATTTAATCTCACCCCACTTACTTTAATCTCACTCCATTTAATTTTATTTTAAAAGAAGTCTATGATACAATAAGGAGAGATGTTTAAAGACTCCAGGCTACCTATAATGATTAACTGTTTCAGATCCATAGGACATACCCATAGTAAAAGTATTTTAGGAAATGGTGCCCTCTCCAGAATGGATAATGCACTGTCAGTAGTGCACACAGATGCCCTGTGAGAACGTTGTCTACAAAATGAATTACTTCTCTCACTCTCAGAAAAATGGTAGATAGTCTTTTTAATTCTATAGTCTTCTCATAGAAAAACAACATGGCTTTGGACCTCTGCATTTCTAGAGATGTAATTATCAGAGATCTCTAGGCAAATATCTTCTTTAGAGACATCCCCTAATAAATAAACATAAAAACAAAACACAGAAAGGAACCAAAGCATCTCCACTCACATTCCTGTAAGATGCTAAGGGTCAGTCATTCATGCTTGGGCAGCTCTAACACTGTAACATCCACTGTAGAAAATTTAGTTTCTCTAGATTTCTAGCAATGTCATAACAAAGTAGCAGATCCTAGGTGTGCTGAAAATTAAAATTTGCTGTCTTAAGATTCTAGAAATAAGAGACATAAGTGTTTTCTGATTTGGTGTCCTGACACTGCTCTCCATATTTTTCAGAAGACTGTTTTCCCATAGGTATTGTCACTTTTTCTCCCCAGTGTATATGAATTTTTGGCATTGTTCTCCCTTTTTGTAAAAAAATAAGGGCATAAGTTAGAGTGGATTAAGCTCAGCACTTAGGAATTTATTTGAACTTAGTTATCTCTTTAAAGACCTTGTATGTGAAGGAAATCGGTTGCCAATGCTGGAATTACAGTTTCCACACACTTATTTTGGTGAATAGTTTCACTCATAACATCCATCTTTGCAGAGAACTTCTTGCTGCACTCTAGGTGCCTGCAACGTGTCCTCTTTGATATTGGCACTCGTCTTTGGAATGCCAACCCATGCCCTTGCCATACCACATTGTATTGCACTGCAATTACTTAGAAAGGAATGCAAATTACTGTAGTAGATGAGAGACTATGCATCTCAGAATTGGTGCTTGAGGGAATAACAGCCTCAGCTGCTATGTGCTGAGTCATTCAATATGTCTGTACAAGGTCACTATTTCCTTACCTCTTCCAAGCCAGTAACTGTGTAGCACATATACCCTACCTATGGTTATTGCTTTAAAATACAGGCAAGTATGAAGACAATTGCTTAAGGACCACTCCCTCAAGTTTTAACACTGCCTTTGAATTGCATTGTCCTTGGGAGGCATCCTCTCCGTGTGGCTTCTTCACAGTGCTTAGGTCTAGACAGAACAGTGTTGCTGTTGCCCCACCTCTCTCTAAGTTCTTAATTTTCTCTCATAAGTTTTCCCTAACATGTTTTTGTGCTTCAAATTATATGATGTTGTCCTGAAGGGTCTGAAGATATTAGCAACACATGTATAAATCATGGCATATTTCACTGTGTAAAGAATATGTCTCAAAAAAGAGAACTGAGAAAGTAAAGAAAACAAAACCCAAAAAATAACCAAGGAATTCCCGAAAGTTGTGGACAAATGGATTGAACTAGAAATTATCATAAGGAGTGAATTAACCCAGAAGCAGAAAAGCTCAAATGGTATATACTTACTTATATCTGGACACTAGCCTAAGGGGCATTTCCCATGAAAGTCTTCACTTACCAGGAAAGTGGGACAGAGGGGAGTACATCCTATTGGGACTCTAGGTGAGAGAAGCATGGGAGAATGAGGAAATAGAAGGATCCAGATGGTCCTGGAAACCTACAAGAAGAACATTTTGATGGGCAGATCTGGGCCCAGGGGTCTGGCTCAAACTATGGCACCAGCCAAGGACAATACATGCAGTAAACTTCAAACACCTACTCAGATCCAGCCAATGGACAGGACATTCTCCACAGTTGAGCGGAGAGTGGGGACTGACTTTCACATGCACTCTGGTGCCCCATATTTGGCCACGTCCCCTTGCTGGGGAGGCCTGGTGGCACTCAGAGGAAGGATAACAGGCTACCAAGAAGAGACTTGATAGCCTATGAGCATATACATGGGGAGGGGGACCCCTTAGTCACAGTCATAAGGGAGGGGAGTAGGGGGAAAGTGGAAGATAAGGAGGAATGGGAGGATACAAGGGAAGAGATAACAACTGAAATATAATATGAATAAATTAATAAAATATATATTAATAACAAATCTAATAAACACATTCATGTTAGAAACACTAAATCCTAGTGAAAAATTGACAGTTAAAAAATTAATTTAATCACTTTACAGCCTTACCCCAACTTCCTCCCTCCTCTCCTTCCAGACTCACCCTCAAGCCCCCCTCCTCCCATTTGACCCCCTCCTTCTCAGAGAAGGGGAGGCCCACAAGGGGAGTCAATACACCCTGGGACTTTAAATCACAGCAAAATTCAGCTCATCTTCTTCCATTGGAGACTGTCAATACAGCCCAGCTAGTGGAAAGGATCCAGAGGCTGGCAATAGAGTCAGAAACCACCCCTTCTTCCACTTTTAGGGGACCCACATGTTGTCTGGGCTGCACATCTGCAATGTGCACATCTAAACCTAGTCCATGCATACACTTTTCTTGGTGGTTCAGTCCCTGTGAGTCCCCATGGACCTAGATCAGTTGACTCTCTGTGTCATCTTGTGTTGTCCTTGACCCCGCCAGCTCCCTGTATCCTTCTTCCCAGCCTTCCACAGAACTCCTTTAGCTTAGATTATTATTCGACTCTGGGTCTCTACATATGTTTTCATCAGCTACTGGATGAAGCCTCTCCGCAGACAGTAATGTTAGGCTCCTGCCTGCAAGTATAGCAAAGTATTGTTAAAGTGTCTGTGGTAGGCTCTCTCTCATGGGTATCAACTTGAGACAGTAATTGGTTTGCCATTTCCTCAATTCTTTACCCCTCCTCTTCTTGTAGACGAGACAAATTTTGGGTCCAAGGTTTTAAGGGCAGGTTGGTGTCTTGCTCCCTTCACTGTGAGTTTTACCTCTGTCTAGGAGGTGGCTACTTTAGCCTTCTTAACTCCCACTGCTAGCAGTCCCAGGTAGGGCACTCCTATAGATTCCTGAGAGTCTCCCCATCCAAGAGTTGTCCCCGTCAATTTCTGTTCTCTTTTGGTCTTCCCTCTCTTCCTCTCCTACACTTGTTACCCTCCCCATGTCCTCTCCCACCTAGTTCCCTCCCTCCCTCTTCCTCAGATGTCTGTTTCATTTCCAGATATGAGTGAGATTCAACCACCTTCCCTTGGGCCATCCTGGGTGTCTTTGCATCTGTGAATTTTAGCATGGTTATCTTGTACTTTATGTCTAATATTCACTTGTAAGTGAGTACACACCACTCATTTATTCTGGGTCTAGGTTACCTCACTCAAGATGATGTTTTTTATTTCCATCTATTTACCGGATATTTTCATGGTTTCTTTGGTTTTAAGAGCTGAGTAGGATTCAAATTGCTTTATCAATTCATTGATTGAAGTACATGTAGTTTCTAGTTATTATGAATCAAGCTGCTATGAACATAGTTGGGCAACAGTCCTTCAATGTTTAGATCTGCATCTGCAGCAGATATTCTAAAATTGTAAAACTATATATTTAAAATGAGCGCATTACTATAGAAGTAATATTTTATATTTCTGAATTTAATTACATTGTAAGGAAATTATATGTTGTCTAATATACTAAGTATATTTTAATGGTTATATTC
Source organism: Acomys percivali (assembly GCA_907169655.1). NCBI lineage: Eukaryota > Metazoa > Chordata > Mammalia > Rodentia > Muridae > Acomys > Acomys percivali. The sequence continues at coordinate 68,396,010 of OU015747.1, forward strand.
TTAAAATGTTGCATAAAATTTATTTCAATGTAAATTATTCACATATAAAAATGTATGTTTTAACTTGTGATAAAGCCAAATTTACTAGAACTATTTACTTCTTGAATTCCTTGTTTTTATACATAGGTATTATATTTATTCTCTATGGAAAATATTGTAAAGTGAGAATACTACTGAAAAAAATATATGGTTATAAAAACTGTTGACTTTTATTTAAAAGAATATTGAGAAAAAGAAATATCTTGTCTATTTTTTAAAGCATTCTGATTAAAGAAATTTAGCAAACAATCAAATATACTTTATTATTGCTGTGGGATATTCACCAGAGAAGACCAGTGGGACTCAGGGTTAAACCAATGGAAAGTACTTATTTGCTGTCCAGCATTTACAGTGAGTTGGTCAGGATCCCAGTGTAGCCCGAATGTTTGTCAAGGTGAGCTTTTAGTCATAAAAACATATTATGGGTTTACACATCTCAGTACACAATAACAGTTAGCAAGAAATGGAGCTATGGAAACAAACAACAAACAAACAAACAAACAAAGCAAGGTTAGTGCATTCAGGGACTTCGGCAGACTGTAGCCTTTACCTTCTTGAGTACTGGGATTACAGGCCTGTGTTATTGTGACCAGCTCACTGATTTTTTTTCTAATTATTCCTCACTGATTGGCATAGAAATAATAAGTTTATCCTACTGTCATACCAAGACCTTCTAATCTCATAAAAAGAAAATCTAACAGTTTTGTGCTTGCTAAGAATAATGTTGGCTAAAGAATCTAACTGTGCTCCCAAATGAGAAGCAGAGTTTTTAGATGGCCCAGGTCTATGTATATTTGAACATTGAATTTCTTAAAGGTTTTATACCCCATAAGTGTAGCTGAATTTCTACCTTTAGGGAAATCCATGATACCTGCCCCACCAACAGAGAAATGAGAATGGTGATGTCTTGTTCTGTGTAGAAAGCCCAGATTCCAGGTCTTGGTAGGCCTTGCCATTTCTCAACTACGAATTAACAATTGTGGTACAATATACATAAAACCAGAAAGTCTTACCATCATGAACTGAAGGGCAACATCAAAAGACATGCTAATGTCCAAGGTAAGGAAGGAGAATTTGTGAAGCATCAGTCATACAGAAATAGCTACAGGCAACTAAGAAATACAAATAAAGGAAGAAATAATCTTCCCCAAGGAGTATACATCAATTACTTATCTAATTAGTTTTATTTCAGTTAATGTGGTTTTCCAGCTTTTTCCCCTTTATTCTTCTTGCATTTAGTACCAGTTAATTGAAATTATATGAGATGTGTATTAAAACATCTTTTTATTCCCAAACTATAAATAAGTTTATGTACCAAAATTATTACCAATAAATCACCATGAAGAGTTTAGTGAAGGAAACCAACATATGGTAGACGATATGGTCTTATGTCTCAATTTCTCTTTCAACAGAAACCTAATGAAACCTGTAAACAATGACAGTTTCACTTTCTACTGATGATAAGTTCCTCTCTCATAAAGTTTATTCTCTGTTTATAACAGCATAAAATATTTTCCAGATTCCTTGTTTTCCCTCATTATCTCTTTCTCCTACTCTTTCTAAAACTTCACCATTGAATTTTTTGAAATTGTAATACATCATAAATAAAACTTTCAACTCCTCTTCTCTAAAACTTACATTTTACTGATTTATTCAGATTACAACTCAATTGTTATCCCATCACTTATATCCTCCTGTTCCTCCCTCCCTCCTGCTTTTACCCTATTCCCCTCCCCTAGGTCTATGAGTGAGGGGCACTTCCTCCCCACTATATGGTCACAGGCTATCAAGTCTCATCTTGGTATCCTGCTAATTCTTTCTTTGAGTGCCACCAGGCCTCCCCACCAAGGGGAAGTGGTCAAAAATGGGGCACCAGAGTTCATGTCAGAGTCAGTCCCCACTCTCCCCACAACTATGAAAAATGTCCTTTCCATTGGCTAGATCAGAGTAGGGGTTCAATGTTTACTGCATGTATTCTCTTTGGTTGGTGCAGTAGTTTGAGCAGACCCTCCTGGGCCCAGATTCACCCATCATGACGTTCTTGTAGGTTTCTAGGATCCTCTGGATCCTTCTATTTCCCCATTCTCCTGTATTTCTCTTAACTAGAGTCCCAATAGGATGTCCTCATATCTATCACAGTCTCCTGGTAAGTGAAGACTTTCATGGGACTAGTGTCCATTTATAACTGAGCATATACCATGTGAGTCTTTCTGTTTCTAGGTTAACTCACTCAGTATGATCATTTCTAGTTCCATTCATTTGTGCACAAATTTCAGGATTTCACTGTTTTTAATAGCTGAGTGGTATTCCATGGTGTAAATGTATCACAGTTTCTTTATCCATTCTTCAACTGAGGGGCATTTAATCTACTTCTAGGTCCTGGCTATTATGAATGAAGCTGCAATGAACATGGTTGATTATATGTCCTTGTTGTGTGGTGGAACATCTTCTGGGTAGATTCCAAGGAGTGGAATAGCTGTATCTTGAGGAAGTCCTATTCTCAGTTTTCTGAAAAAGCACCAGATAGATTTCCAACGTGGTTGTACTAGGTTGCATTCCAACCCTCAATGAAGGAGTGCTCTCCTTTCTCTACATCCTTGTCAGCATGTGATGTCACTTGAGTGTTTGAACTTATCCATTTTGATGGGTATAAGTTGCAATTGCAGAGTTGTTTTGATTTGCATTTCTCTGATGACTAAGAATGTTGAGCACTTTTTTTAAGTTTTTCTCATCCATTATATGTTCCTCTATTGAGAGTTCTCTGTTTAACTCTGAGCCTCATTTCTTAATTGTGTTATTTGGTTTGATGGTGTTTAATTTCTTGAGTTCTTTATGTATTTTGGATATTAGACTTTTGTCACATATAGGGTTGGTGAAGACCTTTTCCCAGTCTGGAGGCTGTCACTTTGTTCTCTTGACAGTGTCTTCTGTCTGACAGAAGATTATCAGTCTCATGAGGTCCCATTTATTAATTGTTGACCTTAAGGCCTGGGCTATTGGTGTTCTGTTCAGGAAGTTGTCTCCTGTGCCTATGTATTCCAGGCTTTTGCTCACTTTTTCTCCTAACTGATTTAGTGTCTCTGGTTTTATGTTGAGGTCTTTAATCCACGTGGACTTGAGTTTTGTGCATGGTGATAAGTATGGTTCTACTTGCATTTTTCTACACGTAGACGTCCAGTTAGACCAGTACCATTTATTGAAGATGCTATCATTTTTCCATTCAATAGATTTGGCTTCTTTGTCAAGAATCAAGTGAGTATTTGTGTGTGGATTCATTTCTGGGTCTTCAATTCGATTCCATTGATCAACCAGCCTATTGCTGTGCCAGCATCATGCTGTTTTAACTACTGTTGCTCTATAGTACAGCTTGAGATTGGGTATCGAGATTCCTCTGGAGGATCTTTCATTGTATAGGATTGCTTTAGCTATTCTTGCTTTTTCTTTTTCATGTGAAGTTGAGAATTTATCTTTCAATATCTTTAAAATATTGTATAAGTGTTTTAATAGGGATTGCATTGAATCTGTAAATTGCTTTTGGTAAGATGGCCATTTTTACTATGTTAATTCTCTCGATCCTCGAACAAGGGACATCCTTCTATTTTCTGATGTCGTCTTCAATCTCTCTCTTTAAAGTTTTCTTCAAACAAGTCTTTCACTTGTTTGGTTAGAGTTGCTCCTAGATATTTTATATTGTTTGTGGCTATCATTAAGGGTGTAGTTTTCCTAATTTCTTCCTGTACATGATTTTCTTCTTTATATAGGAAAGGTACAGATTTTTTTTTGAGTTAATTTTTTACCAGCCATTTTGCTTAAGGTGTTTATCAGCTGTAGCAGTTCTCTGGTTGAATTTTGAGGTCACTTATGTATGCTATCATATCACCTGAAAATAGGGATAATTTGACTTCCCCCTTTCTCATTTGGATCCCCTTGTTCTCCTTTTGTTGTCTTATTGATCTGGCTAAAACCTCAAGAACTATACTGAAGAAATATTGAGAAAGTGGGCAGCCTTGTTTGGTCCCCGGTTTTAGAGGAATTTCCTTGAGTATCTTTCCATTTAATGTGATGCTGGCTATTGACTTGCTGTATATAGCATTCATTATGTTTAAGTATGTGCATTTGTATTCCTGATCTCTCCAAAACTTTAAACATGAAAGAGTGTTGGATTTTGTCAAATGCTTTTTCTGCATGGTCATGTGATTTCTGTCTTTCACTTTGTTTATATGGTGGAGTACATTGATGAATTTCCATATATTAATTCATCCCTGCATGCCTGGAATGAAGCCTACCTGGTCATGGTGAATGATATCTCTGATATGTTCTTGTATTTGGTTGCCAAGTATTTTATTGAGTATTTTTGTGGCAATATTCATAAGAGAAATTGAACTGAAATACTCTTTTTTGCTGTTTTTTTTTTTTTTGGTTGTTGTTGTTTGGTTTTTGTTTAGGTATCAATCTGACTGTGACCTCATAAAAAGAATTTGGTAATGTTCCATCTATTTCTATCTTTTGAAGTAGCTTGAAGAGTATTGGTATTAGCTCTTCTTTGAAGGTCTAGTAGAATTCTGCACTGAAACCATCAGGACCTGGGCATTTTTTTTTTGGTTGGGAGACTATTAATGATTGCTTCTATTTCTGTAGGAGAAATAGGAATATTTAATTTGATTGTCTTATCTTGATTCAGTTTTGGCAAGTGGAATCAATCAAGAAAATTGTCCATTTCCTCTAGATTTTTAAATTTTCTGGCATATATGCCTTTGAAGTAGGATATCATGATTCTTTGTATTTCTTCAGTGTCTGTTGTTATGTCTCCCTTTTCATTTGTGATTTTGTTAATTTGGATAGTGTCCCTCTGCTTTTTAGTTAGTTTGGCCAGCGGTTTGTCTGTCTTGTTGATTTTCTCAAAGAACCAGATTCGGGGTTGTTGATTCTGTGAATTGTTCTCTTTGTTTCTAATTTATTGATGTCTGCCCTGAGTTGATTACTTCCAAATGTCTACTACTCTTGGGTGTTTCTGCTTATTTTTTCCTAGAGCTTCCAGAAATGTCACTAAATTGCCTATATGGAATGCTTCCAATTTCTTTTTCTAGGCACTTAGTACAGTGAATTTTTCTCTTTGAACTGCTTTCAATGAGTCCCACAGATTTGGATATGTTGTTCTTTCATTTTCGTTGAATTTCAGAAAGTCCTTAATTTTTTTCTTTATTTCTTCCCTTACCCAGGTGTTATTATGTAGAGCATTGTTGAGTTTCCATGTGTGTGTAGGCTTTTTGATATTTCTGTTGTTGTTGGAATCCAGCTTTTGACGCTTTTGATCATGGTGATCTGGTAGGGTACAAGGTATTATTTCAATTTACTTGAATCTGTTGAGGCTTACTTTGTGACCCACTATATGATCAGTTTTGGAGAAGGTTCCATGGGGTGATGAGAAAAAGGTATAATCCTTTGTGTTTGGGTGAAAATTCTGTAGATATCTGTTAGATCCACTTGATTCATGAAGTTGGTTAGTGTCCTAATGTCTCTGTTTAGTTTCTGTTTCACTGTCCTATCATTTAGTGAAATTGGGCTGTTGAAGTCTCCCACTATTAATATGTGGGGATAAATGTGTGGTTTAAGCTTTGTTAATAATTCTTTTACAAATGTGGGTTCCCCTTGTATTTGGAGCATGGATGTTCAGAATAGTGATGTCATCTTAGATGATTATATCCTTGATGAGTATGAAGTGTTCTTCTTCATTCATTTTTATTAATTTTGGTTCAAAGTCTATTTTATTAGATATTAAAAGGACTACACCAGGTTGCTTCTTGTGACCATTTGCTTGGAATAGTTTTCTAGCCTTTTACCCTGAGGTAATGTCTGTCCTTGTGGGTGAGATGTGTTTCTTGAATGGAGAAGAATGTTGGATCTTGTTTATGCATCCATTCAGTTAGTCTGTGACTTTGTATTGGAGAATCAAGACCATTGAAAGAGATATTAATGACAAGTGAATGTTAAGTCCTTGAATTTTGATGTTTGTTTCAGTAGAAAGTTTGTGTGGTTGTGTTCTTGCGATGGTATAGTTATCTATTTCCTGTGTAGTTTTTGTTGTAACTTGTCTCTTTGGGGTGGAGTTTTCCTTCCAGTAACTTCTGTAAAGCTGGATTTGTGGATAGGTACTGTTTTAATTTGTTTTTGTCATGGAATATTTTTTTCTCCATCAATGGCTCTTAATATCTTCACTGGGGATAGTAGTGTGGTATCTGTGGTCTTTTAGGGTTTGCAGGACCTCTGTTCATGCTCTTCTGGCTTTTATGGTCTCTGTTGAGAAGTCGGCTGATATTATGATAGGTTTGCCATTATATATTACTTGACTTTTTTCTGGCTGCTTTTAATATTTTTTCTTTGTTATATATATTTACTTCTCTGTCCCATTCTATTTGGTGTTCTGTAGGCCTCTTGTAAGTTTATATGCATCTCCTTTAAATTGGAGAAATTTTCTTCTATGGTTTTGTTGAAGATATTTTCTGGGCTTTGGAGTAAGGCATCTTCTCTTTCCTCAATACCTGTTCCCCTCAGGTTTTGTCTTTTCAGAGTTCTCTTGATTTATTGGATGTTTTGTGTCAGAACTTTTTCAGATTTAGCATTTTCTTTGATGGTTGCTTCAAGTTCTAAGATTGTATCTCCTCGTTCCAAGATTTGTTCCTCCATTTATTGGATTCTGTTAGATAAGCTCACCTCCGTGTTGCTTGCTTTCATCTCTAAGGTCTCTCATTTCGCTTTTTCTTTTGTCTGTGCCTTTATCATTGTTTCCATTTTCTTCTTCAGATCTTGAACTGTTTTATTAATTTCCTTCATATGTTTTTTTTTATATTTTCCTGAATTTCTTCCAGTGCCTCTCTATAGGCCTCTTTTATATTTTCAACCTGTTTGATTGCATCTTCCTTCATTTGTTTATGGATTTTATTCATTTCTTTCATTACCATCTTCATTACTACAATGTGAGGTAATTTTCTTGTATTTGGATTGTGTTTGAGTTCTCAGGGCTGCTTTCTTTGGGATAGCTGGTATCTGAAGATGCAGAATTGCTTTGGGTTTTGTTGTTTACATTCTTAGGCTGTCCTTTAGTGATTATAGGTCATGTGCTCTTGCCTGTGAGGATCAGGAAGTTCTTCCCTGGAACAGTCAGGTGACCTGACCTGATTTCCAGTCCAGGAGAGTTTGCTCTACACCTTAGGCTCCTGACTGTGTGAGCAGAGGTAGGCTTCTTCCTTACCCCCTTCGAGCTACTGAAGCAAGTAAGACCAGCTGTGTTGGGGCTGCTGCTTAATTTTATGTCCTGACCCCTCAGGGCTTTCCAGCCTCTTCAAATTGCATGGGAATCGGTGCTGGGCCACATAAGCTGCGCAGGCCAGGCGTTGTCTGCCCAATTGTGCAAGCCTGGACTGCTGTGGCCCTCATTCAGGTTCTCGCCTGGACCAGTCTAGATAGTGCACCATTGGGAGTTCAGGCCCTCTGAGTTGTGCTAGCTGTTCAGACCTCTGCCCTGCCTCCTCAGGGCCGTCCAGCCTCTCCCAAGAGCATGGGAGTCCCTGCTGGGCCATGGGGACTGGTTAGGCTGGGTTCGATCTGCCCAATTTTGCAAGCTCAGTCCACAGAAGCTGGCAGCCTGGCTCTGGTCTGGTCCTGTTCAGACTGCATGCTTTGTAGCTAGGTACTGTGTGTTCACAGCAGCCTGAGCTTTGCCGCAGTCTCTGGTGCCCTACATAGATTGGTGTGGGGCAGGTGGGGGTCCGAGGACAGATTCACCTATTTCCCTTAGACTTTCCCAGGCCAGAAGCTCTGGTGTTCCACCATCCCATACTCTGAATTTAGGCTATTGAGGCCACTGTAGTCCATAGGAAGGTTCTGGTCCAGAGTCTGGAGAGTGGGTTCAGGTCCTCTGTGGCAGTTGGTTGACTTGGAGCCAGACCTGCCTGTGGTCTGCACTGTTCTCCAGTTCTTGCAGTCTGTGGCTCCCAGTCTGGTCCCTGGTCTTTGTGTGGTAGATCAGATACACTTCATGATAGATGCCAACATCTTTGAAAACACCTGGTAGTTGAGCTCCAGGTGGCTGTCCCACTTGAGTCCTTCACATCTCCCTAAATCCTTTCTGCAGTACCTTGGTCACTCACACCTCAGGGTTCCAAGACAGCAACTGTCCTCAGGGTATCTCTTGCCCCTGAGCTGCTCTTGTCTGCATCGTCTGGATTCTGGGTGCAAGCACAGCTGCGGACTCCTCCAGGTGGGTCCCTAGTGCTGGGCTCCTGGGTTGGAGCTCGCTCCACCAGTGGGCAGCTGCAGAAGTGTGTCACATCTAAAACATACTTTTTTAATGGTAATTATTCCAACTGGGATTAGATGGACGTTCTATCATTGAGTTTTAATTGACATTTTAATGGTAACTAAGGATGCCTTTCTTCGTATATTTACTCTCTCTCTCTCTCTCTCTCTCTCTCTATATATATATATATATATGTCATACTTTCAGACTTACTGAGCATTACATTAGCCCATTATGATTCAGTATTTAATTGCTTTTATTTAGCTTTCATATTTCTTTGTATATTTTAGATATTAATCTGTTAGACATGCAGTAAGAAAAAAAATTCCCTTCTCTAAGACAGATTTTTACTGTTCCTGTACTGGATGTTTTTGTGTCAAATTAACACAAGCTAGAGTCATCAGAAAGGAAGAATCATCAGTTAAGGAGATAACCTCATGGGATATAGCTGAAATACATGTTCTCAATCAGTGATCAATGGGGAAAGGTTTTGCCCATTGTGGGTTGTTACAATAAAATGTATCTACCTCTCCATAGCCTCTACTTCAGCTTCTGCCTCCAGGTATCTGCCATCTTTCATCTCATGTCCTAACTTCCTATAGTGATGAATAGCAATGTGGAGGTGTAAGTTGAATAAACCTTTCCTTCCCACCTTACATTATGGTCATGGTGTTTTGTCATCATAGTAACCCTATATAACACAGTTCCCTTTACATATAGATGCATAAAATCAATCACAATTGTATAGAAATAATTTCTATTTGATTGTAGTAACGAGTCTATCTTAATTCAGGAAATTAATAAGTAGCTGAAGGGATAAAAATGAAAAGCGACTCTTCATAGTATATACATTATATATATATTGAATTTCTGTAAGATAAATTCAAAACAAGATAGTAGAAAACAATCACATCTTCAATTTAAGCTACCTGAAATTCAAATCCAATATTAGGCAGCTTCCTCAGCAGCATGCACATGAAGCTGATTTATCCAGTTCTATCCTCATATATTGGACTCCATGGCTGAATCTGTCAGCTGTCTGAGGCATTGAGTACCAAACCAAACCTGGCTCGAGTTTCAACAACAGTCTCTGGTAAATAATTCTGCATAGGAATGACACAGCATGGTCCATCCTGGCACATACTGGTGTGAGCCCTGCCTGCCAACAACCATGTAATACAAACCAATTGGTCCCACAGTATTAAGCCACTTTAAATCCTGGGAGATATCATATATCCTGATACCGTATACCCTGCCCAGTCCCTATGCTCTATATAAGAAAAACTCACCATAATAAAATTGAGATCTTGCTCTGACAAGACTCCCAATTCGGTGTATTTTTCCTCCAGGTATTGTGGTAGGAGGCTGGGTCTTAGACACTCACCATCCCACTCAGCCCTCAGGGAGAGGAAATGGTGGGCCTGTGTCCCCTCCCATTCCAGTCCTACCTGCCAGTGTAAGAGACCCGACACTCTTCTAGGTTTCTAGGAGAAAGAATAAACAGGCTACCAAGATGAGACTTGATAGCCTATGACCATATAGAGGGGGAGGAGGTCCTCCTCAGTCATAGACATAGGAGAGTGGAAAAGGGTGAAAGCAGGCACTTATATAACCAAGTTTTATTTAATCATGGTATTTTTGATAGTCGGAAATAATTTCTCATGGTAACATCCAAGTGCCCTAGACTTCTAAAGCAGTCCTTATATTGACAATATCTTTGGTCACATATTTCTTACTGCTAAATTTCCAATCAACGTGATCATCAAAACTTTTCTTAAGCTCTTCCAAACACACAATTATCAGGGTTTATGGTTCTTTATTATCTCCCTTAGTAGCATGGTTTCTGATCTTTTCCAAGTTGGGCTTATTTGCTCATTTTTTAAAATTCAATTTTCAAAGAAACCAGATATATCTGTACATAATACATATTATTCAATATATAACCAGGGTCTTCTATAACTAGGTACTTGTTATGGTCTGAATTTTGATAGACATCAGATTTCATACATTAGAACTTATTATCTATGATAAATGTGTTAACAAATGAGACCTTCAGGGAATAGATAGCTGGCCAACTACTCCATAACTTCAGTCATAAAGAAGAAAAGGACACTGCTTCCCTTTCATTCAGTCTGGGAAACTGGCCAAACCACACAGCCACCACATTTATTGTGAGTCTTCTATCCTCAGTTTACCCTCCATAAACTCCTTGTTTTATTTAGGTTTCTGTTATTGTATGGAATCAAAGGTGAATTGGTGATTAAAAGGTTTCTTGGACTTACAAATCTCAGGGCACAGCTCATCATTGAAATAAATCAGAGCAGAAAGTAGGTTTGGAACCTGAGGCCAGGAACTGAAGCAAAAAACTCATGGAGGAACAGTGCTACTGGCTTGCACATTTTGCCTTGGTCAGGCTGTTTTCTTATGGCATCTGGGACCACCTGTCCAGGGATGGTATCACCACCTCCCACATAAATCATCAAGGAAGACAGTATTAAGAGGGCCAATGAACAGTTCAGTCGGTAAAACTATTGTTGTCATGAGTGATGATTCGAGTTTAATTCTGAAATACATACATGAAAAAATAAAGGCCTACAATTTGATCTCCACAGTCATACTGTGGCATATGTGTACATAACTAATACACACACACACACATACACACTTACACACACACACAAAGAAAATATTTTTTAAATAAGGAAGAATAAGAACAGAATTTCTTCAAGTACATCTCATATATCAGTTATAATTTATTTTAACTGAATTAAAGGGGTTTATTGATGAAAAAAACCCACCATAGTTTTCTAGCTCTCTATAGACTTCCTGTGTCTCTGTTCTATTCTTGAAATGTACATTTAATTATATACTTTTATAATTTTAAATATTTTTTGTGACAAATAGACTTATATGGAGAGTTTTCATGACCATAATGGCTTCCTAAGAATATACTAGTTTTGCCTGTAGTCTGTATGTTATGAGAAGACAAATTCGACAATAAAATGACATATTGGTTCTTACTCATTCTGGCTCTGGTTGAAGAGAGGTAACTGGCAGGTATGGTTTTATTTAGCATTATTTAAAAAACAATGTTGAATATATTATAACATATTTAAACAGTTCCAGTAATCTAACTCCTATAATTTTACACACACAAAAAAATAAATTAGAATGTTGAGGAGTTAACTGAATCTCCATATATACAATAGGACTATTCACTCACCAAATTATAAGATTAATTTAGTGTCCATTATTAGATGAGTGATTAAAGAAAATATTGTGTATACACACACACACACACACACACACACACATCACTCAGCCACAAGAAATCATGTCATTTGTAACAACATGTTCTAACTAAAGATCATTTCATCACTTAGCCACATTTAATACTTCTTTGTGTTTTAATTTAAAACACTGTGGTACAGATGATAATTGTATATAGTATTATCTGTTAATTTCAAAAAAGAAAAGTATAATAGGTAAATATAAGCATCAAAATTATTAAAACATTTTAGAACTACTCTGAAACCTCTAGAAACCTCTCTCTATTGACATAACAATTGTGAGCAGCCACCACTTTTGTCTAATTAAAATAATGAGCATGTGTGGGTTAAAAGTAAGCAATCACAAAAAGAAAAAAAATATTTTCATTTGCTATCCTCTGTTAGGAATATTGCATTGATTACGAGGCATGCTTTTAGGAACCATGAAAAGGTTATTACATCATGAACTAAATACTTTATATATTCTGAGGAAATTGACTAAGCCTATCTTTTGATTCTGTTTTTCTCAGATTATGTGAAAAATATGTTTCTACCAACTTATTTCACAGCAACTGGGAAGAACTTATGACATAATACTTCTTCACTTTAATAATTGCATCTATTACAGTAAAATTCTTTCACTGCAGAAAATATGTTCTGTGTAATTTATGGTATACTTATTTCATGTTCCTGTATGAATACCAATGACTATGAGAAAGATGTCATTGATAACACCAAAATATATTGCCATATACAGCAGCATATTCAATCCTAAGGGTGTTTTGAAACTTACAGTTATGTGGTTGTAATTGGAGCAGGTTGACTGGCATATACTTTAGTTTACAGAGAAAATGATTGTGTCTGTCTTCTCTGCCATGATAGAAGAAGGAAAGTCATGCTTTTCTTTCTTGTTTCAACTTGACAACAGGTCTGGTGAGACTATGAAGAAGGATCTTTTCAAGAGAAAAATAAGCTATTGAACGTAACCACAGGTTCCTCTGAAGCTTAAATCCCATTGCTCACTTCAAACTACAACTGGAGCTTGTTAGAAGGTGCCAAGCACAGGCAGACCCAGGTGTTTTCCCTGAGGCAGATGCTACAGAGTGATTCATTATTTTCAAATGTGAATTTCTCTGCTACAGAGAATTTCAGACAGTGGGAGAAAACTGATGAGGTCAGCAACTGCCCATGCCATCACCACCTGATGTCAGAACTATCTCAGTGATTTCGGAATTGCCTCAATTGAATAATTATAAGGTGAGACAAGCAATTATAATATCTAAAGAGACTTAATGTAAAGCAATATATGAAAATACTTAATGTAAGTTGTTCCCTTTGTGTTATGTCTAATATATCAGTGCTTGAAAAGAGATAGTTTCTTGAGATTGAAGATTACATATTTGAAGAGCATTAGTAGGTTTCTTCACTGTGAAAACTAAAACTGAGGAAAAGAATCATAAGAAAATAAAATCAAGATTAAATTATTTTGTGTTCCTTTACATCTTCTTTTTCACAAAATTGAGAAAATCAGTTTGTATATTTCAGTTCACTACAGATTAATGTTTTTATTTCAGAGACGATGTATAAACGGAATCAAATAGAACACAGAGAAACTTTTCACCTGAGATACATCTTTATTTGCTAACTTATATTTTTGTTTTCTGCATAGATAAACAACAATTATTATATCCATTCATCTGATGTTGGATGTTATGATATTAGCAATTTAGGACTACTAGAAATAATCTTGGACAAATTTTTATGCACATGTCTATTAAAACAGATCTTTTCATTTCCATTGACTAAAGACAAAATCTTTCCAATATGAGTATGTTCAATGCTATAAGAAAATAAAAGTTATTTTCTATCATTACTGTTAGCAAATACATTATCATTCCCAGTATCTAGGACTTGAATTTGGAATCAATTTTTGAAAACAAAAGTATGAAAGGTTCCTAAATTAATTTAAAATATATACAGAGATGTCCCATAGAGACTTATATTTGTAATTTCTGTTATAAATAATTATACAAGAGCTTTAATGTATTTGTAGTAATTTGTTTATTTTCTATTATAAAACATTTTTGCCATTTTAAAAGATCAAGTTATTTGTATGTTCTGCACATATATTCTTCAGTATACGTAAAACAATATATTTCTCAAGCTAAGACTTGCCTTTTTATTTAATATTCCTAATGGTGTCTTTCACTGAGAAATTATTTTTGTGTTTGAAATTATTTTTACATATATAAATCAAATTATATGTAAATGTATACATGGAAATTATATGTAAGTATTTAAAATTTTACTAGTGTTGAAAAAGGGTAAATATTGATATTTCATATTAACTACTAAAATCTATTACAAAATCTAATTTTTTATTAATTTATTCATATTACATCTCAATTGTTAGCCCTTTCCTTGTATCTTTCTATTCCTCCCTGCCTCCCACTTCCCCTCTTCTCCCCTCCCCTATGTCTGTGACTGAAGGAGACCTCCTCCCACTATATATGCTCCTAGGGTATCGAGTCTCTTCTTGGTAACTTGTTGTTCTTCCTCTGAGTGCCGTCAGGCCTCCCCATACAGGGGATGTGGTCAGAAAAGGGCACCAGAGTTCGTGTGAGAGTCAGATCTCCCTCTCCACTCAACGATGGAGAATATGCTGTTCATCGGCTAGGTCTTGGTAGGGGTTCGAAGTTTACTGCCTATATTCTCCTTGGCTGGTGCCTTACTTTGAGGAGGACCCCAGGACCCAGATCTGCCTGTCATAAAGTTCTTCTTGTAGGTTTCTAGGATCCTTTGGATCCTTTTATTTCCCCATTCTTCCATGCTACTCTCTCCTGAAGTCTCAATAGGATGTCCTCTCCTCTGACCCACTTTCCTGGTAAGTAAAGTTTTTCAGGGTACGTATTTCTTAAACTAGTGTCTTGATATAAGTGAATATATACCGTTTGTCTCTTTTTGCTTCTGGGTAAATTCACTCATTCTGATAATTTCTAGTTCCATCCATTTGTCCACAAGTTTTGGGAATTCCTTGTTTTTAATAGCTAAGTAGTATTCCATAGTGTAAATGTACCACAGTTTCTTAGTCCATTCTTCTACTGAGGGATACTTAGGCTGTTTCCATGATCTGGCTAAAATCTAATTTTTATAAATCACTGACACTTATCCACACTGAGCTAATATTTATGTATTCTAAGAGGAAAATAATTTTTTATAAATTTATTTTCATCTATATAATGAAGAAATACACATATTCCAAAGTAATTTTTCAAATAAAATAAATTCATGTGATAAAAATTAAACAAATATCAAATCATGACATGAATTAAATTTTTAGAAATATATTTAAAATGTACTGACAATTGAAGTTAATAATTGATTTTATTAATGAATGTATATGAAGCAAGTAATGGTCATATGGTTCCTCCATCCTGCATGTACATTGAGGTAAATCTGGTTATCAGAACTGAACTAAAATTTTATACAAAGTTTAGCCATCGTGGGTCCAGGAGATAGACTTTCAAATCCACACAATTGGAGTCCTTTTCAGAATTCCCTTTGTATTTAGGGTATAGGCATTCAGTCATTTCAAGATTCTTGTCCTCATCTTTTCTGGATTGATTTAATATCCCAGAAGAGATGATACACATGGTCATTATGGGGCAGGGCACCAGTTTAGAGCTCTCTTCTGCAAGTTAAAATGCATCTCAGTGATTCTACTACCTTCAGCCTTTCAGTATTGGTTTGTTCTGATGTCTCTGAAAGCACATTTTCACCCCCAATCTTAGCCCTGGACATTTTTTGCTCCCTATGAGATTCAATGATACATTACCACATTTCCATATATAATGTTAGAACTAAGAGTTGTGAGAGAATTTACCTATATCGTCCGTTTACTTCTCTTCCAAGTTTTGGACATCATGTTGGTTCAGAAGTTCTTCTATAAAGGTAATATGGATCCAGGTCCACAATGAGGAAAAGAAAGAAACCCAGTATCATCTCACTAGAGTTAATAACCTGAGAAAAATACATACAGCAAAATAGCAAACCTTTGTACAACAAAATACATGCAGAAATTACTGCTAGCTACCACACAATAAATTGTCTATTTTGTGTATGTGTTTTCTGATATTGCTAATAAACAAAAATATATTTTATTTATTTCTGATGCTTTTCCTGAAGTAAACCAATTCTAAAGGCCCTTCCTTCAAAACTACAGTTACATTATTCTCAGAGAATTTTTTTTTTTTGTGGAGGAACACTTAAGGAACTCATCCAGAGCTGTTACAAGCTTTGCAATTGTTTTAGAATTGATTGCCCCTGCAATAGGCTTATATGTTCAGACAGAGTGTTAATACAGTAAAAAAAATTTAGTAGCAAAAGAGTTACAATGTTTCAGTGGTAATAATGAGTTCTCCTTCTGTTCACAGCTGTCTCTTCTCTTTTCAGATAAAATGGAATTTCAAAAGCTCTTGTTTTCAACATCAGTTTCTGGAAAGTTTTCACCAGAATGCCTTGTTCAAGGCTAAATACAGCTCAGAGAAAAACACATCCAAAAAATTCTTTAAAAGATTTATTGTGCTGTGCTTAATGGGAAATATTGTTACTGTAAAAATACTTTGTAAGTTGTAACCTTGAATGCTCCTTTAGTGGGATGGTAGGAAATAAATGTAATAGTCCTATTTCCCCAAGTAACCTATTTTTCCTATGTTTTCTATGCAATATATTTTTAACAGTTGTCTCAGGAATAGGTACATGTGTTAACTCATTTGCTGATGATTTGAATGTAAGACAGAAATTTGGAATATTCATTATCCCGTAGGAGAAATGTTTTCCTATTTTTGAGCAAAATGTACTTTTTCACTATCGACCACTAGATGTTATTTGTTTCTTCCTCACTTGCAATGTTAAGTAAAGATGTTAAGACCTTTTTGTCAACATAAAGATGAGTAAACCCAAAGCAAAGCACAGCCTACTTTTAATATAAGACAATGGTTCTTTCTTACTTGATGCCAACACAGGCAAAAATGTACATCTTGAGAGCATGTCAAATGAGGACTTTTTATACATATTAATCTTCTTTGCTATTGAAAAAGGTGAATAGATGAAAAACCTGGTATAGCAATCAAATCTTATAAATATTTAGTGACCAGTGAAAATAAAACCAAGTGCAGGACATGGGTAAGCATCACATTAAGCATCTCAATATTTTCTCTACATAGGCTGAACTGATGACTTAACTGAAAGACTTCCTTATTACTTCTAATCTACATAACGATACTGAGCTACTTAGACTTTCTTAGATGTGTTGCCATGGAGATAGCCTCAGTGATGGGCACCAGATGTACAGCGAACCATGTGCTGCTCTAATCGAACAGACTGTCCACCAGTTGAGATAATAACCAACTGCATGATGACCACTGACAATTGCTTAATTCATACGGGTAATATAATACAAATTACATTTTATATTTAACCTAAGTTGAATTAATTGTGATATTGAGGAATATTTCAGAGCATATCACAGTTAACTTTTTTATATACACCGATGTGGTAAATGGCCCAGTCGCATTCTCTTCAGCTGTGTCTGAAGCATCTTTAAATAAGGTAGCTTTGTCAATTTTCATGGTGAACTGCAACAACACTAACATTATTTTTACAGAACACATAAATACATAGTTAGATTTTTGAGATTTGTTTTAGCAGCAAAATGAATGTAGGACAATTACAGGGTAGTGATGGGATGCTTTCTGTGCATATTTGTAATTAGTTAACAGTCAGAAACAGAAGGTCCTGTGAGATCTGGAGGCTGATCAAGACATTAAATGTAGACAGAAAAATGATTGCTTAAGGCAAAAATGAAAGCATGTGAATGGATTCAGAAGGAGAAAAATTTCACTTGTGAGAGTAATTGAAAAGAAGCAATATGTGATTTTACAAAAGCATGTGTGAGAAAAAAATTTCACTGGGATCCGGCCTTCCTTTGCAGACTCTGGACTAATTTTATTTGCACACTTCACTCTCATTAGAGCTCATTAAATATACTAGTTTATAGAAATATTTTAAGCATGGTAATCAGGTGGAAACATCATAAAACTGAAACTCTAGTTTGCATAGAAGCGCTTACATTTTTGAGAAATTTAAATAATTGTTTGGCAATTTACTGACTCTTTGTTCATGCATGTGTGGATATGTGTGTGTGTGTGTGTGTGTGTGTGTGTGTGTGTGTGTGTGTGTAAAACAGGAAAGAATGGACATACCGCAATTCACATTCCTATTCACATCCATGTGTGTTTCACAAGGTATGGCCAATTATATTAGATTCTTCTAGATTATATTAGGCTCCTTAAGGTTGTTAGAGCAGAACGTCTCAGACTGGGTATCTTAAAGAAGAAAAAAAATCTATGATTTCATTGTTGTGTGAACTGTAACTCTAAGGCCAAGGAGTCCGTACCGGTTTCTGATGAGACCTCTCTGTGGTAGTAGACAGTGTACATGTCATAACATCACATGGCTTTCTCCTCCACATACTGAATGTTTATACCCCAATCACTTATTTTTCTCATGAGAGCATTTAGTCTAGTTGTACTAGATTGAGAGCTTATCTATATAACTTCATTTACCTTAATCAACAATGGATCTTTTTCCTAACATGATAACATGGTGACTTGTGTCCACATACAATCTTTAAGAGAAATAATTCAATCTATTATAGCTTATGAAAGGAAAATAAAGTATTAAGTATAAAAATTACACATTGGTCATCTCTGGCCTTGGAAAGAAAGGAAATAATGTATTTAAAATAAGTCTGAAACCAGAAGATTCTTAAATCATCATTGTGTGTACTTTACCTCATTTGTTAACAGCTCTATGCCTTAACTGTAATCTATAAAAGTAAAGAGGCATACTTAAACATTAAATACAATATTATGATACATTTACTATAGCATCTAATATATAAAAGGCACATTTGATATTGCAATTTCCTTATTATAATGTGTCATTGGTATTTCCAGAGTTGAATATACCCTGTGTTGCAAATTTCTAATTAACTGATTGCTTTCTTAGAAGAAGAACAAGTCCTAGGAAGGACACTATAAATGTCTCCTGCTTGAGGACTATCTTTCATGGTACCAGAGGCTCCATGCAAGCTTCCAAAGGAGGGAGGCATCCAGCAGTCCTCTCTAGTGATGACAGCTGTTTGTTTATTTATTTATTTATTTATTTATTTATTTATTTATTTATTTATTTATCATGATAATTTATTTATATTACATCCTAATTATTATCTCCTCACTTGTATCTTCCCATTCCCACTCTCCCACCCTCTTCAATCTTATTCCTTTCCCTTAAACCTCTGGTGGAGTGGAGGGGGCAGGCAATGAATGGAACTAGAAAAGATCATCCTGAATGAGGTAGCCCAGACCCAGAAAGACACACATGATATATAAGTGGATACTAGCCCAACATAGACTCATCTGAGAGACCCAAGGAGGGATTGAGACAGATGCTGGGACATTTAGCCAGACACTAGAAGACCAGTGAGAGTTGTCGGGAAGAGTGGGGAGATGGAAGGACCCAGAATGTTCAGCAGCCACACTGGGAGACCATCAAGGCTGGCAGATCTGGACTCAGAGGGGCCTGCTGAAACTGATGCACTGACCAAGGACAATTAAGGCAGAGAACCTAGACCATGTTCATATATATCCAATGGACAGCTCATTCTCCATGGGTGTGAGGAGAGCAGGGACTGCCTCTCACAGCTGATTATTTCTTACCTGACTGAAGTCCTATAAAAGTCCAGTTCTAACTTGTAAATAGCTTTATGGCTTTCTACTTCATTCAAAGGAACTCATTTGCTATGTTCTCCAGCCTATGTGATGTTTATTCTTTGACATTTACACTGGTACCATGAGCTTGGAATCTCCAATAAAACAATCAACAGATTTCAGATGCAAACATTCATTCCTCAGTTCCCCTGTCTTCAAGTCACTAATATCTATGTGCTTAGTGTACTTGGATAGAGATAAAACACTCAATCAAATGTGTGTGTGTGTGTGTGTGTGTGTGTGTGTGTGTGTGTGTGTGTGTAACAGCAATTAATAAAAAAGAGGCCAAAGATTTGAAACAGACCAAGGAGAAGTATATAAGAGGTTTTGGTGGGACAAAAGGGAAAAGGAAAGTGATGTAATTGTATTATAATATCTTAGGAAAAAAAAACAGATAAATCTGTATTCAATGTAGTCCCATTTTGCTCTGGTATTTAAAATCAGCTCACTGTTTGAGAATTGAGACTTACACACATGCAGATTTATTGAAGAAAAGCTGATTGTTTTAAGATAGCCTTCTTCAGAGAGATTCATAAATAAGTCTACTGACAGAAAATATTCAGTCCCAGCCATCAGTGAAAAAGAGCTGTAGCCAACAGCTTATAAAAACATATTTTGAACACCATACATAAAGGTTAAAAAATTAAAACACAGAAATTTTATTTGCAGAGTCAGTGTGAAAGAATATACAGTGTGCAGGTTGGAGTCTGTTTTTTCTGTTTATGTGATGGTGAAGCACAGAAATAAGTAGGAAGAGTGTACACCAAACCTTATAGCAAGTTTCACCAGGAAATAGTCTTTAATGATGCAGAAGAGGCAATATCCTTTGCTGCTACTTACACTTTCAAACTTATGAGAAAATTTGTAACTAGCTCATCTATGTTAATATTTAGACATTTTAAAATAAGTACCATATTCATAAATGTTTGGACCATAGAAAGTTTTCAAAATATACATATGTATGAAAATAATGTAAATTTTTATTAATTAAACATTTTACATATACATTTATATTATTCCACATATATACAATAAACTACATATAGCAAGAAGCATCATGACATGATCAGGAATTATATAAATGTTACATTCTTAGTGTTTTTACTATTTGTATTTGACAGCCTTGAGGAAAACACCTTTCTATCTTGATGCATCTAAAATTCTGAATGTAAATCAATCTCCATGATATTTGTCATTAAAATTTTTTTAGTTGTTTGACTTCCCATTTTAAAAAGTTTTGAATCAGTCAAAGCATACTGAGTACCTTCAGGGAAACATAGAAGATTAGATGTCAGTGTAGAGTGCATCGTAGCATTTCAATCTCTTAAATACCCAACAGACAGTAGCTATATCTTGTTCCTCATAGCCAAAATTTGTTAAATTTCTCATTATTTCATCTCCTTAAATGGACCAATAAATAGTATATGCATAGAAATAGTTATTAAAACAAGCAAAAGACTGTGTTTCTATACATGGGAATTTTTATAGAGCCTTATGAACTTTGTGAGGGTAAAGTAGGCACCAACACATGTCCTCAGATGCCTCAACATGATCTCAAGCCATCTTCTCTGTAAATCAATTTAGAACGTACCTTTCAGATTATTGTTCTTTCTCAGTCTTTAAAAAAATTTTGGGAAATATTGACACAATCATTTCACAAAATATAAACAAATGTCTATTATTTTGTCCTTAGAAATAAAATAAAGTGAGGCTGTTATTTCAATCTAACTCATCTTAAATATTCATAAAAGGGAAAGTAGTGTTGCAACATATAAACTCTTTCTGATTGTATCATTTATATTATGATTTTATAGTTATTTTTGAAAATGCAGTAAAAAGAAAGACAAAAAGGATTCCTCAATTGTAAGTAAATATTTAACAAATTATCATAATAAAATCAATAGGAATATATAATTATGATTTTTAAACAATATCATACCTGCCAATCATGAAATTCAGAAGCTAACATCTAAGAAACAAGGCCACTTTTAAAAACATAATAAATATAATATACATAATTTAAAACACTGAGATATTTAAAAATATTTCTAAGCACATATAAAATTTAATTATCTTAATAAAATATTTCTGAGAGAAAATATTAAAGAACAGTTGAAGGAAGCATCTATAATGTTCCTTCTAATCTTTTTTAAAAATTTGTTCTCATTTTATGTGTTTTGAATGTATGTTGGTCTGAATAACACATATGTGAAGCACTCCCAGAGACAAGAAGGGACTGTTAGATTCCTCCGAACTTCAGTAACAGCTGGTTGGTGGCCATCATATGGGTATTGGAATTGAACTCAGGTTCTTTGGAAGAACTGTCAGGGCTCTTACTGCTGAGCCATCTATCTAGACTCTGGCCCCGCCTTGTAGTCTTAATCATTTCTATTTTAAATATTTAAACTTGTTAAGATTATTATATAATTACATCATTTTACCATTCTCTTCCCTTCCTCTAAACAGATTTCTTTCAACAATAAAGTAGTCAAAAGGATAAATATATTTTGTTTCTAATAAAAGGTGAAAGCTATTACTGGTAAAACAAAAAGGTTTAAACCATGTAGCTCAAACAGTACAGAGAATCACTGAAACTCAATAATTTGATAAGTCTAATGACAAATGCAACAATATTCTCTGATTATGAGTAAATGCAGAAGTGTTTGCAGGAAGCTAACAGCTTCATTCTCCTGTTCTGAAGACAGTGAGTGAGGCCTACGTGGTGTTTTCCCTCAGGCATCCGTAATTTATTAGATGTATTTTACTATTTCAAATTAATACCTCATTACTTTTTCAGCTAGGCTTCTGTGTGGATCCTAGCAATGGAGATGCAAACTTCACATGTAAATCAAAAGTAAGTAAGCAAAAGATTCTAAGAGTATTCAGTTGATTTCCTTCTCTGCCTCCACCTTAATCACCTTTGCTGCTGAGAAAGGCTAGTCCCACTAAAGCACTTCAAGCTGTACCATTAATGAAAGATGGATACTCACAAGCAACAGTTGAAGATCCACTGTGGAATTAAGGGACACACCAGAGCACTCCAACTCTAACTCTAACTCTGCCACTACCTACAAGCAGCTCTGATGAACAAATCTAATGCTTGCTTTGGACAACTACATGGGATGATGCATGCATCAAACATATGATCTTAATGCATAAGAGCATGTATTCTTATCCTCATTCAACTCTACATCAGGATCAGAGAATGTTAGAAACCCAGAGATAATGTACAGTGAAGATTTGGGGGTAAAAGGAAACTCCAACCCATAAAGACATGAACATTCAGCTATTGTTAGCATGTAAAGGAATTATCTTGATATCTTGCAAGCTTAATGAAAACAGTGAATTACCTCACATAGGTACAAATAATTTTAAATTAAGATAAATATTAAGTTCATATTTGTTTTGCATCCATCTATAAGTTTGGAAATGAGATTATATTTTATGTATAAATATATTAACTTATATATGTATAAAATGCATGTGTAGAATGCTTAACCTTAAAGAAGTATAGAGAGAAATATGAATATATACCAAACAAATCAACTACAAGAAGTTTTAATATACATGATTTCCCACAGATATCTAGAAGCACACTCAACATTTCTCAGTTATTGCAATAATATTTGTTTCTGTATAGTCTTACTATTTTGCATACATACATAAAGTTTAATATATTTGTTATTTCAAACTCCCACTATCTTGAACATAAAATAAACATGCACTAGTTTACTGTTGAACAGGATTGCCTTTGATCCAGTTCTCTCTTTTTTCCAAATCCTAATATTTTATCAACTATGAGACTTTCAGTCTAGAAAATATTGTTTCTCCTTAACTTTGGCCTCTTGTCTGTATCTTTACTCTATTTTGTAGATTTAAATATGAATTTTTTTTGTGCAAACATCTGTATATCCCTTGTTTATATAATTGTTTAGTTGGTACTTTTAAAGATTACAATAATTTTTTTCAGTTGTTCACTTTTCGAAAGTTATTTTTACGTAATTGGGTTTCTCACTAATTTTTAATAAAAATTGTGGCAATGAGTGTGTACTGTTTTGTTCATCTGACTCCAGAGGGCATGCCTTTAAACTTCACATCAGTATGGCCTGACATGAAAATATTCCAGATTTCTCAAAGGGGGCCAAGATCTCCTAAGTTCTGGACCTCTTCAAAATACTTCCCACGAGCTTCCTTCTGTCTTAGACATTGTACTAGGACAACGTCAACACAAACAAAATAGCTATGGCTTGTCTGATGGTATACTTTAAACTCCACAGGAAACTTCATGCACAAGGGAATTAAGAGTTGACGGTCTCCAGAGGACATTAGATCATGTGGCTTCATCACATACAATTAGTGTCTTTTAAAAGGACTTGAAAGAAGTAGGAGGCCTGGAACCTTCTCAAAGTTAGCTGTCTTCATGTGAAATTCATTTATTAGTAGGGCTTTTTCCATTTTAATTTTTATTTCATTTTTACATTTTTATTTTTATGTAAGTTTCATATATTCTTAGATAACTTTATATGTGCACATAACTTATTTTTATTATATCCACCAACCTAAATCCCAGTTCCAACTCCTTCCAGACACAGCCACAACCACATACATCCACCAGCTTCATGTACTATGTTTTTTAAATAATTTATTGAGTCCATTTAGGAATTCTTACAAGCACATAGTGTAAGTAATTCATGAGAGCAAGGGTGGCCTATTAGGACCACAGTCTGTAGAACACTTGCTTCCTTCCCACTATGGCCACCAAAAGCCTTTTAGCTAGATCTTCTCCAGGCAACCACAACAGCTCTGACTCATGATTACAACAACCCTGGTAGCTCCAGAAGATACTGGTTCACAGCAGCTCTCTCTGACTTGTGAATATTTCTCAATTATTCTGTTCCTCTCTTTTGAGATTTCTTGAGTATCAGGAGGAATGTGACATAGGTAACTCATTTATGGCTGAGCACTCCACAGACAATTATTTTCTTCTTTTCTTTCTTAAATTGGTCTATGAACATGGATTTTGTATATTGATTTTGTAGTAGAGGTCATGTTTTCTAAGAATAGCTACACAAATACATGTATGAGATAAACACACAGATACATATATGTGAGCGCACACACACACACACACACACACACACACATGTTCTTCTGTGATATAAAATCAACTATTTTATAATGGAGAAGAATTTCTGCTTTTAAAACTCAGTGTATTTTCCAAAAGTTTTTTATCAGCACCTATGCCAGAATTTCAGAGGGGACACACTTTATGCTTTGTATAGTGACTTATTAAATAAAATTTTGCTTCCACTTAACAATTTGTATCATAATTCTTACATTTTTTATCTGATATAGGAATCCAGGTAGAGCTAGATTCACCCGGCTGAGTCATGACCACCATGATTTCTCATTCTTCCTATAATGGATCTTCCTCAAACAATGTGTCTGGTATTTTTTTATAGCTACTTGAGATAAATTAGGTACATGTGACTTAAATAAAGCCACTTTTGTACTGATCTCTTTAGAAACCTTCTCCTTCTAACACTGGTTATGGGGACCAGTTGACTAGTGGAAAGACTTTCCCACTGCCAGGAATAATCTTTTCTATGTAAATCCTCCAGAAATTTCAAACTGAGAAATCCTGTACCCATCTGCCTCCCTTCTGATATTTTACTGTTCATCTTCATCTACTAAAATAGAGTTACTCAAGTTACCTGGCTCCCATATCACAAGGACAGAGTTTATATGAGTATGGCTTGGTCAGCTGCTTCAGACAGCTCTCAATCTTGTAGGCACAATCAACTGCCAGGTATGTCAGTACAAGAGACTTCATGTCAGTTCAGATATGCTTTGCACATTTCAACACAGTCCCTACATATCTACCCTGGGTAAAATATGCCTCCATGTAGCCATATAAATTCCCAGACTATATAAATGTGAAGCATAAGAAATGTTTTTCTTCCTAATTTCAAACAACCAGCTTCATACTATCTTGTAATAGGGATCCAACAAAATGTTCATGTTCTAACAATCACAAATCTTTAATAAACTAATATTTGTTATTTGTGGGAAATGTTTTAGGCCAGGACTCCTAATATATAAAAAAATAATTTGTTTATTCTCTTTTATTTGTCTTGTTTGCATTTGTATGTCCTTGTATGTTAGTGCAATTGCATACTTATGTGGCACATATATGGAGGTCACAGAGCTAATTGTTGGTGTTTGCTTTCTTCCTTGTTTGAGATAAAGGTCTTTTTTGTTGTTGTTTGCCTTGTTTGCCCAGCCAGCTATTGTGTGAGGTTCTGAGAACTATCTAGTCCCCACTTCCTATCTCACAGGTAGAGCAATGTTCCAACGGACACACACGGTCTAACTTTAACATGATTTCTGTAGATTTGACTCAGGTCCTCACTTTTCCAGAGCCATCTTCATAGCTCTTCTTTATAATTTCATAAAGAAGTTATTCACAGTTAAGCATGAAGCTGAAAATATTTTTATCTTCCCAGCTACGGTTTCTTGGTTATGTGAAGAGGTGATACCTTTGCTTTTCAAATATTTTTCTCCATCTATTGAGATAAACATTTATAACTTTATCCTGAATTCTGTGCATTTTATGAATGTAAATTATGCCAATGGTTTTTAGAAAGCAAAAACAACATCAAATCCTGTGTAAAATTGCCTCTTAATTTTATCATTTCTATAGGGTAGTTGATATACTTAGGTGACAGTTAATAATTTTCCACTTATCTGTTGTGCTACTATTGTATTTATAATTTTACTGTTATTGTAAAATTTGCCTCATATAATACTTTAAATTCTTAGATATTACCATATTTTCTGAAGTAGTTAATTCTGAATGTTTGGGAAAATTTGTCAAGTAATGTCACCAGAAAATTTTTTTCTTGAAGGCTCCACATTTCAACTTTATTTATGGCTTGCTATGGTTTGTCAAGCATCCTAAACACAGGCTTATATGTTTGAATATGAGTTTAATCTGTCATGCCTCCTCTGCCATGAACGTTAACTAATATAATTCCTTTTACTCACATGTTGCACCATGAATCCTTAGAAGAGTTGTTAGAGGATGAACAAAGTACCTCTAAAGAGAGGGCATATAACAAGAAAAGGGGTTGGATGGAGGACTCACCCCACTATCCCTAAACCATGCTGCAAGGTCCCCTAGAATTGCTTGCTTATTAACGTATTTAATAAGATTTTAATTCTAAAATTTCTCAAATAAGTATAATGTAGTAAAGCAATTGCCAGATTTATGTGTATAAAATGAAGGTTACATATAATTATTTGTCAACCAAAGTAAAGACTTACAGAGCAGACACTCATCCATTGCTTTTCTCCTCTCTACTCTGAAGCTCAGAAAGTGGGGTTGCCTTTCTGGAAAATGTTTTGTGCAGTGGTGAGTGCACAAGGAGCAGTGACTCAGAACCTGTGGTAAAGGAAACCTTTCACACCACCTCTGCCTCTGGAGACCATGGCCTCTTTCTCTGCTCTGTTATCACAGATACTTGGTGATATTTCAAATGAGAAAACGCATTTCTAAATGTTGAAAAACATGTGACTGTGGAGAGGGACTCTTCCCTCATTTTTTACCATCTTCAAATCCTTTATATGAAAAGTATGATAATTTTTACAATCTAATAGTAAAATGCCTCACCTTGACCTTCACACACACACGCACACACACACACACACACACACACACACACACACACACACACACACACACACACACACATATATATATGAACTAACAAAAATTTGTTTAAAAATAAAAAAAGGAAATCTAAGACAGGAAACTCAATAAGCAAGACTGGCAGAGAGAAAGAGATAGATATGTCAGTAAAACCAATGAGAATACCTTTAAATGTTGAAAAAGAAGAAAGGATGGCAGAGAAAATAGAGGCTTGCTAACAAATAAGGAGGGACATAAAAATCAATGAGCCAGTGATAATGGTATGAACACAGCACTCATTTTTTAAAGAGAAAAATGAAGTTAGGAAGTTTCGGAAATTGGGAAATAATGACAGCCAGGTGAAAGGAGCTATTGAGGAAATGTAGGTAAGCAAGTGTCTGACACTGAGGCAGAATGAATAGCTCACTCTACAGTTTGGAGGGAGTTTCTAATGAAGTACTGTCAGCATGGTTCATCATCATGCTCCAAGTTGGAGTCATCCTTAGCAACACAAAGGGAATAAATAGTAATACATGATTGAAGATTGTAGAATTAGTGCACTCTTGCTGCACAGAACATTGTAAATAGAAAACAACAATAAAGCAAATGGGCTTTATATGAGAAATTTCATATATAAAACAGAAAATTGTTCTTGAAAAACTATTAAGGCATTCAAGACTACAAATAGGTAGTAAAACCAGGTTGTACCTTGGCAGACCATTCTTAACAAGATGTGTAGGTAGCTTCTTATCTTAGAAGCTTCCACAGGGTAACTAGATGTGATCAAATAGTTTTATACTTGGTACCACTAAGTGCTGAGTATCTAGGCCAGATAACTCCCAAATTTTTCAGTTGTGGAGACCTGGATGGTATAGTTAGATGACATTTTTAATCTATGTTATTTATTAATTGAGCAGAATTTATTTATTAGTTTTGGTAACATTATACAAAGTGCATGAGTAAGAAAGAAACTATGTCCCACTAGAAACAAGAGTAATTGAAACAATATAGTGAACAAATGTCAGAGTGTCAAGAATGTAGTGAAATATGGCAGAGAAAGGTCAAATAAGATAAGACAGGAAAACTGTTAAATTAGACAGTTAGGATATTGTTTATAAAAATTGACAAATAGGGGTTGCCTGATGTGCACAGAATTGAGTGACTATTTTTGTAATAAAATGAAGCAAATGTAAACCACTTAAACAAACAAAAAAATCAGATGATAAAAATAGAGCTTAGTGATAAAACAATATCTAACATTAGGGGCATTTCTAGGAGTATAGAAGTAATAAAAATAGAGAGAGGGCCACACTAACATACTCCTGATTTTGCAGGACTGAGATCCAAAACAGCCTCTTTTCAAAGATTTTTGTTCATCATGCTGACAGCACTGTATGATGATCAGCACTCCCATTTTTGCTATGACTCCTCTGCAGCCTCAGTGTTCCTGAACCACCCTAAACCACTCTCCATATTGGAGCTACATACTCTTGTCCACTCCATGAAGTTGACATCCTTCAGAGCAGGGGTTTTGACTATTTCCTAAATTTCTACCTTTCTTGAGTTCTTTATATATTTTGTATATTAGACCTTTGTCAGATGGAGGGTTGGTGAAGATCTTTTCCCAGTCTGAAGGCTGTCACTTTGTTCTCTTGACAGCGTCTCCTGCCTTACAGAAGCTTCTCAGCCCCATGAGGTCCCATTTATTAATTGTTGACCTTAAGGCCTGTGCTGTTGGTGTTCTGTTCAGGAAGTTGTCTCCTGTGCCTATGCGTTCCAGTCTCTTCCCCCTTTTTCTTCTAAGTGATTTAGTGTCTCTGGTTTTATGTTGAGGTCTTTGATCCACTTGGACTTGAGTTTTGTGCATGGTGACAAATATGGGTCCAGTTGCATTTTTTACATGTAGACATCCAGTTAGACTAGCACCATTTGTTGAAGATGCTATCCTTTTTCCATTGAGAACATGTCATATAGGGATTTACTAATACATCATAAAAAATGAACAAGAAATCACTGAAATAATTCAGTATTCTCAATTACACAAAGCATTTTGCTAAAACGTCATGCCAAAGCAAAAATGTGAATTCTAGGGAAAATGTAAGAAGAAAACTCTTAATTAACAATGGAGAAGAAAGCCAGAAAAGCAAAAGATGTGAGCCCAAGTTTGTAAATCTATCATCTAAAGCTGTCTGTAGAATTCTAGGATTTGGAGGATAACTCACAAGTGCATTAACATTCAATCCTTCATTCTTTACTCAATTTAAACTTTTCAGAATAGATGAGAGTTTCATGTGCCAAAAATAAATAGAATTCCATTTTAGTCCAAAGGAGATAAAATGATACTATATTCTTCAATGATGATATGAGTAGAAATATCTGCAGAAAACTTCCAGTGGATTAACAGGAGACAGTTACAGAAAAAAAACATCTTTGTAGAGCGCAGGTAGAAGTATTCATTTGAAAAGAAAAACTGATAACTAGGAACTAAAATGACACCTGCAAAGTGGTTAACATCAAGATAGCTAATAATAAAGTTTAAAGGCTTGTGATGTTTTTCATCCTAACTCCTGTTTCATAGCTTGAAATGAGGCTATAAGATCTTGCATCATACTGGGATGCTTGAACCCTGCTGTGGCCCCTTCATAGGCATGAATTCACACTTTATTTGTTTTCTTTTCCTGAATTTTGTGCCCTATTGTTTAACTCTGTACCCATCAGTGTACTATATTTATAGTCCTAATGTCCTGTGTAGTACAGGTTTAAGTTTCTTGGTCTTTTATTGTTTTCAGGATGCAGGATGATTTTAAAATAAAAACGGTAAAGTGCAGATCAGCTATACATCCAATGAGCTAGTGGACAAAGACGTCCATATTAAAATGTGCATGCAATGCTCTTTTCACATACAGAAGAGCTCCTTCAGAGCAAGGGGCAATCAAAAGAGCTGAGGTCATAATTCTTCTTGGTATCCATAACTATGAATAGTATTAAATTCTAGACTGAAGTAGATATTCTCTAGCTTAAATAATATTTAAATAAGTAGCCATTAGAAAGTTAAGGAGTGAGAAATGGAAAACAAAATGTTATTTACTAAAGCCATTACTTCTTTGCCCACTTAACAATATCTTTCCTTTCCTATAACATGATGTGATGATTAATTTGTCACAAAGACATCATTAAAGAACATTTCTCCTTTGAATGGTGGTCAGGCATGTTTTTAGAAGTGTCTGTATTCTGTTTTCTGCAATGATGGATAGGCATTGGTGACAAGAGTGCGCCAGACCTTCTCAGAATGTGTGATGTACCATCTGTAGTAGGATGACACTTGGCTCTTGGGTGTAATAAATGTCAAGAGACAGGTACAACACTTTCTTCTAAATTTGACCCTTCTTGTGGAAAAATGTCTCTGCTGCTCTTCCAGATAGACATCTGAGTCCATATTCTGTATTTGAGTGTATAATTTCATCAGTGACTCCTTAGGGTTTTCAAGGTCTTCTACCTCATACTGGCCCCTCTCTTGCCTGAGGTGTCAGTGCCTTGGATTTCATAGCTTCCATTCCCTGGCTCTCAAACCAACAGCACTGTGGAACAGTACAACATCTTGTCATGTTGGCCAATGTAACAGATTCTTTCATGTAATTCTATATTTATACTACTGGTTCAGTTTGTCTGATAAATTCTACTAGAGATAATACAACTAAAATCTAATTGCACCTAGAATTAAAATTTTACTATGTAAATCAAGGTATTATTGTTACCTTTGTATTTATGAATGAGAAGAAGAGGAAGAAGAAGAAGAAGAAGAAGAAGAAGAAGAAGAAGAAGAAGAAGGAGGAGGAGGAGGAGGAGGAGGAGGAGGAGGAGGAGGAGAAGAAGAAAGGATTGCTAAACTAAAAAACAATAAGAAGGAAAAGAAATTAAAAGCTAGACTTTCATACTGAAGGCAAACACGTGCTTTTTGAGAATAAGGGATGGTTGCTGAGGGCTCATATATAACATATCCTCTAATCTCTAAATCGCCAGGAATATCTTTTTAAAAGGTAAAAAACAATGTTAAGAAGCATATATTATGGAGAAGTGGTGTGGAATGCTACCCAGAGAGCAAGTGCTTCCATTAAAATCACTGAGTCTGTGGCTGCAGCTGCTTATACTTGTTCTGTAGGAAATTGGGCCTGTCAACGCTCAGCTGGGAATTAGAAAGGGGCTCATGTTGTCCTACCCATCCTTGTTGAACTATTACCTACTGATGAACTCTACAGTAGAACAATATTCTCACTGACGACCAACTAGAATTTACTGGGCAGTTCTAAATTAATAGTCATGCAAGCAGGTGTTCATAATTGAACTAAAAAGATTACTCAATGAAAAGAACAAAAAGATATGGAGACAAGAAACCACTCTTAGAAGTTGGGGTCAAAAGCAATGCAAGAGAAATAAAGGAAGTAGGAGTGAAAAGGGTCAGAATGCATACATACAGACATGTAGGCTCACTTTCTTGTTTGCCGTTTTTTTTTTCTTAACAATTAAACTTTATTATACAACCCAACTAGCTTACACAAGAGGGAGAAAAGGTTAAAGGGAAAAAAGAGTGAAACTTGCGGGTCCGTTCCACAGGATGGGTCCCTAGGTGTCTCTGGCCTATTCGCTGATCCACTCCAAGTGTGCTCAAGCCTGGTCTGAACCTGCTGCTGCTCTCTCCTCTCCACCTACCTGTGAAGGATGGTCTCCATCTCCCATTGAGGGTCGATTAAAAAAACAATAGTCCAGGTGGGGTCCCCAGGTCTGCTTCCTGAATTCCAGGCCCAGGATGGCTCCACCCAGTCTATCTCAAGGTATCCATGGTGTGTCCAAGGGTAAAGCCCGCCAAGACTGTTTTCACCTGTGACAAAGCTTTCAGTCTTTCCCACACAGACATTAAATTGTCAGAGAAAGTCTTTCATTAATACAAACAAATACATAAATAACAGGCTATCAGAATAGCATACCCTTGTTTTAGCTTGCACTCTCTATGTCTGCATTTTAACAGGCTTTGTGCTGGGCAAATACAAAAGGAAAGACCAGAGAAAATGATCAATCCTAGGGCTGATTTAAACCCACCTCAAGTATAAAAATCCAAAACTACAAGACCAAGAAAGACAGGGGAAGGTTTTAATAGCATATATGGTAGGAGGGCATTCTTGAGAGCAGTTGGATCTTGATGAAACAAATGGCTCGCTAAGGGCAGGGAACTCTGAACTGACAGTAATACCTGTTCCTCCCAGCCTCTCTCAGATGTTGGTCTGTGCATTCAATGCTGTGTAGTTGATTTTAAGAAGGATAAACAGTTGAAATGATAAGACCCAGAGCCAAACATGGATTTCTGGTCTGAAGTAAGAGGAACTGAAAGAAAGCCTTTGATGTACTCTACTGAACTCTTTTCAGCTCTGCACATTCACATGGACCTGGCCACAGGTTTGTCACCTCCAGTGTCAGAGTGTTAACAGATTTGAAAGTATTTCTTTTCTCTTTATCTGCTTTTTGTATAAATCCTACACAGGGGCTGTTGCAAGAAACTGTGATAGAGGAAGTAGTTATTCCTAATGGCTCTGAAAGTTGTTAACTTTAATGGATTAGAACTGTGTGTGTATTAAACTTAGTGGCTTCAGGTAGCAAGGGAATTAAGTGAAAGACTTCTTTAGCTCAGGCTGGAATTTCAAAGTTCAAAT
The DNA here is from genome assembly GCA_907169655.1 of Acomys percivali. NCBI lineage: Eukaryota > Metazoa > Chordata > Mammalia > Rodentia > Muridae > Acomys > Acomys percivali. Next base: position 68,428,838 of record OU015747.1, read on the forward strand.
CACATTAATACCATTTGATCAAACCTACTGAAAGAGCAATCCAAGCAAAAATTGTGTCATTGCCCTTGGCTCTCAGGACTCCTTGGAAAGTTGACTCATCTTATCTATGTTTAAATATGTTAGCATTGGGTACATCTAACAGAAACTTAAATTGACTCTTTCCAATTTATTGCACATTATATACCTTCTTACATTTTGTTCTCATACAATAATTGGTAATTTGAAACCATTACTCTTAGGATATAAATATCTTCTCAGAATGTCAGGATATTTTAAAAGTTTACAGACTTATGCAAAGAATGATAAAATTCCATTATAATACATTTTAAAAGAATAAGTAGTAAAATCACATAATTGGCTGAAGATATATCTCAGAGATTCAGAGTACCACTTGCTCTTCCAGAGAAACTGAGCCTAGGTCCCAGCACATAAATTGGATGACAAACAATCATCTTTGACTCCAGGGGATTAAACATTCTCTTCTGTCTTCATGAAATGCTCACACATATATGACATTCTCATACCAAGTTTGCTTTCAGTTTGAAGTGTGAAGTGTTTGATATCAAAAATGGATCATGCTCCTGTTGTATGCATACATCAGGGACATGTGCTCAACCATGTTCATAGTGGCCTTATTCATAATAGCCAGAACATGGAAACAGCCTAAGTGTCCTTCAGTAGAAGAATGGATAAAGAAACTGTGGTACATTTATAGTATGGAATACTACTCAGCTTATAAAAACAAGGAATTTCAGAAATTTGTAGACAAATGGATTGAACTAGCAATTATCATAATGAGTGAGTTAACCCAGAAGCAGAGAGACTCAAATGATATATACTCACTTATAACTGGACACTAGCCCAAGGGGCAGGGCTCATGAAAATCTTCACTTACACGAAAGTGGGATAGAGGTGAGGACATCTTATTGGGATTCTAGGTGAGAGAAATGTAAGAGATAGGGAAATAGATGGATCCAGAGGGTCCTAGAAACCTACAAAAAGAACACTATGATGGGTGGATCTGTGCCCAGGGGTTCTGCTCGATCTATGGCACCAACCAAGGACAATACGTGCAGTCATCATCAAACCTCTACCCAGATCTAGCCAAGGGATAGAACATTCTTCACAGTTAAGTGGAGACTCTGTACTGACTTTCATACGAACTCTGGTGCCCCATGTTTGACCATGTTCCCTTGATGGGGAGGCCTGATGGCACGCGGAGGAAAGATAGCCAACTACTAAGAAGAGACTTGATACCCTAGCATCATATTCAGGGGGAGGAAGTCCCCCTCAGTCACAGTCATAAGGAAGGAAAATGGAGTGAAAGCAGGAGGTAGGGAGGAGTGGGAGGATGTATGGGATGGGATAACAAATGAGATGTAATATGAATGATTTCATTTTTCAATAAAACAAAAAATGAAAAAATGGATCATGCTCGGTGTGTACTAGGAAAGAAAGTTCTCAACTGTGCAGGAAAGCTTTGTTGGATACGGGAACACCTAAAGGTTTGTCAGGAACTTGTATGGCTGTATAAAGCTTGTCTTTACTCTTTTTTAGAGCTGTCAAGAAAAGTGCGAATGATCTAATGTGAAATCTATGGGAAAGTGTTGGGATGGCAAGAATGTGGTCTCCCTTAGCTGGACTGCCTGGTGAATGACATCTCTGATATTACACACACGCCCTTTCTCTAGCATGAGATGCCCCATGTCCCTGCTGAAATGGGTAGAGCACCCTTTTCTGGTCTTGTAAAAGGCTAGGCTCTTGAGGTCCAAATTGCTGGGTATAGGACTGTATATGGGGATCAAAGCAGAAAGCAGAGAGCCCAAACAAGCTGGATGTCCTGACTTCTTTGTCCAGCATGGATTTGCAGCATCCAAGGGCCAGGACCTAGACAAGGTCCCTTGTAGCGAAAGACAAAGAACAGCCTGCTTGGGTAGAAGGCAAAAGACAAAGGCTCCAGTGGGTATTAATGCCTGTCCTATGCCTAGCATCTGTCAGTCTGTTTTTCTCTTTGTCAGCTGCTTTTTTTCCCTACCCATTAACTCATGTGCATCCTCCTTTTTTATCACTTTCTGGCTGCTGTGACATGAATAAACTGAGAGAAAATGCATTCTATGTTTTCATGTTCTCTAGGTAATAGGTAAAGTGCTTATTTAAAGAACATAATTTGGAGGTGTGGGGGAAGTCAAAGGATATGTTTACACCAGAGGTTCTATGAATAGTGGATCCTATACATGAAAGATTAGCAATTTATTATGGTCACCAAGTTCTAAAGAGAGAGCGATCACACACACACACACACAAAAATCTCAACAAACAGTCCCCCTTTCATTATCACTAATTAGGTTGAACAGTATATAGATACCTAAGTTTGTCAAATTCTCAGTCTCCTCTGGAGAAAGACATATAAAAAACATAAATGATATTTCAATATATATTTCTTTATCCACAGATATGTCATTAACAAGACTCTTCTAGCCTGTGTTCTTTCTCATTGGGATCACTTCCATCCACATCCACATAGGAAGGAACACCTTATATTGTCTACACATGGTCCTTCCCTAAATATCAACTAAAAGTTTTTTTAAAATGTGAAATATATCAGAATATGTAAAAATTGACAGAGTAGAAAGCTTCCAAAGCTGTGAGAAGATCATGGCATAGGTAGAAAGCTAGACATACTAGCTTCTTACTGTGACATTTAAGACGCTGGCAAAAGTCCCTGTATTTCCTAAGTACATTACAATTTCAACATACTGTTGTCAATAAAAGAAGCACCCTTAACACAGCCCGGAGAAACATGAGAAAAGCATATTATTTGACCCTGCAGGCTCAGAAGACCAAGAAGGTGTTAAACACTAAATCTCTGTAGGCCAATTGACCTGTTCTGAGAACCTGGGATGATTCCCCTCCTATGTTCTCACTTCCTATACTTCAGAGGTGGGTTGTCCTCAAGTATCACTGCATACCTTATTCTGGATGCTGTTATTTCATCTCAGACATTCACTTTGTCTACACCTAGTTTGGTCACTATGGCCCACAGTTGTCAGGAAATAATGTTATCTGAGTTTTGTGTGGCAAAAATTTTCCTGGGTGACAGCACACATGCCTATTCACCCCATATAGGGATCCCACAACAGACCAAAGTAAAAAAAAAAAAACTACCATGTGCACCTTGGTGAACCAATGTATTTTATTGTGATTGCTTCTAAGATCATGATTGAGAGGCTATATACAGGAGCAGAACTTACTCAAAGACAGTTGCTTCACCAAAGCCCACCCAGCATGAGCAACAGCTTAGAAAACCTGGGTAACATGGAGCATACTGCAGAGCTCAAGAGGTTGGAGAATGTCCTTGTCAAGTGATTCTGGTCTAATCTTCTTCTGGGCATCTCAGGTGGCTTCTGCCTAGTTCCAGGCAGCTAGTTGAGTCTCAAGTTATTTTTGCAGTGTGTTTTGTCTGAGGGAGAATTTCAGCTTTTTATTGTTTATTCTGTCATGAAGAAGCAGGAGGACTTACCTGATCTAATCCTGGTCATTTTTAGGAACATTCTAAAGCTATTTTGAGTTGTTTACCTTCATCCTTACAGAGATTCCCTATAGGGGGGGGAATGCTCCAAACTAAGAGAAAACTGCTCCACAACACCTAGTGTCTTTGCAGATGTCTACTACTTGTGCCCTAGACTGTTCAGTCCTGACAATATTTGGGATTATTACTGATTTTCCTTTGAAATATGGATGTCCTTGGGTATCTCTCATTGAAGACTCACTCTCTTTGTTAATGCTTTTTTGTAACTGGTGTTGTTTGTTACAACCTTGAGACTACGGCCTAGACATGAAAGCCAGTTCCTCTTGAATAATTGGCAAAGTAGTTGATAAATAATAGTAGACTATGAAAGGTGCTCTCTGCTGATACAATGAGCCAGTTCATGCAAAATTAAAGTACAAATGCATGTTTATTGGAGGAAGCTCTCAGGCTAGTTCAGTGGTCCCAAAGGAATGGGCAAGGAAAATCACCATGCAGAGAAAGCAAAAAAACCAACAACCAACCAACCAAACAAACAAACAAAAAACCCAAAAGCCAAGACTGAACCAAACCAAACAAAACAAAAAACAAGGGTAGAGAAATAAAGTGAAGGTGAAAGAAAGAGAAAAGAGAAGAGAGAATCAATGTCTAAGTTGTATGTCAAAGAGCCTCTGGGGAAGGAAAACCACTTCCCTGGGCTGTAAAGTTCAGATAGAGACTGGGGATACTGGGAGAACCTTTGTTATATCAATCGGCCACTACTATATTTTGTCCTGGGTCTGAATCTCAGCAGACTGAATGCTGATGTGTATGAAACTTTGATCAAAAAATCTTTTGGGGGTATATTATGTAAAGTAGTGTCTCTGTATATTCCATTGTTGACTGCTAAACCAGTCCAGAGAGCTAAATACTAGGCAGAGGGCTAAGTACTAGCCATATTTTGGTACTGTTATTTACATGATCCATCATCTGTCTTAAATTTGTCAACATTCATCATTCCTTACTTGCCTATATTGTATATAATAAAAATCTGATAGCCAAATGCTAGACTGAAAGTGAAGGGTGGAACTTCCTGAGAAAAAGAAAATCCAGAAAAGAAAGCAAGGTGGGAGGTACACCAGCAGGATACAAAGGTGAATAGACAAGCCTGAGCAGGAGCCAAGAGGTCAAACTGGCCACATGATGGCGAGTAGTCAGGTTAAGCTAGAAAGCTAACTGGGAGACTTCCCTGCCAAAAGGCCTAAGCTTTGACATGTCACAAAGCCTCTGTGGTCCTACTTATACTGCTGGTGGGTCTGAAAGTCCCACAATAAAGTCTGGGGAAACTATATACTTCATGTAACCTGCTTCAGTTGAATGACTCTAGATTAGGGGCCACATCAGAAGTGTGACGTTTGTATAACCAGGAGTTGTCTCTCCAAAAGGCCTCCAGCATGCTCATCTCAGGATTAGTTAGGAACCTAATTGGAATCATATTTTAAATAAAGTTTAAGAGAGGAGGAGTAATGCTGCCTTTCATTTATGGCTAATAATGGGCTAATAGGCCTGGCTTGAGACATGGCAGAGGGAAGCTTCACTATACCTGAGAGATTTTATCAGGACCACTTATATACTATTTTGAACTAGGAATCTGTGCTTTCTGGTCAACTAGTGCTGAAGAATGATCTGTGATTAACAAGAAATCAACACCACTGAAGTAAAACCTCCCTTTACTGGTGTAATTGATACTAGATATCTGTGGCTGAAAAATTAGCTGTGATGTAACAGGCCAATATCAGTGGTATAAAATCTGGGAACTATTTTTTCAGCATCAGTATACAAAAGATGTGGTCAGAAGTACACAGGGTTGTAACTTAAGCTGTCTGCCGAACTCATTAATGTTCTAAAAGTATCTCCCAAATGTAAAAGCTTCAAAAAGTTGAGCAGCTGCCACACTCTCCTGTCACCATACCACCTTTTTCACAACAAAATGTACCACATCTGAAACCATGAGTTGAAATAAACCTCTTTATCAGATGATTTTGTTACAGTAATGAGAATAGTAATATGCAACCAAGCATTTCCACAAGCTTCCCCAAGAGTTCTGCTATCTGGGAACAAGCATTCATCTGAGACCATGGAGGGATATTTTCTATTTAAACCAATGTGCTTCCTTAATAAAAATTCAAAAATCAATAGTAAAATGAGGTAATTATGTTAATTTTAGATTAGTAAAAATAATTAAAAGACACACAAACTTCAGCATGAAGAAGAGGCCAAATCAATTAGTATAATTGATTCTCTGCATTTCTATAACTCAAGATCCACTCAGTTATCTTTATATGTTTTGTTTTATCTTAATTTATATGCAAATATAAGAATTGGAATACTGGGAGACACAATAAGCTGTCAAACTAAAATTCCCTAAAATAAGAGGAGAATGTTTCAGGGACCAATTATTGAAAATAGCAATGGACAGCTTAATAAGTAGAAGATGAAACCTATAGAAATTGTAGAATTACTTGGATTCTTGTCTTGCACAAAACGTATTACTTGAATACGGAATATTGCATAAGAACTAAAATTAGAAAGAATAAATACATTAAAGTTTTTTCTTGTTTCATTTAACTTTTTTAGGTTTGTACATGAAAAACTACTCATTCATCAACTTAGATGAATGCTGAGTCATATATATATATATATATATATATATATATATATATATATATATGAAAGAACAGAGCACTTTTGGAAAAGTTAATAACCTTGAACTTATTCATGAAACCTTTTAGTTAGTTTAGTAATTTTTGAAGCATTTAGACTTGTTGAGAATCACTAGTATATTGTAAAGTTGAGACGATTTCCAGCAAACTTGTGTTTCAATACTAGACTGAACAAAAGTTAAAGTACTATCATTAGGAGGAATAAGTTTTGTGTTCTGTTGCAAAATTTAGAGAATATAGTCATAGTACATGTCATGCAAGCTAGAAAAAAAGACTGCACACTATAAGAAAATGACAATGTTTTAGCTGATGACTATGCTAATTCTCATTATTCAATTGAAATGTCTCTGTGTATCTGATACATATATCAATAGTTATATACTAATCAAAAATAAATTATCTAAAATATTAAAAGTCCTTGCAGTGCAAAAGAATGAGCACTTCTAAAGCACACTTGGACAGTTGATTATATGAATCTCAGTTTTTTCTGCTACCATGACAATATTTGTGACTTTAGAGATTATTTCCAATATGTATACATTTACCATTGAAAGATGCATATGGAAGAACTTTAGAGTTTTCTAGAAGAAAGAAATAATAGACCATTGGTCAGTATGTTTAATGTATCTATAAAACAATACGTTCCTTGAAAATTATGTACTTCCAACCAGTCCCTTAAAACTAAATCAATTTACTGGGGTATTATAATTAAATGCAAAAAAATGTATGTATTACTAGTTCACTTTTTAATGCTCAATATTTCAGAACCAATAGAAGAACAAAATAAAGTTTTTTTTCTTTTCTCCTCCAAATTGTTCTTCAAAGAATTTGTCTAAAAATAATAGAAATTTGAGTGATTCGTTTTTAGGGAAAAATGACTTGGAAAAATACTAAATTCTCAATTGTTCTTAATATTTACAAAGAATAATATTCAACAGTAACCATCCAGGCAATAACTGGATCTGATAGCCCTCATTAAGAGTAATTACTTCTTTGAAAGCTTTTGCACTAATTGTATTCAAAGCTAGGACTTGTAAAATCTAGGCCAAGAAAACCAACATAGCTTCTTTCATTCAACTATACTTTCTTCAGGGCCCAAAATGGCCTCCAGGGTCAGCATTGACCATAAAGGTCTTTTCAGGAGGTCCAGTCCAGAAAATGAACAGTTCTTCATCTTGGATTTGCTGAGAATTTGGGTAATCTTGCAGCTGGGCAGTCTGCAGGTAGCTGCTGGAAACCACCCTGTCAGCCCTACTCAGCAATGACATTGTCTTCTTCCATGTAGCCTTCTCTAACACCTGTCAATTCCTTTGTTTCTCTAGTTTTGCCCCTTTCCACTGCATACTCACCTGTCTGGTTCCTCTATATAACAGCATTGTATGCCAATATTCATTGCAATGAATCCTAAGGTTTCTGGATTCTGAAGCATCATAAATACAGGAACACTGCTGAGAATCTTCCCTGATGTCCTTCAGTTGCCCAGAGTCAGGGTAACATTGCAGCTTGGCAGAGCAAGGGAAGGAGAGGCCAGGTTCTGCGTGAACTCCTGTCTTCCACAGGCAAAACACCATTGGCTACAGCTGTACTGGCTCTATGTTGAGGGTTTGTCTGTGGATCAGGAAGAATAAATATTGTTAAATATAAATACCACCTAAATTGATTACAGAATCAATGCACTCCACTAAAGAAGGACACATATGTACCTAATCATCACTAAGATTCATAGAAAATCACAAAATGCCATGAATATTTGGAATAATTAAATAAAAAACCAAAGTAGAAGAACTTAAAACTATAGTAAAACAACTATATATAAGTAAGTATACATAAAATGTAAATAAAACCAGTATAGTAAAAGAAATAATGTTGAAGAAGATCGAAGATGGCGGCGAGCAGTGTGGACCGTGTTTGGAAGCTCCAGTAAACAATTCAGGGAATTGCACAGATTTCTGAGCCAGGAACACCAAGGTCCCGACACCATGGCCGCAGGAGTGCTCCGCAGTTCGGAGGGACCAGGGTGCAGAGGACCTGTGTGCCCCTGCACACAGGAGGAGCATGGATTTTCTCGGATCAGAGCAGCAGCGGCAGAGGCAGCAGCAGCAGTGGCAGCACCAGTGGCACCAGCGTCAGCAGCGGCAGTGGCTGAGGTTTGCAGCTCAAAGCCTTCCAGTGAAGGCGATTGGTGTGGTGGCCAGTGGGAGTTGCTGAGGGAGAGGGGATTCTGGACAGGTTTTGGGTCCTGTGGTGCCTTGTGACCCAAACTGAACTCAGCGGACAGTTCATCCCCAGAGTCCCAGGTTCAGCTCAGTGCTCAGTGCTCAGTGCCTTGGAGACGCTGGCTCAGCGCAGCAAGCAATTCTGCCCAAGGCAACAGCTCAGTACAGCAGCAGTTCTCCTGCTGTGACACAGGCTGGGCAGAGCACTCAGTTCTACCGGAGGCACCACCTCACCTCAATGAGCTGTTCTGCCCAAGACACTAGCTCAGCTCAGCGAGCAGTTCTGGGGCATTGACACAGATTCAGACCAGAGGCCCTAGCTGGACTTGCTGGGCAGATTAGGCCCAGAGTCTCTACCTGAGCTGTGCGCACAGGCTCAGCGGCCCCAAGGCTCTGGCTGGACTATCCACGCAGCATAGACCCGGAGTCCCAGGCTGATCTCAGCTTGCAGTGTGGGTCCAGAGTTCCTGGCTGAACTCAGTGCACAATTCCACCCTGGAGACTCGGGTGGAGCTCGGTGTGCAGTTCAGGGACAGAGTCCCTAACTGTGCTTGCCAGACACATTGGGCCCAGAGACTCTAATGGAGCTTTTAGCACAGTCCCTGCTCTAAGACTTTTGATGGACACAGTGTGTAGTTTGAATCCAGAATTCCTGGCTGAACTTGGGCCAAAAGCTGAACGTGGTGCACAGTCCCAGCCAAAAAATTCTGGCTGGACCCTGTGTGCATTTTGGGCCCAGAATCCCTAGCTGAGCTCGGCACATGGTTCAGGCCCTGAGAATCTAGCTGAGCGAGAGCGTGGTTTGGGCCCAGTGACCCTGGCTGGACTTGGCAGGGAACTCAGAAGGCTATGGATACCTTGGTCTGACCCAAAGCTCATTCAGAGACCCAGAACGATTGCAGGACCCACAGCACAGGAGAGCTGAGGATCATTGGCTGTGAGAGTCCAAATGACAAGGCTAACCTCCTGCCATCCTCACCAGTGAAGAATCAGAGCTTCCAGACTACGGAAATCGTGAGAAAACAAGTGAATCTATCATCAGACTCCCTCCATCCAACTCAGGAAGCTACCCAACAAAAACAAAGATGCAAGATGCCTAAAGGACAGCGTAAAAAAACCTCAAAACAACATGGCATCTTCAATTTCCAGCTATCCCAAAGAAAACAACCCAGAGAACTCAAATACAACGGAAATACAAGAAAATGACCTCAAATCCTTAGTAATGAGGATATTAATGAAGGAAACAAATAAAATTCATAATCAAATGCAGAAAGACGCAGCCAAACAAGTGAGAGATATAAAAGAAGCACATAGAGTGGAACTGGAAAAATTTCAGCAAAATGCAAACAACCAGTTGAAAGACCTATAAAGAGGCAATGGAGGAAACTCAGGAACATACAAACAATCAGATGAAAGAAACCAAAAAATCAGTACAAGATCTGAAGACGAAAATGGTTTCAATGATCCACACACAGACGGAAGAAAAACGAGAATGTGAGACCTCAGAGAAGAAGGAGAGCAACACAGAGGTGAGCTTTTCTAACAGAATCCAAGTGATGGAAGAAAGAATCTCAGGTCTAGAAGATACAATCACAGATCTTGAAGCAACCATTAAAGAAAATGCCAAATCTGGAAAACTTCTGACACAGAACATCCAAGAAAATAAGGACACCATGAAAAGAAGAAATCTGAGGATAATAGGCATTGAAGAAAGAGAAGATATCAGACTCCAAGGCCCAGAAACTATTCTCACCAAAATCATAGTAGAATATTTCCCCAATCTAAAGAAAGAGGTGCCTATAAACATATAAGAGGCCTATGGAACACCAAATACAATTGACCAGAAAAGAAAAACTGCCCGTCATATAATCATCAAACCACAAAACATACAGAACAAAGAAAAATATTAAAAGCTGCAAGGGAAAAGGGCCAAATAACATTTAATGGAAAACCTATCAGAATCATACCCGATTTCTCAGCAGAGACCATAAAAGCTAGAAGGGCCTGGACAGAGATCCTGCAAACCCTAAGAGACCATAGATGCCAGGCCAGACTACTTTACCCAGCAAAACTATCAATAACCATTGATGGAGAACACAAAATATTCCATGAAAAAATCAAATTCAAACAGTACCTATCCACAAATACAGCCATACAGAAGGTACTAGAAGGAAAACTCCATCCCAAAGGGTCAAGCTACAATCAAAACTACTCAGGAAATAGATAACTATACCATGGCAAAAACACAACTACACAAATGCTCGATTGGAAACAACATCAAAATTAAGACTCTTAACAGTCACTGGTCGTTAATATATCTCAATATCAATGGTCTCAATTCTCCAATAAAAAGACACAGACTAACTGAATGGGTGCATAAACAAGATCCAACATTCTTCTGCATTCAAGAAACACATCTCACCCACAACGATAGGCATTTATCTGAGGTAAAAAGTTGGAAAAAAATATTCCAAGCAAATGGTCACAAGAAGCAAGTGGGCGTAGCCATTTTAATATCGAACAAAATATACTTTCAAACAAAATTAATCAAAATACTTCATACTCATCAAGGTAAAGTCAACCAAGATGACATCACAATTCTGAACATTTATGTTTATCTTAAAATGTAATATGCATAATATTGTTTGAAGATGACATGAGAAGATGGAATGATCTTCCTTGCTCATGGATCGGGAGAATTAACATAGGAAAAATGGCCAACCCTCCAAAAGCAATCTACTGATTCAATGCAATCCCTATCAAAATACCTACACAAATTTTTAAAGACATTGAAAGTTCAATTCTGAACTTCATATGGAAAAACAAAAAACCCAGAATAGCTAAAACAATCATGTACAATAAAAGGTGCTATGGAGGAATCGCCATACCTGATCTCAAACTGTACTATAAAGCAATAGTAATTAAAACAGCAATTTACTGGCACAGCAGCAGGCTGGTTGAACAGTGGAATCGAATTTAAGACCCAGATATGAATCCACACACATATGGTCACTTGATTTTTGACAAAGAAGCCAAATACATTCTTGGAAAAATGATAGCATTTTGAACAAATGGTGCTGGTCTAACTGGACGTCTATGTGTAAAAAAAATGCAACTGAACCCATATTTGTCATCCTGCACAAAACTCAAATCCAAGTGGATTAAAGATCTCAACATAAAACCATAAGTCACTTAGAAGAAAAAGAGGGGAAGAGGCTGGAGCATATTGGCACAGGAGACAACTTCCTGAACAGAACACCAACAACCATGCCTTAAGGTCAACAATTAATAAATGGGACCTCATGAGACTGAGAAGCTTCTGTAAGGCAGGAGACACTGTCAAGAAACAAAGCGACAGCCTACAGACTCGGAAAAGATCTTCACCAACTCTACATCTGACAAAAGTCTAATATCCAAAATATACAAAGAACTCAAGAAATTAAACACCACCAAACCAAATAGCCCAATTGGAAATGGGGCTTGGAACTAAACAGATAATTCTCAACAGAAGAATGTCAAATGGCTGTGAAACACTTAAAGAAAGGCTCAAGCTCCTTAGTCATCAGGGAATGCAAATCAAAACAACTCTGAGATTCCATCTTACACTCATCAGAATGGCTAAGATAAAAAATTCAAATAACACCACATGGCGAGGATGTGGGGAGAGAGGAACACTCCTTCATTGCTGGTGGGAATGCAAACTAGTACAACCACTTTGGAAATCTATCTGGTGCTATCTCAGAAAACTGGGAATAGGGCTTCCTCAAGACCCAGCTATTCCACTCCTTGGAATATACCCAGAAGATGCACCAGCACACAACAAGAAAATTTGCTCAACCATGTCCATAGCAGCCTTATTCATAATAGCCAGAACATCGAAACAGCCTATGTGTCCCTCAGTAGAAGAATGGATAAAGAAACTGTGGTACATATACACTATGGAATACTACTCAGCTATTAAAAACAAGGAATTCCCGAAATTTGTGGATAAATGGATTGAGCTAGAAATGATCATAATGAGTGAGTTAACCCAGAAGCAGAAAGACTCAAATGGTATATACTTACTTATATCTGCATACTAGCCCAAGGGGCATATCCCAAGAAAGCCTTCACTTACCAGGAAGCTGGGACAGAGGGGATGACATCCTATTGGGACTCTAGATGAGAGAATCATGGGAGAATAGCAAAGTAGAAGGATCCAGTGGGTCCTAGAAATCTACAAGTAGAACATTATGTTAGGCAGATTTGGGCCAAGGGGTCCCGCTCAAACTAAGGCACCAGCCAAGGACAATACAGGCGGTAAACTTTAAACCTCTACCCAGATCTAGCCAATGGTCAGAACTGTCTCCATACTTGAGTGGAGAGTGGGGTATGACTTTCTCACATTCTCTGGTGTCTCACATTTCACCATGTCCCCTGGAGGAGGAGACCTGGTGTCACTCAGAGGAAGGGCAGCAGGTTACCGAGAAGAGACTTGATACCCTATGAGAATATACAGGGGGAGGTAATCCCCCTCAGGAACAGTCATAGGGGAGGGGAATAAGGGGAAAATGGGAGAGAGGGGAGAATGGGAGGATACAAGGCATGGGATAACCATAGAGATGTAACAAGAATAAATTAATAAAAAAAAAGAAAAAAGAATTATATATAAAAAAAGAAATAATGTTTGCATAAAAACTGACAAATTGATACAGAAACCAGAAATAATTCCATGTTTTTATACTCAATCAGTTTTCACCAAAAGTATGAAGAACATGCACAATAGAATGAATATTGTGTATTAATAATGCTGAGAAGCATGGTAATACTAAGCATATTTATATGCAAATAGAAAACTTGACTCTTATCTCATACCATAGATACAGAATTTCTTAAAATCTGTTGAAAGTTTTAATATTATTACTACTAATATGCAGACTAAGAGGATGCTGAAGAGGAAGGTCCAGAACACTGATCTTAGAAAAAAAGTGTTTGGGTAAGAACTCAACATATATCTCTAGCCATGGAAAAAGCACAAATCTTCATCTCTACTTTTTATCTTTCAATCCATTTCCCCACTTCAAACCCCAGCTCTGTTTAAGACCACCTGCTGAAGCCTCCCCTTTGCTCGTGCCCCCATCTCCACTGAGTCACATAGGTCTTTCCCTCTAAATTTCCTTCCCCCCGTTCCTTCCTTTATCTCAGCCTTGAACTTCAGCATGCACTCCTTAGGAACCCACTTGCCACTCCTTCCAAGGAAGAAGGTAGCCTACCTAAGGATCCTCATCTTTCTCTCTTCTGTGCTGTAAATCCAATCTGTAGTCTCAGCCAACTCTGTAGCAGTTCACTTCCTTCTGCCTCCCCCAATCCTCTGCCCCTAACTCCAGTGGATCACACAGATCTCCTTCAATCATTCTTTCAACTCATCCTATTATCACACACCCCAAGTCCAGCATATATTCCCTGGGAACCCCAAAGCCATACCTTCCAGAGAAATGAATAAACCAGCAAAACAGCTAGATAACCTTCAGATATTTATTCTCCCTCTTCTCCTCCTTATTCAATGTCCCAGTACCACTTTTATCTCTGTGGAAGACTAGGTATTTTATCCCCTTGTCACTGTCTGCCACCATTCCCAGGTGACTAAGCTGATTCTATAGGGACACCACGATAATTTCTGTGGAACTCCTCAGCCTACTTCCTCTTAGCCTATTCCTATTCTTAAATGTCAACTCCCAAAACTTTGAAAAAATATTTTATTCAGAACCCTCAGTAGCTACACTTATCAGCATCCAGATAATTTCCTAATGGTATGTATATATATCTCCTAAGAAAAAGAGATGGCAACAAAACCAAGGAATAAAATACTCAACCAACAATGATGAGACCAGATATCAGCACTTACACTTGCAACCTTGTCAAACCCAGATGCCTAGATGGAAACAAAAACAGAACAATCAATAACAACCAGGACAATATGTTTCTACCATAGGTCAGCAGTCCTGTAAAATCAGGGCCTGCGAATGACAGCATAGCTGAAGTACAAGACCCTTCATAAAGGTAATAGAGGTTCATAAAGTTAAAAGTAGAAATCCCTTAAAAAAATTGATGGAGACACAACAAAACAGTTGAAAGTTATGAACAAAAAAGTTCAAGACCCAGCAAAGAGAAGTAAACCTAGAGATATCTAGAAAAGAAAAGATTTAGGAACGTAAACAAGAACCTCAGAAGCAAGCCTCCCCAAGAGAAGGCATGCAATGAAAGAAAGAATATCAAATACTGAAGACACAATAGAAGAAATGGACAACTCAGTCAAAGAAAATGCTAAATCAAAGATATTTCTAGTACACATATCCAGGAAATTTGGGATGCTATTAAAAGTCCAAATCTAAGAATAATAAGAATGAAGATGGAGAGGAAACTCAAGTCACAAACATAGAAAATACTTTCAAAAAAATCATAGAAAAATTTCACTAACCTAAATAAGAAAATACTTACCTATGTACAAAAAATATATATATCTGCACAATTAATATCACTCAGCTGTTAAAAGAAATGATATGTTAGGACAAACCTCATGGAAGTAAAAAAAAACAATATTTGAATTGATTTAAGTCCCACTATGAGATGGAAACCAATAATATTTGAGTGATCAAGAATTTGGGACTAGTTGTCAGGGATCTAAGGAAAATTAAACACTAATACTCTAAAAACAAACAAACAAACAACAACAACCAAAAAACAATAAAATGTCTACTAATGGCATTCTTCCATACTCATAGATCAGTGCCTTCCTTATCCATCATCAGAGAAGCTTCTTCCTTCAGTGAATAGGAACACAGAGTCCCATAGCCAGCCAGACATCATGCAAAGAATAAGAGATCTTAGACTACTCAATACACACAGGTGCATGTGCAAGTACACAGTCACACAGACACACAGACACACAGACACACACAAACACACATACACCTGACATCGGCTCTTGGATATAAAAACATTTTATATATATATATATATATATATATATATATATATATATGTACATGGTATATATGTATATATGGTATATATGTAATATATATCTCATATGTATGTATGTGTGTATGTATGTATGTATGTATGTATGTATGTATGTATGTATGTATTTTCTTTATTTACCCTACAAGTCCTGTGAGTACATACTATGGTTCCTAGTTTAGTGTTTTTTATGAGATTCCTGAGTGTGCATACATTTTGGTTTCTCTGTCTTTGCCTGTATCTTGTGCTGTTTCTTTAGCTGTTTTCCTTCTTGTTTTTCTTTGTTTGTTGGTTTGTCTGTTTGTTTTGGTTGTGTTCGCCTGTTAGTTTTTTATTTATTTCAATTCATTTTATCTTTATCCCTTAGAAGCCTATTTTTTTCTAGTGAGAGTCTTATAGAAGCTGTATACAA
>OU015747.1:68444702-68459696 GCA_907169655.1 Acomys percivali
CCATAGACCTGTATGAAAGAAAAATAAGAACTCAAAAGTACAGACAAGAAAGAATAAATGCACATTTGAGATTATAGCAAACTAGAAAGTCTCTGCATAGCAAGGGAAACACTCAACAGAGTATATAGTCCAGAAAATAGTAGAAAATATTTGTAAGTTATATAACTATTAATATCTAGAATATATAAGAAGCCAACTTATATATTCAATATATAAGCTCTATACAAGCAGTAGAATCACTTAATAGTGGGTAAACTGTGCAAAATAAACACGACAGAAATTTTTCTAAATAAACTCAGAAGTGTTTAATCATTATATAAGTTTTCTGCCATCACTAACCACCATAAAATATAAATAGAAAATGAAGAGATATGTCTGGTTAGACCATTTTATAATATACAGAAAACAACAATGCATTGAAGCCCTTTTCAGAAATGTAGCATAACTTCATTTTAGGTTGCTAAAGTGTCTAGTTGCTCAAGAGTCCCTTGTGTGGTTCACATGAGTTTAACTGGTATAAATGTGGGGGCAATGAGGATATTGTATTCTTCTTTGCTGACGTAAGTTGAATATATAAGTTACCATAAAAATAAAGGATGGCTATTTTGTATTGCCTGGACATACGAGGAGTACAAAGCTTAACCAGGAATAAAAAAAATACTAATACGAAGAGTCTTGTTACATGTTTTAATGTATGAGTAATATGCAGACCTGATTAACGGAGAAAAAATTCCCACTGATATGGTACACAGTACAGTAGATAGTACAAGAGAACAAAAAGTATTTAATTAGTTAAGGATAACTGTGCAAGTTAAGCTTTCTTTGTCTTCTACTCTGGTTCATGTGTAAAATGATGATTGTAATGCATATTAATTTTATTAGATATAGAAAACATGTATGCACATACACATATGTATAGAGACATATATATATATACTGGTTATATAAATACAAGTTGTCTGAAGCAAAATAAAGCTCAATAGTCAATTGGAGAATGATTCCTGATTTCATATTCTGGAGCTATGAGAATAAGAAATTCCTCAAAGGCATTCATCTGAACAATGATTCAATGGCTGTCAAGTGAATTATGCCCTTGTGTTTACTATGTCCTTTTCTTTGCCTTAATCATTGTAAGTGCACAATAATAGACAGATTAAAATGGCTTAAGGTTCTCTGTCTGCAGGTTAAATAGTTAATTAAGTCATGTTGAATGCAAATCAATTAATGCTTTTAATCTGGTGGCTGTTTCACTGGTTGCTTACAAGTTTTGTTAATGTTTATAATGCAATCAGGAATTGCCCATAGGTTTTAAGGATGGTGAAAGAAATCAGAAATGCCTTTATCCAGCAAGTTTATTTTCAGAAATTAATGAATTCTCACTGAGGCACACATTTGGTGGTCTGGCAAAAAGAATAGATGTAACTGTCAAGTTCTAGGACAAAGTATTCAATCTAGAGCCTGTTTTTGTTTTGAAAAATATAGTGATCACAAAAGTTAGATATTTTCTTTAAGGGTTGATGACTGAGAATAATTTGTTATAAGAGAGAAAATACTTGAATCATTTGTGTTAGATTTTACAGAATAAGTGTGTCAAAGCTTTGTAAAATAATACAACAAAAATGAAACATTCAGCAGATGCATTTGCCCTGACTTGAATTCCTCAGGTAATATTAAATAAAGAAGAAAAATTCAGTAATGTCTTGTTTTTTTTTTTTTATTTTTTATTTCTTTAGCATGCATCTTGAGATAGGCACAGTACATTGTTTCACAGAATAATTAATTTGGGGCACTTGAGTATCAATTTATATTATGTATTCATAGCTTTTTGTGGCAGCCAGAGGCCATGAGTCTTCGGCTTGACATGATGAGCCTACTGGAAGAGCAATACAGTACATGTTGCAGATGCCCTTAAGAGACTTCCCAGCTGTGTACTCTGCTTTTAAAAATGGATGTAAAATTAAACTTACCATAATGGCTTCTGTTGGAGGCAGTGAGAATTACTCTTCACTGGTGCAGGTGCTAAGGCATAATGTGAGTTATTCAGCTCTTGTAAGATACCGCTTAAAAGATAGGGGATTGAGAAAATGTACGTGAAGTTTACTTCTAGTTAATTTTTTCAAATCCTTAAATTAAAAATTAAAACTTCTGTAGAAAAGGAAAAAGTGGCATTCCCCTGTTGCCAAAATAAATTGCCTGGAGAGGAACATTTTTTCAAAATTCTAAAATCCTGTAAAGAAGCTGGATACATAAATGATATATAAGCTGAGATTTTACTCAAGGAATGTGCTATTAGATCTGGAGAAAGTTAGAAACTGCAGTATTTCACTTAGTTTTGGGATTCACAGATTTTTCTGGTATGAAGACACTTTTTTGATGTGTAGGCCTCCAATTCAGTGTGTAACTAGCAGAATTCAACATGCCATTTCCGTTCCATTCAACTTGTTCAATAATGCATGGAATGTTTTTCAATTACGGGAGTAAAAGTAACTGATGGTAAAAAAGAGTCTTTAGGTATATTTTTATATACGGTTTGGGTAAAACAAAGAATAAAGTACCAAAACAGCATCTGTAAATGTATTGGTTTTCACTTTAAAATTATCAATATAGTAACTGTGAAGTATTGTCTTAGGAAGAGGTGAAAGTAAATACCACAGAAGAACCAAGCCAACGAAAATTATCAGTAGACCTCTGAGACTACGAAGCTCCTCCTGTCTTGTTTTTAATCATACAGCCACACAAACATACAGTAACATACCCTTTGCTCTGAGCCCATATCAAGCCCTCCAGAAGAAAAGCAGTGTATTCTAGGACTCACTCCACCCTTCCTAGATGCAGACTCTGCAAAGCTTTGCAAGTTGGAGAATGGACAAACACAATACTATATCAGTTCAGTCTATCTGTTGAGAAACTCAAGAAACAGCAAGTCTGCTCTCCTCTTTGACAGGCTCTTCCCAGAGAATTTTGACTTGAATATAAATTGTGCACCCATATATTTCTCCTGGAACATAAGCAAGTGGATTCTTAAGAGAAATCAAACATGTATAGTGTTCACAGGAAGCTGGGTTACATGATAACCTGCTCACTATAAATTTATACAATTCTAAGCTAGACATCTTGCCCTCAACAGACACTTCCATCTTGATTAATTGCCCTGCTATTTGCAGTGCACACATATGAACCACCTTTTGGTCATTAAGTCCTATCCTTTCTCTATAAACTTAGCTCCTAACATGTTGTGCTAGCTGCATCCAACTTTTATAAAGGTTCACAATTTTGTGAGAAATATCACAGTTCTGGAAACTGGGCACTTGAAATTACTCAGCTAAGATCTAGAGATGCTCAAAAACTGTATTCTGAGAAGTGAGTGTTCTCTCTTTAGGGACAATATGAATTAAAGCAAAACCAGATATATGAAGTTATGAGAAGTTCATGTTGTTAACATTTCCAGCAGGCAGATAGATAACAAAGTATACATGTTCTATACAATTCCCCTATGGTGTCTCAAACAAATGACAAGGTAATTAATTTCACCATTACTATCAGTTGGTTGACTGCATTGATACTTAAGTTTATCCATCCTCTCTGTTCAGGATACTCTTTACCTTGTATTCTTTTCTACTCTAACTACATTGCAGTCCCAGTAAAAGCATTTTTGTATGGATTTATTAATAGGCATTTTTTTAGGAAATAAGTTGTAAAGCAAGATTTTCTCAAAAAATGAGACAGACAGATAAGATTCACCCTCTTGATTAAAAACTAATGTTAATGAAAATCTGATTATAAAATCATATGGCATGCATTTTTGAAACTGTTTTTCAGTATTTTATGCAATACACTTGTTCACGTTCTTTTCCCTCCCTCTTTTCCTCCCAGATATTCCTCTCACAGTCTCACTCCTTCTAAAAACATATTTATTGTTCTTTTTCATTCTTTTATTGCATTGCAACTCCCATGTCCTTTTTGACTCACTAATAAATGTTATCAAATATTTTTGAAGGAAATAATAAGATTTCTATATATTCTTATAAAAAATGGAAGAAATGGAATTTAATTTATTTTTATATAAGTAATATCCATACAGCATGCTGAGTTCTTATAGAAAGAACCAAGAGATGATGTATTCATCTGCCTGTACAACAAAATGAAAGTGACAGAATGATCACAGTATGCACAGATACCCCAAACAAAGCTGGGCACTTTGATTTTGGAAACACGTTGCTTTTGGCATCTATTACTATTACTCTTGCCATTATACAAAAGAGGAGTGTTTCAAACCTGAACTTGGTACTTGTCCAGTTCACTGTATTTGAAAAGTATTGTTCTTTATGCACACATGCCATAATTTAATGTGAAAATTTCTTTTATTTATTTATTTTCTCTCTTCTTTACAGTTTTAAGATTATAAAGAAAAGATAGTTTAGTAATTATAGATCTTTGACAAACATCTAACAGTAGGAGTCAGTGAGAGCTTGCAGTCCCTGTGATCAGGTGGCAAGGTTAGATCTGAAAGGGTTATACATTTTGCCAGGGAGATTTGTTTCAATTAAAGTGGTTAACTATTATGAAAACTGTAGGTGATACAATCTTGCACAGAGTCAGTGGCCCTACCCTAGTTAAATAGAAATGCACTTCTCTGCATGAAAATCAAATAAGGAAAAATGATAAATGCTATATAGTAGGAGACATACTTCTTTATAAGGGTTTACATTATAGCCTGGGGGTGCTGCTAAGTTTTGTCTTTGTGTATGTGTGTGTGTGTGTGTGTGTTTTCCAAATGTTTTAAGTAAGAGGTTCCAAATACCACTAAGTTATTTCCAGAAAGCTTGTAAGTAAAATTAAGCATTGTTTATCCTATATGAATAATGTCTTTATATAAGTGAAAAAGACAACAAGTTGAAATTTCAATTAGATACATCATTATAACATTGCAAAGCAGTAGCATTCCAGATGTGTAGCACAATTTTACTGGTAACAAATGTTTGCATTTAATAGCTAACATCAGGTTTTTCTAGTTTGAGCATTCCAGTAGACTTCATTGACTCACTTTTCCTCATTTCTCACTCTTCCAGAGTGATATACATCTGATTCCTAAATACACAGGAGATGACTATTGCTATCTCCTGTGGTCTTTTATTTACTTACGAAATTTAAATTGTCTATTAATTTATCTTTTGATGAGGATTGGAAGTCTACAACCGCAAAAAGCATCCTCCTTAGAATTCTTATCCACTGGTACGATCTATTTAGTCTCTGGGGGTCAGCATCATAATCTTAGGTGACTTAACTTCATCTTTGGCCTGTGTCAGGATTTGTGTTCATACCAATGGAGAATTACCATGGACCATTAAGATTAGTGAGATTGCTGCTCAGGAAGTCAGTAGCTATTATGGCCTCTATAGTCAGGAGATGGAAAGAGTGACACAGTCACAGAAGGCTTAGTCTTTTGTTATGCAAACATGGAGCTTTATTACTAAAATAGACAGTGCTACTAAAGAGCTTTTGAGTCAGCTATATTTACTTCTTCCTTTCATGCATCTTCTTCACATCATTACTTAAAGAACTTTTCTCAGTGTCCACATTTATTTCATCTCAGGAAACAGCCTTCTAAGAAAAATCAGAGCAATTCCTCCATGTTCTGGTTCTGAACCATGTGACATCTTCAGCAATAAGGTGTTATTTTCTTTTTCTGTAAGGTGAGAAAGGGCTATCGAAATAACCTATGTTTTTGGACATCCTTAACAAACAATTGTAAAGGAGCTTGCCTGTGCTTGGGACCCAGGATGTGTTAGATACATGACATTGTAATCTTAGTATATCTCTTTAATTAGTATTATTAGCAATAAATTATCAGACTGACTTTTGTGTACAGAAAAAAGCCCTTTTGTAACTAAGTTTTATCTTCAGAGTTGGGATTTTAAATTAAGGAACTAATGCCATTTCTGTTAGAATCAGTGGTCTTAAGATTGATGAAATTCTAACTCATTACCTTCTCGCTCCTTTATTTTCAAACCTATGCTAGAAAGCCATTAAAATATATATGAAAATATCACGTATTTTCCTTGGCTGGTGCCATAGTTTGAGCAGGACCCCTGGACCCAGATCCACCCATCAAAATGTTCTAAACTTCGAACCCCTGCCCAGATCTAGCCAATGGAAAGGACATTGTCCACAGTTGAGTAGAGAGTGAAGACTGATATTCACATGAACTTTCGTGCCCCAAATTTGACCAGGTCCCCTGGAAGTGGAGGCCTGGCAGCACTCAGAGGAAGGATAGCAGGTTACCAAGAAGAGACTTGATACCCTATGAGCATATAGAGGGGGAGGAGGTCCCCCTCAGTCACAGTCATAGGGGAGGGGAGTAAGTATGGGGAAAATGGGAGGGAGCGAGGAATGTGAGGCTAAAAGGGATATGATAACAATTGAGGTGTAATATGAATAAATTAATAAAATATACTTAAAAAATAAAATAAAATTCATTACCAAAAAATATATATGAAAATATCAAGGTTTATTTTCAATTAAGATTCCTTTTGGGGCATTGTTAATTATATTCATTTTGTTCCTCCAACTCCTAGATCCATCCCATTCTTTCGTACTTACCCAGCTTCATGTTATCTTTTCTTTTCTTAAATCCATAAAATTCAATTTATGCTCCTTGATGTACACCCTTGCAATTAAGCATATGTGACCCTCCAGGTGACATGCCCTTAAAGAAAACTGACTCTCCCTTTCCAAGAATCTGTCAGTTTCTTATATCTTCTCAGCTAGGGATGTAACTTTCTGCCCAACTTCTTTTCCACACTGGAATTTTGTCTGGTATGTGTTTTCACAGGTTTTATGCTGTCCTAACCACTGTGAATTCAGATATGAAGCTGCCCTTCAGTATCTGGAAAACATAACTTATTTTTATAATCATCCACCATCTCTGCAACTTAAAAATGCCTGACATCTCTTCTACAATGATCCCTGATCTTTGGGGAAAATGGTGATATCTATCTAAATCCAAATCTGATAGATACATGTGTGTGTGTGTGTATGAGCTTCTACAGTACTGATTCCATATTACTTATCTTAAAATATTTTTTGCTAGTTATCTCTTTCCTCAGTTCCTCCTGTACTCTACCCTACAATCATCCATGCAAACACAACCCTTCTGTTTTATTGTCTTTTCTTTAAATACCCACTTAGTTTACAGTGACATTTTTCAAATAAGAATCTTTAACTTTAAGTTCATATATTTGAAATCTTTGTTTCTGGTTGATGGCACTGTCCAGTAATATTATTGATGGTATGACCTTGATATGGGAAATACATCCCAGAAAGTTGGTTGTCAGAGTTCTTAGTCTATGTTTCTGTGTTATTCTCAGCCTCATGTTAAGAGTTTAAGATGTGAGCTCTCAGCTTCTTGCTCCAGAATTCTACTGTGATATCTACCTACTATTACAAATTCATATCCTTCTGAAGCTGTAAAACCCAAATAAATTCTTCTATCTGTAAATAAATCTTGGTCATGATCTTTTATTATAGCAGCAGAAAAAATACCTGCTACAGGCATTGGTACTAGAGACTGGTCTGATGCTGTGAAGAACAAACCATGCTGACTTTTGAGGAATGTGGAAGCCATTGAAACTTTGGAGTAGAGAAAAGAATTGAATGCTTAAACCAGAGCTTAATGAGCCATTATAGCAGAAATCTGGAGTCTGTTGTACTTAAATTAAAATGGAAGGCAGAAGTGCATCTCAACTGGTTTCAGAGTGGAACAATGTCAGCAACTGGATAGAAGCCATTCCTGTGAAGGTTTAGCAAACATTTTTGCTGCATTTTCTCATTGTTCTAAGCACTTTCCTAGGCTTTATCCAATGGTTACATTGAGCTTGAATTACAGTCAACAAACTGGTTAAGAAAATTTCTCTCCAATCTCTAGAAACCAAGCCATCTTGGAATATGTCATTTGAACACTCACACAAAAGAATTGGCTGTGAGATTTTAAAGATATTTGTTGTTGTTTAAATGTATGCTGCTGCTAGTTTTTTTGTCCCAGATGTATCGGAGAAGAGGAAATATCAGTTGAGAACTGCCTCCATTGGATGGGATTTTTGGTGTGTCTCTGTAATATTTCGATGACTGATGACTTGGGCCATCGCACTGTGAATGGCCCCACTTACAGGTGGTGTTATGGGAGATATAAGAAAGGCAGATGAGTATGAGCTCATAGAAATTCCAATATAAGCCCTTCCTCCATAGTCACTGTCTTTGCTCCTAGGAGTTCCTGCCTTGACTTCTCTCAGTGATGGGCTGTGATCAGGACTTTTATGCCAAATATTAACTTTCTTTCATCCACAAGATAGCTTTGGTCAAAGTGTTTATAACAGCAATAAAAAACAAATTATGGAGAATGCTGACAGCTGATAACAACATTCAGCAAAGAGATTGGATACATGATTAACTGAAAAAAAATCAGTAGCCCTCCTGTATACAAATGACAAATAGGGTGAGAAAAAATTAGAGATACCACACTGTTCACAATAGCCACAAATAATATAAAGTATCATGGTGTAACTCTAATTACTCAAGTGAAAGACCTTTATGACAAAAATTTCAAGTTTCTGATGAAATAAATCAAAGAAGATAGCAGAAGATGAAAAGATACTTACGGATGGATAGGATTAACACAGTAAAAATGGCCAGATTACCAAAATCAATCTCCTGATTCAATGCAATTCCCACCAAAATACCTATACAATTCTTTACAGATATTGAAAGATCAATTCACAACTTCATTTGGAAAACAAAAAATCATGAATAGCTAAAACATTCCAGTATAATAAATGATCTGGCGGTATCTCCATTTCTGATATCAAGCTGTACTATAGAGCAACAGTAAGAAAAACTACATGGTACTGGCATAGAAACAGACTGGTAGACCAACAGAATCAAACTGAAGACCCAGAAATAAACCTACATACCTAAATACACTTGATTATTGAGAAAGGAACCAAAACCATCCAATTGAAAAAATACAGAATCTTCAACAAATGGTGTTGGTCTAACTGGATGTTTATATGTAGAAAAAGGCAAATAGATTCATGTTTATTATCCTAAATAAAACCCAAACCCAGGATTATCAAAGACCTCAACATAAAATCAGATATACTAAACCTGTAAGACAAGAAAGTGGTGAAGGGTCTTCAACTCATTATCATTAGAGATAGCATCCTGAATAGAACACAAACAATGTGTGGGCCTAAGATCAATAATTATTAAACTGAAAAGTTTCTGTACAGCAACGGACATTGTCAACAGAATCCTACATCTGACAAAATGCTAATATCCAAAATATATAAAGAACTCAATTTTTTTTGTTGTTAGTTTTTCAAGACAGTGTTTCACTGCGTAGTCTTGGTTGTCCTGGACTCACTTTGTAGACCAGGCTGTCCTTGAACTCACAGTGATCTGCGTGCCTCTGCCTCCTGAGTGCTGGGATTAAAGGCGTGCACCACCACACCCACCTAAGGACTCAAAAACTTAAACACAAACGGAGGCTACAGGGGCAGAGTACAAACTTAGTCTTAATGAGACTTGAAGAGTTGAAATAGCTGAGTAGATTGGTTCCCCCTTTCTGTGGAGTAAGGGAGAGGGAAGAGAGAGGTAAGGGGAACTGGGAGTAGAGGATAGAAGGAGCTACAACCTGGATATAAAGTGAATAAATAAACTAATTAATAATTAGGAAAAGATAGAAAATGCAGTGGTGATGCAAATAAAGACATATTTATTGAATTTAACCACATATGGGGAAAAAAGCAAATTATATTATCTACTGACCTGAAACAGCCATGCAATAGCAATATGTATATTTTTTAAATAGTATATTCAGAATGTTGAATAACATATAAACATAACATGCTGGAGAGATAGATGGTGAAGAGATATAGAATCTACTCAATATCTAAGTCTGTGGGTGTTTCATTAAAGAGTTTTTAAGAAGAGAGGACAATAGAGGAAGACCAGTTAAAGAGACCTGGATTTACATATGTGTTGACATATATTCAACGTGTACATTGAAGTACCATAATAGCGAACATGACTATTGGCATGTAGGAAAGAATGTAATGACTTTACAGATATTAATAATATTCACACAAGAAAATACATAGATAATAATAAAGAATTTGATTTTCATATAAAGATGAATACTTTATCAAAAGTAACCAAAATAAGAAAAAACATACCAGCAGTATGCTAATAGTTTGTTTTTTAGAATTTTTAAAAAGGGTATGAAGTTCATAAAATATATGATTTTAAAAATAGATAGATGATATGTGAGGGCACACAGTAAAGAATCTGTCAACATGACCACTCCATGTTATATTTAAGGTTCTTTTTTTTTTTTTTTTTTTTTTTTTGTATATATGAGAGTAAGAACAGCCAGAGACATCTTGAGGATCCAGAGCACAGAGAAAAAAGTAGACTAAACATGACCAGAAGATTAGGCATGACCAGACTTAGAGAAATGTAAAAGTTGGGGAAGAAATATATATATATATATATATATATATATATATATATATATATATATATATATATATAAAAAATAGTAGGAGAGAATAGCAAAAACAATGAAGTATAAGTAGCCCAGGTAAGGGAAGCCTGGGATATGGAGGTAGATTTGGACAGAGGAGGAGCTGAGTAGGGATAGGATGTGAGTGGAGACTTTGAGATTTATGATGTATTTGTGATACTGAGGGATCCCGGAGGCTAGACTGGGCTTTGATATTCTGATAAGCAGCATAGATACATGTCAATAAAGACCCATAAGTCTCTTCCAACAGAGGCAAGGTAAACTACTCACTTTATCAGACAAGAGCTGCTTTCACAAGTTTCTGAGGAACTCTGGGTTTTGTATAACCTCCAGGAATTCTGTAGTCCAACCTGAGGGAGAGAGCTAACTAGAAAATGAGTGAGGCATTTAAATTTCAAAACCTTGCCCTCCAGTGACACCCCTCTCTAACAAAGCCACAGTTCCTAATCCTTCCCAAACAATGGTAAATTGCCTGATATCCAGCTCCAAGTGAAATCAGGGCCTGAAGAAGGTTGGATGCAAGACATACAAGGAAGGAATGAGCCAGGCATAGGGAAGGTGAGGAGGTTTACACCCTGATGAACTGCCAATCAGAATGCTTCTTTATTTATTCATATCTCAGTAGGCAGGGATAGATGCATGTTGTTCTAAAATATAAATCATATCATTTTTTTTTTGCCCAGACATGTGTTTTAACTTCCACTCAGTCTCTAATCTTCTCAAAAGAAACTAAAACAAATAGAGGAATGGTTGTACAGATAAATGCACAGAAATATAACTGGCATTTCTGATTGTAAATTAAATCTTCCTGTAGTTGTTTCTCTTGTCCTCTATTCCCAAAGCACAAAGTCATACTTCAGGCATTTGCCTCCTCATTGGGACCATGCAGAATATGTTTCAGGTGCACGTGGGCTGGCCTTGAACCGTTTATTGGGTCTTGTTTGTCAAAGTTCAGAGCTTAGCAACATTTACGGCCATCCTATCTTTCTCTGCAATGTTATGGTTGTAATTATTTGGTGTTATTCTGGGAGTTAATTGCCAGAAACAAAATTAAGGGAGCATGTCTGATTCTTTCCCTCCTCTGAGACTACTGAAAAAGGAATTGAGAAGAGGTGAGCCTTAATATCAATCCAGCATGGGCCATTTCTCTTGTCATTGGTCTCAGTGAAAGAGCTCACTCCAGAAAGTCACTAAGAGGTCAGAAGATGCTTAAACTGAAGACTTAGACCTTCACTGCAACTCCCAAAGTCTTTCAGCAGTTTGGTATAGCCACACTGACAACCAGCTTTTTTTTTTTTTTTTTTTTCCTATCATGAGGCTACTGAGCAAAGTCCTGATTATTCATTGTGCTAATAGAGCACTTCTTAAAAAAAAATCTTTAACTGACTCAATTTCATAGCTATTGTCTTTTCATATCATTATATGTTAAATATTAGGAAGTAAAACTTTTAAATCATTTGAGAAGGTTGAATGAAATCATCATCTAAATTTCAGTGAAATGGTGATTCAGCTTGAAGAATGTTTGAATAAGTTTTTGGGTTATTAATTCTCAAAGAGGATTACCTCCAACAGGATGTAAAACTCAAAAGGGTTTATGTCATCGCTATTTGACCTGTTACCCTGGATTATTCACAATATACTGCATCTATTTGGCATTTACTTACTCACATCCTTAGAGGAAATTTTCGGGTCTATGCTCTGTTGTTTACCATTTGAAATAGAACTTGGCTGTATTGTGACTTGACCACTATTTCCATTTCAAAGAGAGTAAACCCCAAGAGAGTTCATACCAAGGATGTGTTCTTGCTTGTGTCTGCATCTCCTTACTTCTTCAGCTTTCTATCTGATATGTCTTCAGCTTCTCTTAATAACCCAGTGCTCATTTAAAATACAAACAATTAGAGACAAAACTATTTGTTTAAATTGCTGAGCTTCCAACAGATGTTTTCTTAATAGAGGAAAGGCAACTTCACCTAAAGGATTACTTCAAGATGGGAAAGCACTGTCTGGCACTAAAATTTGAATTGCTATAACTTTGAAAACACTCATTCCACTTTGAATGGCATAAAGACTGAAAAATAACAACACTTAATACCGTAACACCATATAAGCCTACCATTGATTTTAAGTACTGACATGTGAATTGTCAGAAAAAAAATCTACTAAGATATAATTAACAATGCTTATCTATCTACATAGGTCTTGAGGAGGTTGAAAGAAGTGGTCAGGACTTTCTGGCAAGACTGGTTTATATATATAGAACCTGTCTCAGAAATGAATACTTTTTGTTGCTGTTTGAGATTATGTAATAATAAATGACTTCATAGGGAAAGAAGTGTGTATTTACCAAATAAATGAAGGTTTATACAGTCTTAATATCATTAGCTTGTAAAAGCTTTTTTTCATCTATAATGTGAATTTTAGAATATATATTTTCATGAAACTTGCTAAAATACACAAGTTGATTATTTAAACATACTTTGAATTTTATATTATGTCAAGTAATGTAAGTTCTATGCATGGTTCACCTCTAAATTATATATTGTTTTTGGATTTGTAGTAATTTAGTATTTAAGACTGCCACAAGGCAATCAAAAATTCTATTTTGATGGAAGAATAAATATAAAGGGATGAAACTTTGAGTATTTCACATACTTTAATTTATTTATTCATAATCTCAACATAATTTTTCTGACCATTGATCATCAAAGCATTTGACAACAGTAAACATGTTTAATCAATTGGCACTTCATGACCCAATTTTTAGTGCATGATCTTAGAGTTTTGAAACAGTTCTTGATCAGTTTCTCTGCTCAGGAAACTCAAAAAAGAAGGCAGAACTGGGCAACATACACACACACACACACACACACACACACACACACACACACACACATATATATATATATATATATACATATATATATATATATATAATTGCTCATCATTCTCCTCTAGTGGTATAGGTTTGCCATTTTTGTAAACTTTCATTTCATTTTGCTATACAGCTGATCAACACATTTGACTAAAGATCATCCTTTTTCTAAAACTAATATTTTGACATATTACATATTAATAATAATAAGAGATTTTTAGAAGGATTATAGAAATAAGTATATCAAAATCACTTCCAGTGTTTAAATTATTTTGTAGCTGTTATATATTATTATTTCTCTTAGATACAAATTGTTCTTCAGTTATTGACTATGTAGATTCTTTTTTATATATTTGTGTATATGTATGCATGTTTAGGTATATTCTTGTGGACATATATATGCATGTTTATAGAGGTGAAAGGTTAGCCTTGTGTGCTTTTCCTCCAGAATGCTGTCAGTCTTATTTTTTTTTTATTTTATTAATTTATTCTTGTTACATCTCAATGGTTATCCCATCCCTTGTATCCTTCCATTCTTCCCTCCCTCCCATTTTCCCCTTATTCCCTTCCCCTATGACTGTTCCTGAGAGGGATTACCTCCCCCTGTATATGCTCATAGGGTATCAAGTCTCTTCTTGGTGACCTGCTATCATTCCTCTGAGTGCCACCAGGTCTCCCCCTCCAGGGGACATAGTCAAATGTGAGGCACCAGAGTACGTGAGAAAGTCATATCCCACTATCCACTCAAGTGTGGAGACTGTTCTGACCATTGTCAGTCTTATTTTTGAGCCAAAGTCTCTCATTGGTCTATACCTCACCCAATAGGTTAGATTAATGAACCATAGACTTCAGAGATGCCCATCTGCGCCTCTTCAAAGCTGAGAGTAATAACATGAAACCATGACTGGCTTCTGTGGGGTTTGGTAATTATTCTGAAATCTTAGTCCTTGGAAGACAAGCTCTTTACTAACTGAGAGATCGTCCCAGACCCTTTGTAAACTGCATCTCACTTGTTCTCCAAGTAAAAATAGAGTGCTCATTTCCTATGTCTTCTGAGTTACAAAGATATCTACTATCTCAAAAACTGTGATAGCTATTCCTGGAAGCAACTTCACTAGAGGTGGAATTAGCTAAATTCCAAGTAGTTGTGCACATGTGTGAGAGATTTTTCTTGATTGGATCATTTGAGATTGGAAGAGTCACCCGAAAGACACATTATTTGAGACTGAATAACCCAGCCTAAATCTGTACCATACTTTCTGGTGACATCCTATATAAAGGAGAATCAAGTTTTTACTGTTTTTCAGATTTCCCTCATATTTTCTGGCAAGAATCATTCTTTCATTGGCACTAAAGTCTACTTCTGCAGGATACCAGTGTATCCTAAAGTGCAACTTCATTTTCCAGCCTGGTCTACCAAATGAGTTTTAAATATTTGAATTTTCTGTCATGAGAAAACTATTATTGGAATAGTCAGACCACAGCCTGTACAAAATTCTAATAAAGCATATATATATATATATATATATATATATATATA
>OU015747.1:68460461-68499760 GCA_907169655.1 Acomys percivali
TGTGTGTGTGTGTGTGTGTGTGTGTGTGTGTGTGTGTGTGTGTGTGTTTCTTTGTTCTCTCTCTCTCTGCTCTCTCTCTCTCTCTCTCCCTCTCTCTCCCCTTTATATCCTACCCCTCCTCATCCCCTCCTCTCTCTTATTCTCTGTGTCTTACTGGTTTGCTTAATCTTTTGCTTGCTTGATAATTCTTGAGGTGAGTAAAAAAGAGGATTTGAGTGGTTGTGGAAGCAGGGAAGATTTGGGAAGATCTGTGGGAAGGAGAAAAACATGGTAGTAAAAAACATATGACAATAAAATAAAATAAAACCACAGTCTTACAGCATATAAAGTGAAAATGTCCTAGAAATAGGCATATATAATATTCCAATTTATTTAAACTAATAATATTTTTATTCCACAAGCAACTAAATTCAGGCTGTACCAGCTTTTCACTAAATATTTCTTCAGTATTGAGCTTCTGTGGAGAAATAGTAAATTAAACTCAAATGGCAACACAAGATCATTCCCTAAATATAAAATTGAAAAGTGGTGGGAGGAGAAAGAAGTAGACCTGAAGATCTGTGACGTTTGTACCAGATGTGCAAAGTATGACTCCAAACAGTAACCAAGTAAAGTGTTAATTAAATTAAATGTTCAAAACTTAGCCCTAAAAAACCCAACAAAATTAAACAAACAAACAAACAAACAAAATTAAAAAGAAATGGCAATACACACTGCATGGGGAAATATATTTGCAAAATACATATATACAAGATAAATACAAATTCATATACCAGAAGTAAAATAACTTTGAATGTGTGTAAAAGTCATGAACAGGAGGCATATAGCTGACAGATAAGCATCTTGAAAAATATGGAAGGTCATTATATATTAGAAGACTGAAAGCAGAAGCCCATGACAAACCTTTTCAGATATATGTCTGGAATTAAATGGCATTTTCACTAAATCCAAACAAGAACTCAGAGAAAGTGAAATGTGACTTAAAAAAATAGATCATTGTTGTGTGACTTTTTTTTTGGTAATATGCTCATAATTAAGTCCAATAAGAAATATCAAGACAGGGTTTATAGTTTAAAGTAACTTGTCATCTAGAATTCAGCAAGGTGTAGTGGCTAAGGTAAATTGCTTCCTTTTCAATAAGACAAATGTACACACACACATACACACACACACACACACACACACACACACACACACACCTCCAGTCGAATGGCTTAAGTCTCTGCATGGAGTGTTTGTGTTTGCATCAGGAAGTTTTTGGTAGAGCTGTGTCTAGGCTGAGGTACATATGATGCTCTGCTGTGATTCAGGTTTGAGCAGCAGCATGGTTTTTGTTTGTTTCATCAGATAATAATGCTTGACTTGGGCAGTTGCATGACACATCCAGATGGTTTATCAGCAGCAGTGATTAGTTTCTGCAGTGCATCGCTGCAAAGACAGGAGTGTTAATCTGCCAGCCCGTGTTTTTCCAAATGGCAGACCAAACACTAGGCTTCTGGCAATAATGCAGGCTTCAGTAAAATTGCACCAAGCTTCAGAAAGGTGAGCACTGGCCAGACAGCTAAAAATGTGTGAGTTCTGCCCACTGAACTGGGCTACCAGATCATTTTTCTATTCTTCACAGCTGGTGCTGAGATTGAACAGATGCACAAGCCCAGAGGATCCCATCAATTTTGAGCTTAGCCAAATCATCAGTGATCCAGGACCAGATTTTTAGGAGAATCTCTGAATCAGGCTCCTAAGGGGTTTCAAGCACCCTTTGTACAAAACAATGAGATGCAGGATGAGATTTATGCCAAATATCTTTCTCATTTGTATGTGCCACCTTCAACAAATGTAGAGAAATAAGGGACAAGGCTGACTACTCGCATTCTTGTTTGTAACATTTCTATATGACAATTGCGGTTTCGGATTCTTTCTAAGTTTGCAAGTATGTGAGTTGAAGCTAACTCCAAGTCAAATTCAGCCATCTCATTTGAAAGGAATCCAGTGGCAATTCAGTAATCATAATCTTGGATTATATGGTTTTTCAGTAATGTTTCTATAACCCTAAGGGTGGCCTCTCCATAAAGCATCTATATCAGCATTGGAGACTAGGTTTTCAAAAACATAATTAATTTAGTGGAAACACAAAGAGGCTATGCCAAAGTTTGCTGGGATGCTTCCATTCAGATTAAAGATTTGTGCCTCAAGTAAACAAAACCAAGTGTGTACTCTTCATATAAATTACCAAGAGTATGAAACATAAACACATAATTACTGTGGCCTTGTTTACTCTGGTAGAGGTGACTAACGCAGTTCTTCCTGATTACTATACATGTTAACTATTTTAGATCTTTTCACAATTTTTCAAGAAATGTAAGCTGTTAGAAATTTACTGTGTCACACTGAGATAGATTAGTGCCTTTTTCATATACTCATATAGCACCCCATTCAAGGATATTAACACCCTGTCTTACCAGCCAAGATGATGCTACACATGTGTTGGAAATTATGAAAATAAATTCTTAGAAGTGTCCAAGGCACACTCTGACAGACCATAGATTGCAAATAAAAGGAGGATGGTTTTAGAGAATTCATTATTTCTAGTCCTTATCTAGAAATAGAAAATAATTTCTGCTACATCCACCTTGCAGGAAGGACATGAGTATAAAATTGAGTCCAATTACACTAACAATAATACTACCTTTAGTTAGCTCAAACAATCCCACTCATTCCTTAAAGTTATCACGTAAATTTGATGACACTTTCCTCTCTGGTCTGGAGAACACTGTATTCATCTCTAAATTCAGCAGTACAGTCCTGGTGGTATGCAGGATCTCTGATACCTTTTAGGGAAATGGCAAGATAGGTCTATTCACTAATCATCTTTATTTACTTCAAGGAAATGGAGATTAGGATAAAAGCTTTGATCAGCCCCAGTAGCACAGAGGAGGAAGTGTGACCATGCCATTAACAGGTTTGATTTCTTTTTTGTTTTAAAAGCATAGATATAGCCATGGTTTAACCACATCAACTCTCAATGTTTGAGACTAGTCAACATTCTATTTTACACAATTAACTTGCAATAGTTAGCATCATTTCAGCCTCAGAAATCATTAACTGTTGTTTCAATCACACTAGTGTTTGGATGTATCATAGTTTTAATCCTGCCTAACTCAGGCACTAGTCAAATAAGGTGACTCAATTTGAGGAGCCTACATTAATCCGGAGTACCTCTTCCTTGCTACTCAAATAATGTCACCTTGTCTCTTTCCTGAGAATGATAAAACTACGAAGAGTATTAAGCTTGTCTGCAAAAATTTCTCCAGATTTCCTCAGTTAATCATCTCAGTGTGTGTGCAATGAGTCATTATTCTCATTATTGAGAACTCAGTTTTGAGCCATAAGTGCTTCTGAATCATAACCAATGACTATGTTTTCACACAGGAGATTTTATGTTTCAGGGAAATCTCAGACAGGTCAACTCTCATGCAGCATGATTTTCTGCAAAATTCTAAAATAGCTTATTGGTCTGAGTGGATGTTTTGCAGGATAGTTACAGAAGCTGTGAGATGAGCCAGCTGTTTTTATTCTTTTTTAACTGATTTTATGTGAGATGCCTCCAAATTTTACAAGTGAATCAGATAAAGTCATGGTCATTCCTTTGTTTTATGCACATAGTTATGACCTAGTGGCCCTAATTTAACATATGGGCACTTTTTTGTGACTATTACCTGAAAATACTTTGCTCAGCCCAATAAGAATATGAGCAGCTATTATAATTGCTTCAGACATGAGTTTCCTTTGACTAGTAAATGAATTATATATTTGAATCTAGGGACATAGTTCCCTGAAACTTATGAGACAGACAAGGCCCAAAGTCTTGCTGGGGCTTTTTAGGCACTGTGGGAGAATAGCAAGCAGTCTCCCATACAAGATAGACAGCAATAGCAAGAACAAATTTGTACCACTGACTGGTACATTGTGTTAAACCACCCATTTAATTAGTAATAAAGTAGAGAACAATTTAGTTTTCATCCAAGACTACAAATCCATGTGTTTACTACCAATTACAAAAAGTAAGATCAGATTTTTTAATGACTGCACAAGACCTCACTCTTACTTTCGCAAAACCATGTCTTCTTTAAAATCTTCATACTAAATTATAATTTCATATATATATGTTTTTAATTAAATATCTCATCTTATTTACTGTCATTCAATTTTTACCACCAACTTTCTATCCTAAATTTATGTGCTACAGTCTTTAAACCTACTAATTCTCCTTTATGCTGCTAGCATGTGCATAAATGTAGGGTGACCACATACATATTTTTTGAGGAGTTGCATCTCTGAAGACCATTTTATAAATTCCAGTGGTGCTTATGAAGATCTGGAATAGCCAACCTTAAGGGTACTTCTGTAACTCAAATAAGGACCATGTTCTCTAGTCTTCATCTCCTCAGACTATATTATCTGCAGCCCTCAATGAAAAATATTTACACATGTGGGTATAGTATTAATGAGCCGCTCCTCCTTACTTGTTGAATATTGCCTGGCTTGACCTTGTATGGGTTCTGTGTGTATAGTCACAAACTCTGTGAGGTTATGTATGAAAAGGCTCTGGCCTGTTTTGAAAACACTATTTTGCTGTCATCACCCACTAGCCCAGTTATCTTATAACCTTTAAGAACTCTTTTCCATGATGAACCTTGATGCTCAGGAAGAGAGGTGTGACATAATAATCCATGTATGAATGTACATGCCACAGTCTCTAATTGTCTGTATGATGAGCATCATCAGGTCTCTGTATCAATCACAATCTGTTGCAAAAAGGAACATTTATGATGAAGGTTGAGAGAGGTCCTTATCTGTGAATATGCAGATTAGTACTTATGAAATAATTTGATACTATGTCCACTTAGCAGAATAGCAGCAGCATATTCTTCCCTAGTGCCTATACCCAAGGAATAGGATTCTATGGCTTCTCATTTTACTTTTTCATGATTCCATCACCATTACTTGAAGTCTGAAAAGATTGATTATATTTTATAATCATATATACAATCAGTAAAGTCTGAACTTATGCATGTAAACATAAGTGACAGGAATTAGGTTAAAAAAAAAGAGAAAGAAAGCATTCATTTAATACAATATTTGTGCCCCATCATTGAGCCTCAGATGCTGGAGGCTAATGCACCCAATTATAGAACATGTCCACCCTAAAGTGCATCTCAGGAAAGCTAATCTAGCTTGTAGGGATTCAAGATCTTCATAAATAGCATAAGATTGAATAAATCTCAAGACTCTCATGAAGAAATGTTGAATATTTAATTTAAAAATCAATGTCAAGGTTAAATTGCTCTTCTGAAAGAGATAGAGTAATGACTAAAACCTATTATTTGCTCTTATTTTTAAATTTAATTTAATCATGCATTGTTTTTATTCTTTACAATATGGTAAAATACACATTCTTGTGTTTCATATATGCATTTTATGTGTAACTTAACTGGGTGTACAACATTAATTCTAAACTTAAGGATTGTAGATCTATATAAGGTTATTCATATGTTTTAGGAATTGATACCTATCAATTTCAATGGCTCCAGCACTGAAGAAGGGAACACTGAAAGCTAAGCTAGTAAGCTATAGAAGTTCACACTGCATACTATTATATATGCTATGTATATGAATATCTGTAACATTTAAGGCATAGAATATTTGGTTTATTTGCCAATTGTATATCTTTTTATGAGAATATAATACATCAATATTGTGGCATATATATGAATAAAGATTCTAAAGGTAATGAGATTTTCTCTGGGAAAATCTTTTTCACTAAAAACATGATGACAGTTGGCTGGAGGTATAGCTCAAAATTTAACACATGCATAAGGACCAGGGTTCTAATTTAAGCACAAAATAAGGGAAAGAATGACAGGAAATTTGTCTTTAAGATGCTAAATGCTTATTAAGAACCATCTTTAAAATTTTCAGTTTGAGAGAACAGTATATTTGGGTCTCAGACTACATTTCTTTTGTCATTAATGTTTGCTAAAGACATTTTTAACATGAAGGAAAGAAATGCTAGGGCTGTGCACAAAGCTTTTCCCATATTGAAATACAAAAATGCCAGCTGATTCCCATCCAGAGGAGGGGTCAAGGTCAACATTCTTGCTCTGCTTGTTGTGAAATGTTTCACAGACTGAATTACACCTGCCAAGGCAGCAATACTTAGCTGAGCCCTGAATTTGCAGTGTAGCAGCAGAAAAGTGAAGCAGATTGTAATTTAGTGCATCCTTTAGGAATAAAGTCATTGAGACAATTCTTCAATTCATACACGCCCAAACTGCGTGGAGGAAAAGGTGAGCTGTATGTGCAAAATTTGGAAGATACGTTGTCTTTTATTTGTTATTTTGTCTGCCATCTCTGAATATCCTATTGTCTTCTAGATAACTGGGGAAACTTTCCTCTTCATCTTAATGACATACAGGGTATTGCAGTATTGCAGTGAGTGAGTGTGCATTCATAGTTTATATATATATATATGTATATGGGAGCATTTGGGAAGTTTGTATTATCTATATTTTTGTTTTCATGTATTTGTGTATAATAGACAAACTGCATTGGTATATCCCAGAAGGCTCCAAGGAAAGGCAACCAACAAAAGACTTGACCAGGAACTGAACTGTTATTATACACACACACACACACACACACACACACGCACACACACACACACACGCACACACACACACACACACGCACACACACACAAACACCAAGTGGACAATCCCTAGAGTTGGAAACAGTATAGTGAAACAAAAATTATTAACGGTGATGACCTTTAAATGTTAGAAGGAGGGGGATAAAAGAGGAGAATGGCGGTGAAAAAAAGATGAAAATTCATTATGTATAAGAAACTCTCAAAAAATACAATACATCATATGATCCACTGATAAGTACTATTATTACTTACTCAAGGAAAAAACATATTGGCCTCCCTTGTGTATATAGTTATTTACTAGTAAAGTTTTTCATGACAGAGAAATATTTTAGATGTGTACATTCTCTTCAAATTGATGAAAGAAAAACAATAGTATTGATGTAAAAATATCCATACAATTAGTACACAGATCATTAGAAGCATGCTGCTGACCTTTACAAAGGCTGCTGGCTTTGGGATTCACTGATACACAAATAGGGAAAATTAACTCACCCGTGGAGGCAGAGGTCTTTTCAATGTCATGTTTTGTTTTTGTTTTAACTAAAGGAATGAGAGGAGATTGAATGGGAATAAACAAGGGCCATTTGGAGCAGAGATTTTGAACCATGTATTTATGTAAACATTTGTTATAGTTTATTGAACTGTATACCTCAAGTAGAAAATTAAGTTTCATTTTATGATGTTATTTAAAATAATATTTGGTCTGCCTTCCTGGGGAGGTCTCTTAGGCCCCAGGAACATCCAGCACCTGGCCCACAGCTCTACCCAACCTCCCACAGAGACCTGCCTAGTGAAGGATCATTCAAGTTAGACCCACACACCTCAGTCTCCTGCCAGTTGGTCCAACTTGGACACAGCAGAGGAGAACTGTAGACTATTTCCTGAATTCCAGTCTCAGACCCACAGCTCTACATTCCTTCTTAAGGAAGCCTATCAGGCACCAGAAATATTAGCCTCCAGCCTGCAGTTCTACACACTTTCCTAAGGAAGAATACTGGGGCCCCAAGGACATCCTGTTCCAGCCTCTGGTCCACAGCCCTACCTGCCTTACCAAGGAATGTTCTCATGCCTTTAACCTCAGCCTCTACATGCCTTCCCAGAGAGTCCTGTGAGCACCAGGAAAACCCAGACAACACCAGGGAGAGCCAGATGGATAAAGACCAGCTTAAGAACACAAGCAACAAGAACCATAGCACTATGGTACCAACAGAACCCAGCTATCCTACTACAAGCCTGGAATATCCTTACAGAGCTGAATCACTATAAAAGAGCTTTAAATCTTTCATTCTTATGAAAATTTTTCATTCTTATGAGACACCCTCTATCATTTCATTGAGGAAATGAATAAAGCCCCTAAACAAATTACAGGAAAATACAAACAGAGGCCTTTAAATAAGAAAACAAATACATCCAATAAGGTAATATAGGAAAATACAATCAAACAAATAAAAGTTTTTAACAACAACAACAAAAAAAGTAAATAAATCACAGGAAAATACAATCAAAGTGGTAAAGGGATAAAAATGTATTAAACTCTCCACTCCATGACCAGGGGAAAAAACAAAGAAAGAAATTAAAGACTTCCTAAAATCCAATGAAAATGAAGGCACAAAATACCCAAACTTATAGGACACAATGAAAGCAGTGCTAAGTTGAAAGTTCATACCGCTAAGACATTAAAGAGGTCTCATACTAGCAACATAAACACTCTAGAACAAAAAGAAGCAAACATCTAAGAGGAATAGATGGCAGGAAATAAACACTGGGATAAAATAAATACATTAGAAAGAAAGAGAAGAATAGGAAGAATCGAGGAAACCGAGAGCTGGTTCTTTGAGAAAATCAACAAGAGAGGCAAACCATTAGCCAAACTAATGAAAAGAGAGACAGTATCTAAATTGACAAAATAATAAATGCAAAGGGGCAGATAAAAACAGTCAAGAGGAAACCGAAAGAATCATTAAGTCTTGCTTCAAAACTTATACTCCACAAAATTACAAACTCTAAATTAAATGAATGAATGTCTTGATAGATTTCACTTACCAAGGTTAGATCAAGATCCGGCAGATGATTTGTTATTTTATTTTAATTGTTTTTCTTTTTTAACATAAACATTTATGGTTATAATTTATATTATTATGCACACACAAACACACATATATATGTAAATATGTGTATGCATAGTATATATAATAAACTGTCTACAATAATAAGAACTATGAAACAAACAGGAATTATATAAATGTTACAATCATAGTGTTTTAGGTATTTGTATTTGGCAACTATAAAGAAAACATATTTTCTTTTCTTTTTTTTTTTTTTTTTTTTTTTTTGCCTTTCCCATAGTGTTTATTTATTTTTTTTTAAGTTAATTTATTCTTGTTACATCTCTATGGTTATCCCATCCCTTGTAACCTCCCATTCTCCCCTCCCTCCCATTTTCCCCTTATTCCCCTCCCCTATGACTGTTCCTCAGAGGGATTACCTCCCCCTGTATATGCTCATAGGGTATCAAGTCTCTTCTCAGTGACCTGCTGTCCTTCTTCTGAGTGCCACTAGGTGTCCCCTGCCACGGGACATAGTCAAATGTGAGGCACCAGAGTACTTGAGAAAGTCAAATCCCTCTCTCCACTCAAGTGTGGAGACTGTCCTGTCCATGGGCTAGATCAGGGTAGGGGTTTAAATTTGACCGCCTGATGCATCTAAAATTCTGAATGTAAATCAAAATCTATCATACCTCATCTCTATCAACTTAAAACATGTATTGAGACCTAAAAACATCTTAACCACTAAACAACTAAGATTAATTGTAAAATTAAACTCTCTGGTCTTCTACCCAATCAGAGTCTTGAGAATGAATGAAATTAATTTTCTGAGTAGATAGGAAATGTAGGTTAGCAGCTTCCAAAATGAAAAAATTACAGAGATAGTTTGTTGCCTGAACAGTCAACAAACAGTCTCTGTAATATTGGAGCATCATCTTCAGCCTTCTGGTCCAATATAACTGACAGACGTATTTGTGAGGCAAGTCTATTGAGGACTTGCTTACCCTGTCTTGGCAGAGTTTGGATGTTGACTCTGCCTACATATAAGCCAGCCCATTTTTAGGCAGAATTCTGTCTCTGGCAAAATCTAGGACATTTTGCCCAGTGACTGGTTTGCCACATTTGAAGCCATCTGAATAATGATTATCTTTTATTCTCATCAACTTCTTTGAGGTAGCATGGATGTTGCCAGAACTTAACCTGTCTTACTGTCAAAGAATTCTTTAAAGTAATAAAAAAAAAATCTATAAATGCCATATTCTGTATGAGTCTGAGGCTTTTGAATACCTTATCTAGCTATCTTACCTTATCTTCATAGAATCATATCTGTTGCATGTAAGATGTATATTCTTGTGATACAAGTAGGCTAGTAATGGACATGACCATGATTTGATCAACTAATTATATTAATTATCATAAACAGCCTGCACTAGCACCTTCAAAGTATTAGAAGTAAACCTTGTATACTATTAGGGTTATATGGATGGGTGCAATATTTCATGTTAGAGAGGAAATATATATAGTATGTGTGAAGAATAATCTTAAATTTAAATTCTATACAACGTCAAATTGAATTATTTTGCATCAATATACAAATTTTTATACCAGTGAATTAAAAATAACCTTGTATGTAACAATTAAAGCATTAAGTTGAGGAGTAGATTAAATAATATACTTTTTGTCCTATCATCCCTATATATTTCTATACTCTCCCTTCCTTATTTTCAAGCCCTGTCTCCAAACAAAAGTATGAAAGAGAAAGAAAAAGAGAGAAATCCCTGAGTCCAATCTTGTTTTCTCTCTGAATAAGACCAGTAATAACTTATAACCTACTCCCTAAGAAAATAAACATCTATTGCCCAAATAAGCAACCAAAAACCTACCCAAGCCCCCTTAACAGAAATGTGGCTTAGTTCTTTATAGGGGCCCAAATAAAATTGAGGAAAATGGTTAAAC
Source organism: Acomys percivali (assembly GCA_907169655.1). Taxonomy (NCBI): domain Eukaryota; kingdom Metazoa; phylum Chordata; class Mammalia; order Rodentia; family Muridae; genus Acomys; species Acomys percivali. Next base: position 68,471,172 of record OU015747.1, read on the forward strand.
AAATTAGGGATAGCATTTATGGCACAGTTTCTAAATGTTGAGAAATTCAAGCCTCAAGTAAAGTCCTGTGAAGGACAGTTTGAATTGCTGGACCAATTTGTATTAGAAGCTTTCAATGAAGCTTTGCTGGCAGATGAGCTTCCTTCTTCTGATGAGAAACAACAACTGAAGCACTTGGTGCTGGAACATGAAGGGTGCATAATGCCAGTTTCCAGCATGCTTAGAGGAATGAATCCTGTCAAGTCTGATCCAGCAACTGTATCTGGTTCTTTTGTTCTGAAAACCTATAATTTCTCACAAACATTATGCAGTCCTAAAATGATAAATATATGAGGTTTTAGTGATGCATCAAACAATTAAGGCTTGTTCTCTGCATTACACTGATGAGTATCTGTATATTGAACCACCCCTGCTTGACTAGGATGAAGGCTACCTGGTCATGGTAAATGATATTTTGGATTTGTTCTTGGATTCAGTTTGTGAGAATTTTGTTGAGAATTTTTCCATCAATGTTTATAAGAGAAATTGCTCTGAAATTCTCTTTCATTTTTGAGTATTTCTATGGTTAAGTATATAGGTGAATGAGTCCTCATAAAATGAGCTTGGTAATATTCTTACTGACTCTATGTTACTGAATAGTTTGAGAAGAATTGGTATTAGCTATTTTTTTAAGGTCTCGTATAATGACTGCTTCTATTACCTTAGGAGATATTAGGACTATTATATTTGTTTACCTGATCTTGATTCAATTTTGGTAAGTGGTAGCTATCAAGAAAATTCTCCATTTCATTCAGATTTTTGAAATTTTGTGGGATATATGTTTTTGAAGAAAGACTTATTTAATCTTTTGATTTCTTTGGTGTCTATCATTATGTCTCCATTTTTATATCCGATTTTGTTGATTTGAGTACTCTCTCTCTCTCTCTCTCTCTCTCTCTCTCTCTCTCTCTCTCTCTCTGCCTTAAAGTTATTTTGGCTAAGAGTTTGTCTAACTTGTTGCTTTTCTCAAGGAAGCATCCCTTGGTTTTGTTGATTTTTTAAAATTGTTTTCTTTGTTTCTAATTTATTGATTTCAACCCTAGTTTGATGACTTCTAGCTGTCCACTCCTCTTGTGTGTCTCTGCCTCTTTTTGTTCTAGAGTTTCAGGCATGCTGTTATGTTGCTAGTAAGGGATCTACAATTTCTTTATAAATGCCCTTAATTCTAGGAACTTTCCTCTTAACACTGCTTTAATTGTGTCCCATACATTTGAGTAACTTGTGCCTTCAGTTTTATTTAATTCTATATAGATCTGAGCTCCATGCTGCATGGGTGTCACACAGTCCTTCTCAAGATGGCAGCTAATATGGTTTGTGGCCTGTGACTTTTCTGTTGGTTAGCTTGGTGACCAGGGCTTGGATCCAGTGTGAATCCCTTTTGCCTGGGAAATAACAGCACTACTGTTTGGTAGCTTTCATTTTGGTCTGTAGGACACCGATCAGTTGTGGCTGTCATGCTGATCAGACATGGTGTGTGATTTGTGACACCACCTGGGCTCTCCCCTGGTGTATGATTGAAATAGCCCTATAACCCCTAAGAAAATAAAAGCAGTCATTAATTCTATGAGGCCACAGTCACACTGATACGTAAACCATATAAAGATTCAACCAAAAAAGAGAATTTCAGACTAAATCCCTTATGAACACTGATGTATAAGTATTCAATAAAATATTAGCAAACGTAATATAAGAATACAACAAATACATCATCCACCATGATCAAGCAGGCTTCATTCCAGGCATGCAGGGGACATTTAATGTACTAAAACCCATAAATATAATCCAACACATAAACAAAAAGAAAGAGGGAAACCACAAGATCATCTCATTAGAAGCTGAAATAGCCTTTGACAAAATGCAACACTCCTTCATGTTAATAGTCTTGGAGGGATCAAGCATACAAGGTGCATACTTAAACACAATAAAGGTAATATCTAGCATGCAGATAGTCAATGTCAAATTAAATAGAGAGAAACTTAGAGTAATTCCACTAAACTCTGGGATGGGACAAAGCTTAATACTCTCTTCCTATTACTTCAACATTAGTACTTGAAGTCCTAGCTACATCTACTAAACAGATCAATAGGATACAAGTTGGAAAGGAAGAAATCAAAGTATTGCTATTTGCAGATGATATGATAGAATACATCAGCAACCCCAAAAGTTCTACCAGAGAACTCCTACAGCTGACTAACCAGCTCAGCAAGTCGGCTGGATAGGAATTCAACTACAAAAAACCATTAGCCCATCTATATACAAACAATCAACAGATGGAGAATGAAAGTAAAGAAACAACATCCTTTACAATAGCTACAAATAATATAAGATTTCTTGGTATAACTCTAACTAAATAAATGAAAAGCAAGAACTTCCAGTCTCTGAAGAAATAAATTAAATGAGATATCAGAAGATAGAAAGATCTCCATGCGTACGCAGTGGGAGGTTTAACATAGTATCTTACTAAGACATAAAGCATATAACATCTTACCAAAAGCAGTCTACAGATTTAATGAAATTCCCATCAAAATTCCAACAGAACTTGAAATAATAACTCTTTTTTTAAAAAAATAATAACTCTTAACTTGATATTGAAAAACAAAACAATCAGAATAACTAAAGTAATTCCATATAATAAAATAACTGGTGGACATATCAACATCTCTGATTTCAAGCTAGACTACTGAGTAACAGTAATTAAAATTGCATGGTATTGGCATAGAAACAGACTGATTTATCAATGGAATCGAATCAGAAATCTAGAGTTAAACCCTGACACCTACAGACACATGATTTTTGACAAATGGTGCTGGTCTAACTGGAGGTCTACTAATAGAAGGATGCAAATAGATCCTTATTTATCCCCCTGTACAAAACTCAAGTTGCAGTGGATCAAAAATCCTAAACATAAAACCACTTCCTTAAATCTAATAGAAGAGAAAGTGGAAAATAGCCTTGAATTCATTGGCACAGGAGAGAATTTCCTGAATAGAATAAAAACTCCTCACACATTAAGATCAACAGTAGTAAATGGGACCTCATGAAGCTGAAAATGTTTTGTAAGGTAAAGAAACACTGTTAATTGAACAACAGAATAGTCAACAAGATAAGAAAATATCTTCACCAACCCTATATTTGACAGAGGGCTGATATACAAAACACATAAAGAACTCAAGAAATTAGACACTATCAAATCAAATAACTCCATTAAAATATGGGATAGAGAAATAAGCAGAGAATTCTCAACTTAAGAATCTCATATTTGAAGACAACCTATTGGGACTCTAGATGAGAGAACAATGGGAGAATAGCAATGTAGAAGGATCCAGTGGGTCCTAGAAACTTACAAGTAGAACATTATGATAGGCAGATTTGGGTCAAGGGGTCCCGCTCAAACTAAGGCCCTAGCCAAGGACAATACAGGCGGTAAAATTTAAACCCCTACCCTGATCTAGTCCATGGAGAGGACAGTCTCCACACTTGAGTGGAGAGAGGAATTTGACTTTCTCATGTACTCTGGTGCCTCACATTTGACCATGTCCCCTGGAGGGGGAGACCTGGTGGCACTCAGAGGAAGGATAGCAGGTTACCAAGAACAGACTTGATACCCTATGAGCATATACAAGGGGAGGTAATCCCCCTCAGGAACAGTCATAGGGAAGGGGAATAAGGGGAAAATGGGAGGGAGGGAAGAATGGGATAACCATAGAGATGTAACAAGAATAAATTAATAATAATAAAAAAAACGAATCTCATATTTGACCACGTCCCCTGAATGGGGAGAACTGGTGGCACTCAGAGGAAGGATAGCAGGCTACCAAGAAGAGACTAGATACCCTTTGAGCATACACAGGGGGAGGAAGTTCCCCTCAGTCACAGTCATAGGGGAGGGGAGTAAGGAGAAAATGGGAGGGAGGGAGGAATGGGAAGATACAAAGGAGGGGATAACCATTGAGATGTAATATGAATAAATTAATAAAATAAAATAAAAAATATAATTAAATTAAAAAAAAGAATTTCTAATGACCGAGAAGCACTTAAAGGAATCCTGAATGTCCTAAGGACTGTGCAAATCAAACCAACTCTGATATTCCATCTTACTGTCAGGAGTGCTATGATAAAAAACTCAAGGGTCAGCACATGATGGTGAGGTTGTAAAGAAATGTAGGAGTGTTAATTGAACAACCACTTTGGAAATAAATCTGGCAGTTTTTCAGAAAATTCAGAATAGTTTTACCTCATGACTGGGTCATAACACTCCTGGCCATATACTCAAAAGATGGTCAACTGTAACTCAAGGACACTTGTTTAACTATGTTCATAGCATCCTTATTTGTAATAGCCAAAAACTGGAACCAACTCAAATGTCTCTCAACTGAAGAATGGATAATGAAAATGTGATATATTTTACCTAGAGTCCCAGTGGGAAGTCCTCACATGTATCCCAATCTCCTAGTAAGTGAAGACTTTCATGGGACATGCCTTTTGGGCTAGTGATCACTTATGAGTGGATATATATAATGTGAGTCCTTCTGCTTCTGGGTTAACTCACTCAGTATGGTCATTTCTACTTCCATCCATTTTTCAGGAAATCTGTGTTTTTAATAGCTAAGTAGTATTCCATAGTGTAAATGTGCCACAGTTTCTTTATCCATTCTTAAACTGAGGGACATTTAGGCTGTTTACAGGTTCTGGATATTATGAATAAAGCTGCTATGAATATGGTTGAGCATATGTCCTAGTTATGTGGTAGAACATTTTCTGGGTGTATTCCAAGGAGTGGAATAGCTGTGTCTTGAGGAATCCCTATTCCCAGTTTTCTGAGAAAGCGCCAGATAGATTTCCAAAGTAAGAGATGGGGAAATAGAAGGACCCATAAGATCCGAGAAACCTACAAGAAGAACATCATGATGGGTAGTTCAGGGCCCAGGGGGATCTGCTCAAACTATTGCACTAACCAAGGACAATACAAGTAGTAAACATACAACCCCTACTCTGATCTAGCTAATGGGTAGGACAGTCTCCATAGTTGTGTGGAGAGTGGGTACTCAGTCTGACATGAACTCTGGTGCCCTATATTTGACTGCCTCCTCTGGGTGGGGAGGCTTGAGGGTACTCAAAGAAAGAATAAGCAGGCTACCAAGACAAGACTTGATAGTCTATGACCATATAAATGGGGAGTAGGTCCCCCTTGGTCATAGAACTAGGGGAGGGGAACAGTGTGAAAGCAGGAGGGAGGGAGGAATGGGAGGATACAAGTGATGGGATAACAATTGAGATGTAATCTGAATAAATTAATAAAAATATTCTAAAAAAAGAAAATGTGGTATACTTATGAAATGTAATATGACTCAGCTATTAAAAATAAGGACATCATGAAATTTGTAGGAAAATGGATGGAACCAGAAAATATCCTAAATGAGGTAACCTTATCCCAAAAAAGACATGCATGGTATCTACTTACTTATAGGTGGATATAATCTATAAAGTACAATATATCCACACTATAGTCCACAACCAATAGAAGCTAAGCTTCAAGGAGCACCTAAGGAGGAAGCTTGAATTTCACTCAGAAAAGGAAATAGAATACACATCAGAAGTGTACAGAGGAAGGCAGGAAACTAGGCAGAAAATGAGATCTGGTGAGGAGCAAGTGTGAAGGTTAGGAGTAGGAGTGTGGGATGTGGGTGTGAGATAATGGAAATCAACCAGGAAGTGCATCACCTCTGAGATAGTCCAGAGACCTGGTATAGGGGAGGCCCTAGCTGAGAAGTAGTCGGGATGGAGCCTGAAATTGCCAACTCCTGTTGCAGGGCAGGACTTCCATTGGTAGGATAAGGACAACAACCCACCCACAAAGCTTTCAACACAAAATATGTACTGCCTACAGGGACAAAGATAGAGCAAATATTGAGGGAATGGCCAACCAAAGACCAGCCCCACTTGAGAACCATTCCATGGGAGAAAATCAATCCCGGACACTTTTGATATTACTCTGCTGTCGCTTCCCCCAGGAGTTTATGGAAACAGACACAGAAATCTACAGCCAAAACACTAGATAGCGCTTGGGGATGGAAGACTTGGAGAAATAATTGAGGGAGCCAGAGTGTTCAAGGACTCCCCAAGATGACCTAGAGTCAACTAACCTAGGCCCATAGGGGATCAGAGAGAGACAGAATCAATCAAAGAATATTCATGGACTGGCCCTAGGCCGCCTTCACGTATGTAGGAATGTGTAGACTCATCATCATATGGGTCCACCAATAACTGGAGTAGGGGCCCTCTGAATCTGATGCCTGCCTTGGTTTTCATTACACTAATTGGGCTGCCTTGCTGGCCTCAGTGGGAGATGATTTACTGTATTCTGCAGTGACTTAATTTGCTAGGGTGGGTTGTTACACATGGGGGCCTACTCATTCTCTGAGAATGAGGAGTGGGAGGATAGGGAGACGGGCATGTGAGGGGGGGATTGGGAGTTGAGGGAGCTGTGATCAGGATGTAAAGTAATTGAATGAATAAATAAATAAATGGATTAAATTATTTAAAAATTAAAAAGAAGGCCCATACTACAAAAGTATGACATTTTGCATCTTTTAGATATGAGTCACATATCATTCTATTCAGATATTTGACACGAGCAATTCAATAATATTTAGTACAATGTGAATTTACACAATAGTAAAATATATATGCAAAATGTTTTCTTAATATTAAATTAAATGTTTGTGTCTACTATGTTAATATAATTTTGTTTCTTATTTATCTCATATCTATTTCATTGTGTCTCACTTATAGTGTACAAAAGAGTCATATGTACCAAAATATAATATGGTTGAACATCTAGGTCTAGCAAGGGGAAGAGAAAGAGAGAGGAAGTAGGGATTGAGTCATGAGGAGAGGGTAAAGAAGTATCAGAAGAAATGAATCAGAGCTAGAAGATGATTTAAAAAGTAAATGTAATAGGAAATTTGGCTGTGAGGAAGCAAGACTAGCTGGAGGTTTAGGATGGTGTAAGTATTGCTCAGTATTATGCTCTAGACTAATTGAATAAATCATAGTACCCATGTGTCACTACTTGAGGTCTCACTGAATTTATGATTGATATTACATTAATAGCCCTTTACAGAATACAGCGGAGTGTGGTAATATTTGTATGATACGGCCTTTGACAACACAAATGCACAACAGATGTGGGTGCTTGTATATGTTGGGGACGGGCTACATGGCCAATGTTCAGCCATCTTGTCAGAACCTTTTTATTTCTCCAGAAGTCTGCCACTCACCAGAAACTAGCTGACCTTGTCGTAGGCTGGCAGTTAGACACCTGTTGTGGTTTATTGTGGTGGCTGGTCATTCTAGACCTCTGAGCTACTCCTTTTCTGGTGGGACTACGGATAAGATCAGATTAAAGGCCAGCTGCCTGTGAGCAGCAGTTCCGGGAGCTTTTTCTTCTCTAACCAGATTCTTGACGACTTTCCTGGAATTTCCTTCCTGCAATTATAGCAGCTGTAAAGGTAGATACCTACCTGCTGGCGCATTCCAGAGTTAGGTATCCATAACAACCCTTGCTTATGCAAATACCCATGCCTCTGTGACTATATAAACTCTGTGAAAATTTTCAATAAACGGGGTTTGATCAGAATGCAGACTTGGCCCCTTCTTTGTGTCTAGCGTTCTGTCTCTATACAGGAAAATTTTCCTCCCGAGCGTTAGTCGAACCCCGGCAGGCCGGGGCATGTATAGAGGAATCTGGAGGAAAAACCAGAGACATGTAGGTAGAAGAAGTTACGGCTGGGAAGAAAAAGGTGGTTGTTGGGAGTATGAGGGATTGGAGACAAGGGTGGGGATGAATTTGTTCAGAGTGTATTGAATACAAATATAATCCTGTAAAGACTAAAATAGTACAGAGAGCCAGAGTAATAGTCTTTAAGAAATGAAATTAATTATTCTCAAATATATAAGAATAAAGGTTGCCATTACATCTCATTTGAATAATCAGAAGTTTTTTAATGGACACATGTCTTCTCCTCTAGATGGATCTTACTGAAGGAAAAATATGCTTTGACGTGTAGCATTCATCCAAATATCAGTTGCACTAACCTTTAACTTTATATGTTATTATAAACACTTTTCTATTGCTGTGATAAAATGCCATGATCAAAGAAACTTGTGGAATAAAATTTATTTGGGCTTGCACTTCCAGAGGGATAAGTGTCCATCACAGTGGAAAACTATTGCAGTAGGCATTGGTCATAACAGTAAGAGTAGAAAGTAGAAAATTGTCATCCTTGACCTTATAAAACACCCCCTCTAACTGTGGAATAAGGGTTCAAATGACTGTACAATGGGAATCATTTATCATTCCAACCACATCATATATTAATTTTCTTAAAATATTAATATGCATTTTGTTAGAAATAGGGTAATAGATATTTTGATTTCACTAAGAAATGTTATTTAATCATTAATATCTGTAAGGATGAAAAAACATAACCAATGCCATAAACAATCCAAACCTAGTCAATACTGCATTATTAGTGGGATTGTAGAAGTAATGATATTTGTAAGAATGTACTTAGTTTTTTATTTGATTAAAAAAAGTTGTTCAAATTCTAGTACAAGTTCCAGGTGCCTTTGTAAATATTGACTAAATAGTTTCCAGTGGGTATTGTTTAGAAGTTTCTTTTCCATTAATGTGATCTATAAATTAATTATTAAAAATTTAATAATTTTCTCTTTTTATAAACTAAAGTACCATGTAAAAGTATAGTTATCTAAGAACTGATAAGCTTTTTTTTGCAAGGGATTATAAAAGTCAAAAGGCCAATATTTCATGTAATCACATTTTGGGATCTGGAAGATACATTAAAAAGATAGAGAGTTCCAACCTTCCTCTTATCAGAAGAAATAAAGGCATTGTAGCATGCAGGGGGCCAAGGTATTGGAATTGCAGCTGAGAGGTCTACATTGAGATCAGCAGGCATCAGGAAGAGGGACTGTCTCAGGGCCTGGCTTGAATATTTGAAACCACAAAGCCCACCCCTAGTGACACATTTACTGCAACAAGGCCTCCTCCCAATAGCACACATGTGATAAGGCTACAGGCCATTTTCAGTCAAAATCCCACAAACTCTGTTGTTTCTCTTGTTGGTATTCACAAGTCAGTCTTATTGGTATAGCTTTCTGTCATTTGTATATACCAAGTTCATAATTGAGATAGAATTGCCTCTTAGGTCTGCGGGAAGAATGTATGGCATTATCCAAAATTGGTGTCTGACAGCATTTGCTAAAGCAATTGTCTGTGAGTCCAGTTTCATGAATGAACCTTTGCCTCTTTTCCTTTTATCGCTTTACCACATCTTTAGCTATGCATTGTTTTCCAAGTTGCAGAAATACTTGAAAGAAATTACTACAGAATATACTGATTGTACCAGGGCTGAAGATCTTTCTGGTGATGTATTTCACACAGTCCAAATTTCACAGAAGAAATTTAGGCACAGTTAGTATGCTTTATCACTTGCTTTCTGGAATTTATTGGTTTTTTTTTTTTTTTCATTAGAAAAGAGAACATGTGTTTCATATGTCCAAATACCTTTTGAAATGTTACTTTTGTTTTGGTTGAAATGTTTTCAAAATAAATATCTTGGACACATTTTTTAGAATATTTTTGTTGCTGTTAATTAAAATGTGAGGCAAGGACCTTAAGTTAACTATATAATGTAAGAACATTTCAAAAACAGATGTGGAAATATGGCTTAGAAACTTACAAACATAAACATAAGCATTTAAATTCAGTAACAGTCTATTTGGTTCTTAAGAACTAACTTGGTAGTTGGCAACTGGGATTAACATGAAAAGATGAAAAGCTCTTTGAGTACATCATCTATGGACAAGAGATACTTTGTGATAGCTCCCAGGTGAAATTTGCTAAAATTTCTTTTGAGAAATGAGTCCTATCTATGTAGAGATAGCAGGAAAAATATTGAAAGACCTTATAACTCTAGAAAAATAGTAATTTATGGCAATGTCAAACTTGCTGTTTATGAGTATCCTCTTGTTTTTTGCTTTACAACAATTACCTTGGGAGATGCTTTGTGTCTTAAAAAATACGATCAGAAATGCATAGTGTCTATTCAAAATTAAAAGGAGGGACAAAGATATTTGAATAATGTAGAGACGTGATTATTTTAAGTTCACAGATTAGCTCTTCATTCTTGTGTGTTGTGTGGAGGTCTTAAAAGAGTAAGAATAAATTATAATGCATTCTAAGCAAGTTGAAACACATATAAACAATGAAATGTCATAGAAATTGTAAAAAACTCCACACACTAACTACATTCTGTAACATTAGCATTACAATTAGTTTGAGAGATTGTATATTTCTTATATCCTAAAAGGATTAAGAAGCACTGCAAAAATAATGTCACAAATATTTACAAAGGTTTAAAAAAATAAATTTTCATTAGCATAACTGAACACATGTAAAATGTGAAGGAGTGAGTCAGTACAGGCCCACGAAACATTTTCTTTTAATACATATAGGTGCTAATGTGTAGTCTTAAACTGCAGTTATCATTCTTGGATTCCTGTCAATATTCATATAGATATTTTGAGGTTATATATATCTATCAAAGTTACTATAACCCTCTTTGAAATTTTGAAACCTGAACAGAAATATTGTAATCTTCCAAAATTTAAAATATTATAATAAATAAGTTGAACATTTCATTTTTCAATGTTTATGGCTTTTTCTAAAAATATAAATGTATCATATCCATTAGTTGTTTTTAATGTATTATAATTTATTTAGATTACATCTTGACTCTTATCCCCTTGCTTGTATCTTACTGTTTCCACCCTCCCGCTTCACTTCTGCCCTATAAGCTTCCCCTAGACCTCTGACAGAGGGGACCTCCTCCGCCACCATATGACCAAGCCTATCAGGTCTCCTTTGGATAGTCTTCCTCCCCTTCCCCTATGTGCCCACTGGGACTCCCCACCAAGGGGGAAATGATCAACCTCAGGGCACCAGAGTTCATGTGAGAGGCAGTTCCTGTTCTCCTCACAACTGTGAGGAATGAGTTGCCCCTTCGCTAGGTCTGAACAAGGGTTCTGGGTTTACTGCATGCAATGTCCTTGGCAGGTGCAACAGTTTGTGTAGGTTCCTAGGTCCAGATCTGCTGGCCATCATGGTCTCCTGAATCTCTGGGCCCTTCCATCCCGCCACCCCTATTGTTACAAGTCACTCTTACACAGACTAGCATTATCATAAAACAAAATATAAAACATAAATAGTAATATCCACTGTGTTAAAACTCCTCATTTTCTAAAACTCTCGATATTGATAAGAAGACTTCAAAAACTTATTTAACTGGTCTCCAACCCTGGATGGCAGTTTTAAGCTTCTAAAAGTTTCTCTCTTCACCTGTCCCTTATGTAGTATCAGATAATTCTCTGTGTGTTTTCAGATTATCTTGCTTGCTGGCATTCTATTCTATATTCAACACTGCCATCCTAAAATGACAATCATTTTATGTCCTTGTGCACTTTTAAAATATTTTCAACCATCTTGTCATTTCTTCACAACAACTTTTGTTTTTATATCCTGCTTTCTCTAGTGCTAACCTACTAAATACTGTTTACTTTAGAGAAACTCTTCTGTCAAGTTAATTTTAATAACATTTGGTAGAAAAATAATCTTATTTTGTTAACAAAATAAATGTTTTTAAATTATATAAAAATTCACAGTACTGTTAAATTAGAATATGTTGCCTGTTTATGACACACTGAAATTGGTTTAATTCCTTATTTCAAATGAAAAAAATGTTTGTAATGTGTTAAAGGGCATTTTGCTAACAGAATAGACAACTTACTAAAAATAATTTTTAAAATTTTGAAAAAGGATGGGAACAGGGTAATTTTAGTAATAACATTTTGCATTCAAATCTCGTACTATTCTATTGACCCTGTCTCCAGTTTTGTCACAGCTCAGCTATTAGTTATTTCCATGCATTTCTTCACAATTCTACTTTATTGTATGAAAGGGTATTCCATCTGAATTTTACTCAGGTAACCAATTTTGTGTCTTTATCCTCTTTCACAATGGCCTAGTGTATCTTAAATGTTGAATCTTATTTGTGGTTTATAATCCTCAAACTCATGACATTTTCTTCAGAACAGTTATTTCCAGGGGAGCAGTGGTTTATTGTTTGCATTGTGGAGTGTTGAATATCAAATCTGTCCTTTCTATTCAATAGATACTAGCACATATCTCAGTTTTGAAGGACAAAAATATCCCCAGATATTGTAAAAGGCAATACTTATGTTGAGAACAACTGTTTTAGCTAGTGTTCCTATTACTGTAATAAAACACTAATATCAAAAGCAATATGAGAAGGAAAATGTTATTTCATTTTATACTTTTTAGGGCACAATCCATCAGTGAGAAAAGTCAGTCTAGAAACTAAGGACAGGAGCTTATAGGAAATGAAGCCATAGGCATAGAGAAATGCTGCTCCTCGGCTTACTCTTCATGAATTACTCAATTTGTTGTTTCATACCGTGTAAGACAGTGGCCACAATAGCAATACCACTTCCAGTGGGCTGAGCCCTCCCACACCAATCTTTAACTAGAAAGACTTGCTTACATGCCATTTGATAGAGATGTTTTCTGAGTTGAGTTTAGTTTTCCCAGATGACTCATCTGGGTTATGTGAAGTTGAGTAAAAAATAAAACAAAACAAAATAGTGACCCGTGGTAAACTTGCCATACAACACCTATATAACTGTACAATTATAACCTTTCTTTCTCATTTATCTCCAATACGGCATTTTTATATTACTATCACAATATAAAAAGTTTTGTCTTTTAAAAGTCACAGTGTGTTTAAAAATTCAAACACTTTCAAAGCTCCATGTCTTTAAAAATCCAAGTTTCAAAGTTTCTCTAAAATATCTAAATCTAAAATCACTTAAAAGTTTAAGTGATATCCACTGCCTCTCATCTATAGGCACATTTTTAAAAAGTTAAATACTTTGTGACTGCACGAGGGAAGACTCAGGTCATAGTCACAATTAAATCAAAGGAAGAACAAATTTAACAGTATAAAATCTTCAGCTTGTGTCTTTTGAGACTTGACTCATGATTTGGGCACTATTGCACATCTGGTTCCTCCTTCAAAGAACTCAAAATTTTATCAAGTTGATGAATCAAAAGAAAACAAAACATACATCACTAACAACAGTAAACTTGCCATCACAACAACCTAAAATACATCATGAGAAATAAAACAAGCCTGATGCCATTTCTGTTATAAAGAGAATATAGAAAATTATCTCTCAAAAGTTGAGAATTGATAAGAATTAGTACAGTCTAGACACAAGGAAAATGTAAGGTTGAGTAGATATTCATCATCAAATACAGTTCTTTTTAAATAGCACGAATGCAGTTTGGAGTTCTATGTCAATGAACATTGAATGCACTTGAGCATTGCATTATATATAAGAAATTGGTCAAATCTAGAACAGAAAGATTTAAACATATTTTCCTAAAATAAGTGTTTAATTAGATGACTATGCCAGTTACCCTAATATAATTATTACTTAATGCACACGTGAGTCTAAATATCACATCAGACTTCATAAGTATATTCAAATATTTGTATCAATAAAATAAAAGGATACATTGGATGTATATTACCATATGTACATAGGTATTTGCTCGTGTGCAAGTCTGTACTTGTGTATATTTTTAAATGTAATCATAAGTAATTGGTAAGAGACACACACACACACACACAGGCACACACACACACACACACCAGAAAAGTGTATAATAAAAAGTCAACTTCCTTCAGTGGATAGATGAATATTCAAGATAGAGGTGAATATAATAGTGGTAAAAATATTCTGTATGTTGATTCAATCAATGGTAGATTAAAAAACTTGTCAGTTACCACAGGAGAATCTTAAACAAGATTTTGACCCTGTTTAAAATAGATGTATACTGTGTTCTTCCATTCCTATGATTAACTGCTTTATCTTATCAAATGAATCCTGTCCAGTGGTTCTCCAGAAGTACAATGTGATCTCATTTAAATTCATCAGCAAGTGGGAATGGAGAGATGATACTCCAGTTTATAGCACACTGTGTTTTTCCAGAGTACCCAGGTTCAGTTGCCAGCAGCCAGTGGTAGCTAACAGGCAGCTGAAATTTCATTTTCAAGGGAATCTAAGCTCTTTTCTGGTCTCCATGGTCAGAATATATACTTGGTATCTTTACCTACATTCAGAAAAAAAAATATGCATAAAATAAAAATACAAATTTAAATTCCTTAATACACTTTTGAGGATAATAATTTAAAATCCCATAAAAATAGTAAATATGGATATTTTAAAGACAATGAATTATGACTTGCTGTTCGAGGAGTCCACAGCTATCCTATCCTATATTTCTTTTTGTATCCCTTTCCTTCTTTTTCCTCATATGCATAATATTAGTGTCAAAAACAAATCCTACAAAGTAGACAACCAACCTGCCAGGAAGAAAGTATTCAATCTTGCAATAATTGCCCAGCTGTGTTTGGAGTAGCCAGCTAGTCTTTAATTGTACCTTTTGATTGATCCATAGGAGGGAATCCATTTCTGGTCCTGTCAGTTCCAGTCAATAGTTAATAGCTGGGGAAATAATAGTCCTAAGAGTATAACCTTCCAATGTTTTTTTAAACTAAATTGACATAGTGGTCAGCAACCTCCCTATTACTTATGTTCCTACCATAGCTAAATGCTACTCTTACCCATAGCCAGGGAAGCCCCCTTTAGTGTAAAAATGCTTTGCGTGCCTAAGGTATTGAGAATAAGTAATTGTTGCATGCTCAGCTCTAAGCAAGATAATTTTTACATAGCCTTCATTTCAGAGCCAGCAGTCTACTGTTGTTTCTATAGAATAACATATAACAAATGTTTGAGATAAGGTTGGATTTTATCATCTTTCATAGGATTGGAAGAAGACACTTTTCCTGATTAGTTTCCAAGAGAAATACTATGTTTTTGCCAGAAAAGTCTAGCAGAAGAAAAGTCTTCATTTGAAAGAATTTAACCAAACATTCCTTGTATATATAGTAATAAATAAGATTACAAATCTTTACATAGCCAATATATACAATATCAGTTATTGGCAAAGATACCCCATATGGAGGTAGAAAACAGAGGCTTGAATTTGGAATTTCTCTGAAACTAATATTTAAAGAGCTTACATTCATAGATTGCAAAAAAAAAAATTAAAGAAAAAAAAAGGAAAAAAGAAAAAAGAAAAGAAAAGGAGCACACCCTACAAGCTAACTCAAGCAAAAGTACATTTGCATATAGGTTAGGAATATTCCATCTTTTCCAGCATTTTTTTTTATAGTGATTCATTATATTATTTAAGATAAGGTTGTTTTCCATCACTGTAAATCATGAGCAAGCAGCAATGTCAGTGTTTGTGCTAAGGGGCAGAACATGTTTATAGAAACATTAGGAAATTATTTACTCTCTCAAATTATAAATCTTCATACATGGAAGCATCAGATAACTTTGCAAGAGGTAACTATTTTCTAGTTCATGTACTAGCCTTTGTTCTAATTCATTTTGAGGTCTTGTTGATTAGGTCAAATTAATAAGTCCTCAGCAATTGAACATGGGGAATCTAATTTTCTATTATTTTATGTAGGGTCAAACATAGTTTGTGGGAATAATGTTAATATATTGGCAACAAGGTAGGCATTAAATATCTGAACAGTGCATTTTGTGTAGATAGCTAAATTAATAGGAATTTTTATTATAACATTCTTTTTAAAAAGTAAGATCAGATAATTGAAATTCCTGATATTGAATATAACACATTTACAGTAATTCTTCTACCACTTGATTTTAGTCAAAACACGTTTTTATACCCAAAATTATTTTAAGACATGATTATTCATTTTTCTATACTTTCATTTATAATAAATCTCTAAAGACATAAATGTGCTTATTTAAAAAAATATGGTTACTCTTTCTGTTTTGATCTTTTAACTCAAAAGAACAAACTTTTCTATAATGTAGCAGATGGTAACTATTTTAGGATTGTAGCCACATGGTAATATACTGTAAGTATTCAACTTTGCTGCTGCTAGAACAACAGCAATGAACAGACATCAGTGAATAGGCATAGGCATCCCTCGGTAATGTTTAAATATCATACAAATTTATAAACCAGAAAACATTACTTTTCATTATTTTCAATCATTTATACCATCTCTAAAAATTTCATAGCTCCAGGCTCTTTAAAAACAATTGTTGTATGCCCAATCTGCTGACCCTTCATTGTATAAAAAGTTATGTGGCACCATTTATTTATAACACCATAATGAATGATTTGTAGAATTGAAATCAATAAAAACAAATTTTGTAAAATATATATCATCATGAATTATACATATCCATATTACTCATCTAAACATAGCTAATTCATCCACAGAATCAGGAATTGTGAAAAATAGATGCAATCAACGTAGATGGTTTTTCATATTTGAGTGATAATAGAAAATAGCTTCACACATTTTGCAATTCTGAAAGTAATTTTATCAAGATAGGAACATATAACATACTTTATTCAACTCTTTGTTAGCATGCTTTATAGCTTTGGATACTAAGACTGTGGAATGGCATGTGCTCTGTCTCCTTACTCTCCTATGTATAACTGTAGTTGTTCCCTGTTCTATAGGCTCTCTTGTTGTCTGTTCTATACTCTGTTGTTGGCTTTCATTTCTGAATTCTATCTTTTATATTTGCCCATAAAGACTCTTCTAACATGTACAGATTTCTGACAAACTGGAGAGGAAAATATTCTAGAACAACTTCTCTCTTTCCCCTTTGCTTACAGTCTGTTTTGAAGAAAGAAAGATGAGTTATGGGAAGAAAAAGAAACGTACAACTTAAAGAAGCAGAAAGCACTTTCACTTTTTCTCATCATGAAATGCTGCAGTCAGTCTGCTCCGTAATAGATGGCACCATCACTTACACCACTCATTAACGTTGAAGGATATTTGCATACATAGACATTTTTCTTTTTCAACTATGGGTAATTTAATAACAATGTCTGGTTAGTCCATGCTAACAAGCAAAACAAAACAAAACAGCAACAAAAACCCACTCACCACCACTACCACCACCACCAGCAAAAACCCCACAACCACTCCCTCAAAACATCAACAGTTTTACAAAGGTCAGAGATCAGCATTACAAAAGTCTTTGAGACATTCTTTCATTGCTATGGACTCATTGGGATAAAGTGTAAGAATATACAGAAAACAGCATAAATAATGACTACAGATACAAGTGTTGATGTTTTCTATTAAGTGTGTGTGTGTGTATGTGTGTGTGTGTGTGTGTGTGTGTGTAGTGTCATTTTGTATTACAGTGTATACAGAAAAAGACACTCTTCTTTGATAATTCAGGTTCTGCTAATTTAAAGAAAAATTTCAGTCTTAGTGGTCAGTATTCTTTCCCAATGAGCCACCTCACAGCCTACAAGCAATGCTTAAAAAGTACAATAATCTTTCCTTTTAAGGATTAATTAGACTCTAGTGAACCTCATGTCTCAACCTGTGAAGGTCCACGTGAATCTTTGTTAATTTCTTTCGTTTTATTATACTTAAAAAGGTTTAATTTTTATTTTTTATTTACTTTTTATTTATTTACTTTATTTTATTAATTTATTCAGATTACAACTCAATTGTTATTCCATCACTTGTATCCTTCTGTTCTTCCCTCCCTCCCTCTTTCGCCCTATTCCCCTTCCCTAGTTCTATGACTGAAGTGGACCTCCTCCCCCACTATATGGTCATAGGCTATCAAGTCTCATCTTGGTAGCCTGCTTATTCTTTCTTTGAATGCCATCAAGCACTTCAAAACAATTTATAATAGAATTATTTCATGATCCCACCCTCCTTCCTCCAGTCCCTGCCAGGTACCCCCATTGGATACCCTTCTCTGTTGCCTTCCATCTTCAAATTGATCATCTTCTTTTATTTGATTATTATTGTTGCACACACAAACATGTACAGACACACATATATGTTTTGTGTGCACATATAAATACTATAAATACATCCTGCTGCATCTCTTTCCATTGTTTGTATGCATATAGTTTCAAGACTTATCATACTATATTGAACAATCAATAAGGGCGTTAGTACCTGAAAGTAGCCAGCAGTAGTTTGTTGCCTAGGGGTGATATTATCCCACTTTTATATTAATGTGAACAATCCTATTAATGTAGCCATTTCTAGGAGATACTCTTTCATAGCAGAGGTACTGATTTCCTGGCCCCTCTTCTACAAAATTCTATGACCCTGAGTGCTAGAGTTGTGTCTGCTGAGGCTGGGATTCCCAGGATCTACTGATCTATGTATTTTGTCCAAATGTGTTTTTCTATGATGTTCTCCATTTTTGGGAAGGAGAGGTTTCTTTGATGAGCAGTGGTGGCTACATTTATCTATGGGTATAAGGAAATATTTAGAATGTGGTAAGGAATTATGCTCAGTCTATCAATATAAGAGTAATGGATTACTTTCTATGACGGAACTACTCTAAGATGATGGCTAGGTTTCCAGTACCATTCATGATTACTTTCCTGTTTAGTGAGTCTTAAGACCAGTTAGACAGCTATTGGTTGTCTCATACATGAGAATTATAATATTGAATCTTTGTGAATATCTTGCCATGTTATTAATTGTCATGTTTCATAGTTATCACAGATAGGAAGCACTGTTTAATTGCTTCTCTCTTTTGCCAGGTTGCATAGTATTTTCTGGAACCATAGAAGCTAGACCACAGGAAAGAGGATTTCAGATCAGATCCATTTAGACTCATCTAAAGTCCTGTGTCTTATGTGCCTGGTGTCTTCAGAGGCCTACCTCTACCTACCCCTGAGAAACAACCAAGGACTATATATGATAATTGAAATTGTCTTGATAATAACTTGAATTACCTTGACAAACCACTTTACATGTTTTACTGGCCTGGTTCTAGGATTTTTGTTATTCTATGGTTCTTGTGGAGAGTATTATCATCCCAAATGTTTTGACTTCCTTAAATATCTCAATGTAGTCAATATGGCTAAGAACTACAAAACAACTTACAACCAATATTAATGAGGTCATGGAGAAAGAGAAATGATCATTCCCCATTGATGGGAATGTGAATTGATAAAGCCACCCTCAAAATAAATATAAAAACTCATATATAGTAAACATTCCATATGATGCAGATATTTCAATCTTTGACATATTCCCAAAGACCATGACATATTACTCTACAGGAACTTGCTCAGCAATGTTCACTAATGACACATTCACAGCAGGAATGAAATAAGACAAATCTAAGTCTTATTCAGTAGATAAATGAATAATGAATGTGTGGTATACATGCACAATGGAACACTACTCAGCAGTAAATAAACATTGTAACACTTGAAGGTAAATGGGTGGACCAGGAAAAGATAAGTGAGGTATTGCAGACTCATAAAGACAAATGGCATACATCCTTTCTCATCTAAGGGTTCTAAAACCAAATCTTCAATGGAGTAACCATAGAAATTGAGAAAGCATAAAAAAACATAGGTGGGGCAGCTTGAGAGGAAAACAGTGGGATACAGATGACATGAAATAGCAAATAAAATATCTGGATGCTGACTCCAATTGGAGAGGAAGAAAGTCAATATAAAAGGAAGAAGGACCTCTTCCCTAGGGAGGGCCAATCTCTACTTCGCAGCTTTACTCAGCTGTCTGTGTTTATTTCTGAAGTGTTGAGGCCTCATACAGCTTCACATTTTTATTGGAATACTCCTTACTGAGCTCACAGTGGTTTGGTGATGGTGGTGTAGCCTCTTACATTGCCATAAGGCAGAATCTCACAGCAAGGTACCTTATCATTTAGTTCTTACAAGCTTTCTGCAGTCTTTTCTACAATGTCTCCTGAGCTTAGGTGCAGGGATGTAGTAAAGGTAAACATGTTTTTGTTTTGATTCTAAGTGTGGGATGTTAAACAGACTTGTGAGAGAATGTTTGGTGTTTGTCCCCTGGAAACAGACTTGTGAGAGGACATGTGGTGTTTTTCCCCAGAAGAAATTCCTCTTGTGGCAGCATGGTCTTTGACAGCTGACAAACGTCTAATTACAGACTCTTAGCAGAGATATAGATGAGCCCAAAACCAGAGGCTTTACTTTTTGGTTTTTGGCCTTTTGCATCACATTATGCCATTGGCTGTTCATCACTTCCTTTTGAGAAAAACACTCCAGAGAAATCTTCAACGTTCTATGTTCTGGCTGCTGCTCCGGGTTTCAGCTGCTGCAGTTGGAGCCATTTTTGCTGAATTTCTACTTTGCTATTTAGCAGTTCTGCTGCAATCCTGATGATGAAGAGTGGAATCTGCTCAAGGAACTGAATCTAAAAAGGTCTACTTTGCCTGTCCCCATTAACCTATTTTCTTTATCTAGGGTAGGTGTGTTCGAAGGGAGGTATCAACAATCAGGTTTATAAAAGATCAAAAGCTACAGAGCAGTGTTTTGTAGAGGTGTTTATTGGGATTGGGCTCCCCAACTCTGCATTTTTATTGACTTTTGTTTTCTTCAGTGGTCATGAACTTAAAAGGTAATAGAGAAGGGCTTATAGAAGAGTTTGGATGAAGGAAAGGGAAATAAGAAATGTAATTAAAATACAATTTCTAAATTAAAATAACATATAAGTAAAAGAAAAATCATTATTTAAAAAATAAACATAAAATATTTTATTCTTTTTCTAAATAATAGGGATAGAAACAAATATAAATAATGTTGTTTGATAAAATATCAAGGAGTCTTTATTTTATATTTACCCATAACACACACACATCACACACACACACACAAACACACACACACACACACACACACACACACACACACACATGGAATTAGTATCTCCATTGTTTTCTTTGACCAAATCACAGTGATTTCTTCAAAGTTGGAGTGCCACAGATACGATAGATATTTATTTAATTTCACAAATTTAGATGCAGTAAGATCAGAAAAATGTTTTCTTCAAGGTTACCAAATACAAATAGCCAAAACACTATAAATGGACATTTTACATACCTGTTATATTTAAAAATAGCCTTAGTCAACCTGGGGCAGGGCAGATATTAATCCTCTAAACTCTTTCCCATAGTGGGGCAGGTATGGAATACCTGTCCCATCCCATACCGTCTCCTTCTAATAATTTCTATCAAGCTACTTCCCATCCATAATCCTCAAACTTGCTAATGTCTTTCATTTGGGTCACATCTCCAACCATGCCAGCCATGTGTTTCTCCCCCACCTAAACAATGATGGCTTTCCTTCTTCTTCCCAAGATTCTCTCTGTCTCCTAAATGTCTGGAACCTTAGCCACATCTGTCCTATTTGCTCTGCCTAGGTGTGATGGCCTTTTATTAATTAGCATCAAAATACATCATATCAACAGTATTTTGCTTGTATTATAATGTCTGTGAAGGTCAGGTCTTCTACAACTGAATTTTCTTATACTTGCCAGGTCCATGTAATCTGGATTCTCTGGGAGAGGTGCTAGTACTTTTAAATAGTATTCAAGTAATATATCTAATATATATACTATAAGAGTACCTGAACTTTCATTTACAGTTGTGCAACTCTGTGAACAGATGGAAAATTAAGGACTTGACCCAAATATCAATGTCTATTCACCAAAGAGAGACAATAGACCCCCAAAAAGATTTCACTCAAACCTAGTTGGGCAAATCAATGAGTTTTGCCGTTAGATGGTAAAAACAACTTTATCACACACACAAAAAAATCATGCTACTGCATAACTGACAACTCATCCAAGCTGCATCATTGGATCTGCAGGAAAACTTACAGCATTCAGGAGTGAAGAGCATCTCCTCCATGCAGAATTCTTTACTGCTTTTTATTCTTGAACAGGCTCTTGTGACTCATCAATTTTTTTAGCTTCTTGAGCACTATAAATTCTGCTAGCATCTATAGTCTCATGAGCCATCTTCTTCCCTTTGGGACAGAATTTTTCAATTTGGATGAAATAGATATTCAACACTTCTCAGAAAAATAAAGGAGGTAACTTTTCATTTTGATGATGATCATGCTGTGCTGAGATCCCAAAGAAAGAGGAAACAAAGAAATGACAATGTTGGCTCTACTGCGCGATATGGGTGTGACTTTGCCATACCAGTGACTTCTAGCCAGTTTCGACTTTCGAGTGTTGCTTGAATTTGCTCTGGCATTATCTCTTCTGTCTAGTTCCAAAATTCCTTATTTTGTGTTACTGCTCAGTTGTCATACAGTAATCTCTGAGGAAGTCTAGCTTTTCCTTGAAATGTCTTATTGCACCAGTATTGGTTCAATTTCTTTTTATGTAGAGATATTAATGTAATACTATAATTTGTGAAATAAGTATACACAACCAGTGTTCATAGAAGCATGTTATTTCCTAATTTACAAATTGCTCTTATCATTGTCTTTTGTCCTGTATTACTCAGAGTGTGCTGAGTGGACCTAGAGGTTTAGTGGGCTGTTACTTTCAGACCCTCTACCTCTTCCCAGGACTCCATGTTGCCCTCTTACAGTCTTCCATTTGCTAAAGTGTTTAAGTTCAGTGCTGATCTGCTCAAAGAGCCAGTAAAATCACCCTTTATAAAAAGACAAATACAAATATTGGAACCTTTAGTTTTAAAACCATTTTTCTTTCATTTGCTAATGTTTACCACTGGCATTTTGATGTGCTCTTAAATTCAATGTAGATTTATGTATATAATCAGATAACAAAGGGAATTTATATGTGTAGAAGAGAAATTTATTCTGAAAATCTGGTTATGCAGGACCAGTTTTTCTTTCATGTTTGGATGGTATAAGGATAATTTTATTACCCTGAAAAAGAATATATGAAAACATACTTTTTATCATCAATAATTACATAAGTCTGCTAATGTCCTTAGATTAGAAGTTAATCCTCTACTTACTTTATTTTTCCTTTTAATTTCTTTATTTGGTATTTCTTTAGTGAACCTAAATTATGCATATAATATAATTATAAGAGCACATTTTACCACAATGTTATGTGTGGTAAGCTGGAACATCAGTGGGATCCAGAATCCCCTGCAAGGGCTTGCTGCCAGGAAACCAGCAACTGTCCCACAGCCTTGCAACACATTTTGGACAAGCTAGAAGTAGATAATGTCTGTCTCCAGGAGTCCAAAGTGACCAGAGATGTACTGACAGAACCCCTGGATATTGTTGAGGGTTTTAACTCCTATTTCATCTCCACGAACAGTCACAGTGACTATTCTGGTGTGGGGCAGTGCTAACCCAGTGGCTGCTGAAGAAGACCTGAGTGGTGTGTTTGCCAGCCTGGAGGGGGATTTTAGTTGCTATGGAAACATGGATGAGTTCACCCAAGTGGAACTCAGGCATCTGGATAGTGAGGGACAGGCCCTCCTTACGCAGCACAAGATCCACACATTGGAAGGGAAGGTCAGATTTTGACCTTACTCAATGTATACTGCCCACATGTGGATCCTGGGAAGCCTGAGTGGTTGATATTTAAGATGTGTTTCTAGTTGGAGGCGACACTATTGTTACCAGATCTTCACTGGGGCTGTTGTCAGATATTCCCTTGTTGCTGTGTGTAAAGGAGATTCATAATCTTTGAATCTGCAGGTCCAGCTACTTCATGTGTTGCAGCAGGTCATCCAACCAGACCCATGACTCGTAGGAATGAACCTTTGAAAGTAAACATATGTGGATAAAAGGCTATACTGGATGCTACACTACAGCTTCAATGACAAGCCTTTATGTTTGTCTGTTTATTTTATTTTACTTGGGGGAGGAGAGGGATTTTAGTGAATGAAGTGTAAATCATAGACATTCTATCTATAAATAAATAAATAAGTACACACACACACACACACACACACACACACACACACACACACACAGTGTTTCTATCCCTTGCTGCAGATCTGAGCAGAGGTGCCCCTGGCATCTGTTAGTCACATGATAATGCTGCCAAACCTGAATACAGCCCACCCACCGAATCATTGACCACTGTGATGCAGGCAGTCTGGAGTGCTTGGAGGAGAAACTAGGGCATTAGAGAGGCTGGATCCTATGTAGGGCTCTTCATTGGTAGTTACTGCTGCTTCCATCCAAAATAGGCTTTCACATTTTGATCAGTGGTCAGTGGCATGTGCCACCTCAGCTATGGCTCCCAACTTGACTATGTACTGGGAGAGAGGAGCTTGGTCATAGATACCTTCCAGACCTCTTTCCTACTCCTGGTAGTGATGAGCTCTGATCACTGTTCTGTGGTAGTTATCTTAATGTATCCTTTGTGCCAGCAAAACAGTGCCTAGCTCTGTGCACCCACTTCCTCCCTGAGTTTGCAGGTGCCCAGCTCAAGATTCCTCACTTCCTCATTCCTCCTGAACAAGAACCTGTGTGAGGACAGCTAGTCCCAACACAGCCACCAAACGCAGGCACAGAGCAGCCAGGCAAATTTCATATGAGTTATTTCCAGCTTCCCTCTAACCTTCTGCAAACTTCTGAAGTGAACCTGCCTAGACTGCCTCTGGTGAGCACTCTTACAACTTCAAGACTCCATAAGTGGTGGCAGCAGCCACAGTGGTAGAAGGAAAGAACAATGTTCCAGAAGCCAAAGACAAGAAGGAAGTATGGACCTCCTCTGGAGATCTATGCTGAGTGGGCCCTCACTTATTTGCCTCTGCAGAGGCTACAAGTGTAATAAGTACTGTGAAAAAAAGCAGGACCCAACTTGGGAAGCTATTTCTACATGTGTGCTAGACCACGAGGTCCTCCCAGTGTCACCTTGTCCCACTGTAACTTCTGGGTCAGGCCTAGCTGAACAAACTGATGTACAGCTATGTCTGGCGTGTGTTACCTTATGTAAAGGGTCTGATGCCAGGTCCTTACCTCTGAAGCTGCCTGCTCCCCAAGGCTTCCTCTCTTTCCCTGCTTTATTTTCTCTCAATTTCCTCCCTCCCTTCACTTCTTCTTCCTCTAATGCCTCCTCCCTCTTCACACATCTTGGTTTCTTCTTCTTTGTATACATAAAAAGAGAGAACTAATTTGAATACTTTCTGCCCTTGCTGGACACTTTATTTATTCATAAATAAACTTGGTATTGTTTCAAAATTATGAGTCTACAGCCGAACTCGGCCAAGACTGAGTAAGCAAGTCCTCAATTGTTCCTGCCTTGTAAATATGTCTCTCAGATATCCTGGGCCATAGGCTGAAGATGATACTCCAATGTTGTAGAGAGTTTTGGGTGACTGCTTAGGTAGCAAATTGTCTCTTTCATCTTCTAATCTGGGAAGGTGCTAAAATGTACCCCCTTGTTTATTCAGGTAATTAATTTATTCTTTCTCAAGTATCTGATGCAGTTGAAGATCAGATAGTTTAGTTCTACAATTAAGCTTAGTTGTTCAGGAGTTAAGATGTTTTAGGTCTAGATAGATGTTTTAAGTTGATAATGATGAGATAATAGATATTGACTTACATTTAGAATTTTAGATGCACCAACATAGGATAGATGTTTTCTTCTAGGCTGAAAATGCAAATAGCCAAAACATTAAGAATGTAACATGAATATAAATCCTGGTTGTTTCATGGTTCTTCTTGTTGTAAATAGTTTAATATATATATATATGTATATATATGTGTATGTGTTTATATATTATATATGAGTTTATTATATATATGTGTATACATATATATGTATATGTAAAAATAAAACAAATATTTAATACAAATAATAAATAATTATAGGAAATTTCTTTTCTTGTGTGTGCAGGTATGTGAAGGTTAATCTTGGTTGATAACTTCAACATACCTTGGAAGAGGCAACCATATCTGAGGAATTTCCTCTATCAGAATTGCCCATAGACATGCCTGCTGGGCAATCTCTTGTTTACTAATTGATATAGAGCAGTACCTCTGTGGGATGTGCCATCCTGAAAATGTGGTCCAATTTTGTAGAAGGAAACTAAATGAGCAAGTTATTAATGAAGAAATCTAATAAGTAGACTTCCTGTATGATTTTTGCTATAGTTTCTGCATTTCAGTATCTCTTTCAGCTTCCACAGGTGAGGGACTATGGCCTCTAAATCCAATAAACATTTCCTTCCCTAAGTTGCTTTTGAATATGGTGAACAGATAAGTTAAGTAGGACAGTGTACAAAAGATATGTGTTCATTCCAGTATAGCTATATAGCTGTACAGCTATATAGACATCTATGGGAGTCTGTGTCTTACTTAAGTAAGATTAGGTTGTTAAGAATGAGTTATATGGAAAAGAGACCATCTTCTTTCAGAAAGGAGATAGCTACATTCTGTGGCCCAGCCAATTCTTATATATGTATTAAATAGATCAAATAGCTGAGCAAAGGTGTCAATGACTTCATAACCATGTTAATATTGAATAACTCAATGGAATGCTATAAAAATGAACGTGTAACTGCATTTGTTTGGATTGAACCTCTTGTATTTACACTATGGAGGGCCCCAAAACAAAATCCGTTGATTTTACAGTCTTCTCTGAAGTCCATTTTCTAGATTTTAGTAGTCAGATTGTTATAAATAGATTAATGTGGAAGAATAAATGTGAAGGAATGTAACAATTGAGAATAGTAAACCTCAATTAAATTACAAGAGTGATGAAATAAAACCAAGAAAATGGGCTGAAATCAAGGATTGCATAGAATTTACTATAATTATTTGTTCCTTATAAAACAAACCAGGTATTTTCTGGTTGGAGCCAAGTGTCCTTGACATGCTTTAGAGTTGTGTTCTTTATTTTTCAGAAATTAAAATATTCAAAACATCACACATTCTCCATTTCACTACAAATTTTAAATAAATTCAACGAATCCACTCATAGTAGCTGAAGCTAACAATCTCAGAATTAGGAGGTTAAGTCAAGAGGGTTGTGGCAAGTTGAAGGGTAGGATCTGTTACACTGTGTTTTCTAAAACATTCTGGACCACAGACAAAAGCACTGCTTAAAAACAAACAACCACTCATTCGTTATTCTTCTATAATCACTATTCTGCAGACTATACTGTCTTTGATAAAAAACAGAAATAGGTGACATACAGTTTTCTGTTGAGAATTCATATACTAGATAATTTACTTATATGTAGTTATCAGAATAAAGTAGAGTGTTGTTTTGAAAACACATTTGTCTCATTCAAATATTGATGATATAAAATAAAGAAAGCATTCTGGAGATTTCGTCAGGTGGCATCCACACTTGGATTACTGGTATTGAAAATAGCTGAGGTTGCTGAATCATAGCCTGTGTGTGGTGAGTAATTGACACATGCACCCACAAAGAAACAAGCACATTGCTCTACAGAATCAAACAAATTAACATGCTTCTGTCTATATTTTATCACTCCTTCTGAAACACTTTGTTGCATCTTAAAGTTGGTTTTAGAAGTACATATACGATTTTGACACTAAAGTTTATGCATGCATGTTGGGGTTATATATTGAAATTTTAGGCCCTATCTCTAGTTCAAGAAATTATGAGTGATTCTGCTAGTCACAAACTGCCAGGGGCAGGTAAGAAACATACAGGCATTCAAGCATTCTCTTAAAGAAGAAACTAGAGTTCAAAAATTAAAAATAATTTAATGCCTTTCTTCTGATTACATATTATAATAGAATTATTTGGACATATTGAATTTTAATAATTCAACAAAGCTTTGAAATCAGACCATAATATTATATAGTCATTATTTTTCAGTTTTTTTTAAAGTAGGACCCATTTTATATTCCTATTCCCCCATTTGTCTTAAGTATAAGTGAGCTAGCATTTTAAAAGAGAAAGAAACAAAGAAAAAACAAGAACAATGATTTAACCAAGGTCATATATTTTCTTGATAGCAGGAATGAATCTGGAATCTCATACCTTAGAGTTGCTTTACTATATATTAACTAGTGTTAATCCCACTGAATGAAAGTAAAGACCACTACCCAAATTCTTTGGTCAAATTATACAAGCTTTATTTTCTGTCAGATAGGATTGTCTCCCTAAAGCAGGTTTGAGAAAAAATCAAGTAATGCATAATTATAGGAAAATCTGTGACTTTTATAGCCCCCTCCCACAAACTATAAGACTAGGGTGTTTTTTAAAGCCTGGGATTGTCCAGAGAATTTTGACTATATAGGGAATTGGCTGACCATTTCAAAATTATTTGGCAGAATTTATCTTATTAGAATGGAGGTCAAGGTACATTTTATTGAACATGTCAAACACTAGAAGATGTGTAAAGACCTGGACAAATGGACATTTTTACAGAAAACAGAAATGAACTTATTTTGACCTTATAACAAAATGGCTTCTAATTTTAAGGTGGAGTCAGACTGGTCCACTACTGGTTTAAGTGTTGGTCTTTTGTGTGTGTGTGTGTGTGTGTGTGTGTGTGTGTGTGTGTGTGTGTGT
>OU015747.1:68506676-68548971 GCA_907169655.1 Acomys percivali
CTTCCTTCCTTCCTTCCTTCCTTCCTTCCTTCCTTCCTTCCTTCCTTCCTTCCTTTTCCCTAGCTGGTGTTTGTTTATTTATTTATTTATTTTTATTTCCTTTGTTGGTGGTGTTTGTGTTTGAGAAAGAAGAAAAGCAAATTATGTTGGGTGAGGAGTGAGATGAGGATGGTCTTGGAAGAATGAATATACAGAAAACTATTATCAAAATACAGCATATGGAAAAGGTTTTTAAATAATAAAAATAAATAAAAGCTTTTTCTTGCTATAAAAACTTCTCAATCCTCTCCTGTTTAATGCATGTGTTATTTGAAATACTTCCTTAATATTTATTGTTCTCTTTTCTGGAAACTGATTTATCTGCTCATCTTCTCTGAGTGCTAGAGCTCAGCACTGTCTATTAAAAAGCAACAGTCCAGTTATTTCTACCATGTGTTTTTCTTAACTAAAAGAAAGTTTAAATTTCTGCTTCTTAAAAGGGCACATTAAAGTGCTACATGTTTAGACTTGGTCTATTAAAGGACATCTAGGTTTTATGTTTCTTTTATAATTAATATGTGGTAAATATAAAAATGTAAAATAGGTAATAAAATGTATCTCCCAAAGGTCAGAACATGCCTACAGTATTGTCCTGCAACAACAATGGGAAGAATAGTATACAAAAGTGATTGTATCATTCCTTATGCTTTGTTACACTGTGGTACATCATACCATGCTATATTGGATCATAATCATATGTTGCCATATCATGTCCAGCTAGAGCCATTTACAGTAATTCATCTCATTCTTAACTTTTTCATATAATTCTATGCAATCTCTTGCTCTTCTTTTCTTATGTAAACTCATCTCTCAATATCCCAAACTATATATATATATAGTGCAAATGCCTACCACTGAGCTAAATCCCAGCTACTTAAACTATCTTCATTCTTCTAAACTCATATTTTAATTTTAAATAAACAGTATATATTTAAGATATTAAAATATTTAAGAATCACTTCACAAGAAAATAGTTAAATGAGTATATCTATACAAATGGATATGTAATAGGCACTTGTTAAAGTAATATATTTAGATTACTAAAATAAATATTGTGTTTATTAGTTATGATTTATACAAGTATTTTACATTATGAACATTGTGTTATCCTCTCAAATAGAGGAGCTATTAATTTTTGACACTAAGCTATTAAAATACTAAATAAATTTCAGTGTTGATGATAAGTTATGTGGAATGCATTTTGTGAATAATAAATAGACAATTTTTTCAGGTATCAGACAATGGGTCTCCTATGCTACTTTCACTCCTTTTAAACCCAGTGATGTTGGGCATGGTGGTGTATGCCTATTATAAGAGCAGTAGGCGAGGCAGAGACAGACAGTCTCTGTAAGTTTGAGGCCAGCCTAGTCCCCACAGTGAATCCAGAACAATCAAAGCTACACAGAGAAACCCTGTCTTGAAAAGAAAAATAACAAAATAAAATGTATAAATTAAAAAGAAGCATAATAAAAATACATTCCCATAAAAAAGAAAGAAATCTAAATAAACTTACCAAATAATGGAAGAGACAATTCTCAGAATAGATTACTTTATACTTCCAAGTAAAGCATGCAATGCCAGGACTGGGTTACATAAAATTGAATTATTGAGTAAAGGATCTCCAAGTAACACAGAGAGGTTGAACAGGCTCTTAACTAAAGTGAGCATCTCTCCTGATGAGTAGTTATGGTGATGAAATGTACCCTACGTGTCATCAGTAGGAGAAGAGAACCATTAACTCAGCTACAAACCCTGTGATCAACAATGGTGCCTTCAGGATATGCTAGTGCAACAGTGGTACAAATGCTGGGGTAGAATCCAAAGATCCTGAATAATAGAAAATCCCTCATTTCAAAGTAATATATAACACAATCAGACTTTGGAGACAAGTTCCTGCCTATATATATGCAGAGTTTGAGGGAATGTCCATTCAATACCTGGCCCAAATGGAGACTCAGCCTATGGGAGAAAGCAAGCACTGACTCTATTCTGATATGCTTGCAGATGGAAACCTAGCATAGTTGTTCTCTGAGTGGAACCACATAGCAGCAGATCAAAACAGATATGAGACTCAGAGCAAATCATTAGGCAGAACATGGGCATACTTGTGTAAAAGTTGTGGGGGAGATGATAGAAGACCTTAGTGTGAACAAGAACTCCACAATAAGACAGATTCAACAAACCAGAGCTCTGAAAGGCATACAGAGACTGAAGCACCAAATAAGAATTATCCATGGATTACACCTAGGCTGTATATACATATGTAACCAATGGGCAGCTTAGTGCTCACGTGGATCCCCTAGTATGGGGAGCAGAGGCTGTCTTTGACATGGACTATCTTGCTTGTTTTTTGATCACTTCCCTTTGGCAAGGCTGATTCACCAGGCAACAAGGGAAGAGGATGCACCCAGTTCTGCTGAGACTTCCAGGGTGGGCTGGTATAGGAGGCTCTGCTTATCTGAGGAGTAAGGGAGGGGAATGGGAGAAGAAAGAGGGGGTTAGTTCAGAAAGAAAGGGGGGACAGAGCTACTATCAGAACATAAAGTGAATAAAATAAATAAAAATACTTATGTGTGTATATATATAAATATATATACATCTATTCACAGACATACACACACACACACACACACACACACACACACACACACACACACATTGAAAGTTTCCCCATGGACTAGAGGTATTTAAGCTAGTTATATCATTAACTATGCAACAACTACTTTGTTTTAAAGTTGACTGTAATGACAGTTCTTACTAATGATAAGAGATAAATAATTGTATTAAATAATACTTAAACCAAACAATAGTGATTAGTGGTTAAAATGTTGTTAGGCTGTAGTAGCACTGAAATGTTATAATATTGAGTTGAGATAAATTTTTATACATCTCATACTACTACATTTGATAGTAGAATGTTAGAAGTCACCTACAAAACCAAAGATCAGTTAAACATTTTTTTTGCTTTATTATTTATAAGTCATGTTTTCTTATCATTCAGTACACTTTAAGATGTGTAGACAGAGTAGCAATATCACTGATTTTATCTTTATGTTTTCTGAGTTTGTAATTAAGTTCTAAAACACATTGAGTTAATTTGAAGATATAATAATATGTCAATAGAAAAAATATTAACTAATAGTTTATTTAGTCAAGTTACCAGATGTCTAGTTCACGGTATATTGGGGCTATTACATTTTAAAGATTATATGAATTCTTGTGAGTGGATAATCCTTACAGCATTGAACAAAGTAAACAATGCAAAATCCAGGCATGGTAACATGGGATTATCTCATCTGTTGGAAGCCTAAGGGAAGAGGTTTGCCATTGGATATAGACCAGACTGAGGTACAGAGACATATCTCTACAAACCAAGCAGAAAGACAGAAAAGAACATGCTATGTTAAATCAAAAGTAATTAAGTGATGAAAATTAAAATATAAAAGTAGTTTAAATTATTAATAAATTGCCAAATATTTCATGCATATAATAAGATAGGCATTATTGACAGTCAAATATTAATAATATCTGTACTTGTATTGACATATCAAAAATCTTGTCATCAGTTAGTAAAATTTCATGGCAAATAGGTTTTAATCACAAGATTGCATATGGGTATTTCTGTCACTGAGAACACACTTAAAGTATTCAAGAGTACATGCAAATATGTACTCAAAGGTATCATGAATCTAAGAACAGAGTCAAAATTTATGAAGGAGATTTATAGAAGATTAATGAAACTCAAAATGCAAAGAGCATCTTACAACAAATTTCTCCATAATTCAACTAAATTTTGAAAGAAGAGGAAGGTTATATATGGAGGTTTTGGAATTTCAGCAATTTTAAGTGGTTTCATATATTTGCACACAAACAGCATCCAACTTCCACCATAAGGGCATTTTATGAAGCTCACATTGGCTTCTAGGAGAAGGTACAGAGAAGTATGTGCTTGGTCTATCCTTTAGTGGGAAGGACAGCTCTATCTTTTCAGTCCTTCCTTTACCAGCGATGTATTAAAGAGATATGTCTGGATGAGAATAGCAAAACATGATTGCAAAATATTTCCATAAATCTTAAAATTCTTTGTTTTTATACATTTTATTTTTTTATATATTGTTGTAATAAAAATGTATTACATTGTATATTCTAGTGAATTTCTTCAAAATAACACCAACTTTGGGCAAAATTTAAGGAAAAAATACAAGTGAAAAGAGGTAGAAATTATAAATATAGAAGTTCTTAGAATATAGCATTGTAATTAAAGTACCATTAAATAGTCAAATAATAACATATTTTAGAGAACTCAGAGTTTGAAGGTAAATAAGTGGAAATATTGGAGTAAGGAACACACAGAAAATGAAAAACTCACTTTGGACTCTGCTGAGAAGAGAATTTGTAAACTGAAAGGAAGCTAAGAGAAAAATTAAGGACAAAACTGAAGTATGTAAACTTTGGGTGGAATTCAAATATTTAAAAAAACCTACAAGGGGGCTGGAGAGTTGGCTCAGTGGTTAAGAGCACTGTCTGCTCTTCCAAAGGTCCCAGGTTCAATTCCCAGCACCCACATGGCAGCTTACAACTGTCTGTAACTCCAAGATCTGACACCCTCACACCAATGCACATAAATTTAAAAATTAAATAAAAATATTTTAAAAACCTACAAGGTCACCAAGAGAATGAGCTGTTTTAAATATTTTAATTTCAGTACAATAGGGGAGAAAAATAGAAAAAATAGATACACAAAAATTAATATTCAATATTTCAAAATACAACATGAAATAAATGTCATAGACTGAAAACTGGGGAATGAAGCAAAGTCCTACAAGAAAATGACAGATAACAACAGAAGATTACAAATACATAAACATTGATTGTTTGGTTTGCAAATGTGTTTTTTCTTTAGTTCTTTATATATTTTGGATCTTAACCCTCTCTCAGATGTGGAGTTGGTAAAAAAAAAAAAAAATCTTTTGCCATTCTGTAGGCTGCTGTTTTCTACTATTGATCATACCATTTGTCTTATAGAAATTTGTGTTTCATGAGGTCCCATTTATTAACTGTTCATCTTAGTTATAGGGTTATCAGTGTGTATTTAGGAAGTTGTCTCCTCTGTCAATATATTTGAAGCTCTTTCCCACTTTCTTTTCTGTCAGATTCAGTGTTTCTGATCTTATGTTGAGATGTTTATCCACTTGCACTTGAGATTTGTGCAGGTGGTAAGGATGGATTTATTTGCATTCTTCTACTTGCAGACATCCAGTAAGACCTATCTGCACCATATGTTGGCAATGCTTTTATTATTCCAGTGTGTCTTTTGGTTTCTCTTTAAAAACCCAGGTGTCTGGATTTAAACTGGGTCTTTAATTTGATTCCATTGCGTCTGTTTTTATGCCAATATCATGCAGGTTTTACTACTATATCTCTGTAGCACAGCTTGAAGCCACAGACAGTGATATTCCTGGAAAGGGATGGGGTAAAAAATGGGGTAAAGATCTACCCATTGAATTTTCAATAGAGGAATCTTAAATGGCTGACAAAGACTAAGTGAAATGTTCAACATTCTTAGGCATCAGGGAAATGAAAATCAAAACTACTTTGAGATTGCATCTTACACCTTCCAGAAAAGCTAAGATCAAGAACACAAGTGAGACTCATACTGGCAATGATATGGAGCAACAGATATACTCCTTCATTGCTGATATGAATGAAAACTTGAATAAACACTATGGAAATCAATATGACAATTGCACAGAAAACTGGGAATTGATCTACCCAGATATACTGTAGGGGAAACATATCAAAAGGATGCTTCTTTATACAACAATGACATTTGCTGAACTGTATTCATTAGGCCTTTATGTATAGTAGCCCAAAACTGGACAGAGTATAGATGTTCCTCAAGCAAGAATGGATAAAGAAGATATTTTACATTTATACAATGGAATATTATTCATCTCTTAAAACATGGCATCATGGCAGAGCACAAGAAATTAAACACCACCAAAGTAAATAACCCAATTAAGAAATGCAGTTCATTTGGGGATGAGGAGGCCTGGTGGAACTCAGAGGAAGGATAGCAAGTTACCAAGAAGAGACTAGATAACCTAAGAGCATATATAGGGGGGAATCTCCCCTTCAGTCACAGACATAGGGGAGGGGAGTTGGGGAGAAGCAGGAGGGAGGGCAGAATGGGAAGATACAAGGGATGGGCTAACAATTGAGATGTAATATGAATAAATTGATAATAATAATAAAAATAAACGCAGTTCAGAGCTAAACAGAATTCTCAAAATAGGAATATTGATTGGCTGAGAAACATTTAAAGATATGCACAGCATCCATTGCCAGCAAGGAAATGCAAATCAAAATGACTCTGAGATTCCATCTTTCACCCCTCAGAATGGATAAGATCAAAACCACAAGTGACAGCACATATTGATGAGGATGTAGACAAAGGGGAACACTCCTCCATTGCTGGTAGGAGTACAAATTTATACAACCACTTTGGAAATAAGTCTGATGATTTCTCAGAAAATTGTGAACAGTTCTACTTCAAGACCCAGCTATAACACTCCTGGGCATAAATTCTAAAGACGCTCCACTACACAACAAGGACATTGCTCAACTATGCTCATAGCCCTTTGTTCATATTAGACAGAATCTGGAAACAACCTAGATGTCCCTCAGTTGAAGAACGGATAATGAAACTGTGGTACATTTACACAATGGAATACTACTCAGCTATTAAAATAAAGGAAATCCTAAAATTTGCAGGCAAATGGATGGAACTAGAAATGATCATCCTGAGTGAGGTAACTCAGACCCAGAAAGACACACATGTTATATGCTTACTTATAAGTGGATATTCACCCAACATAGGTATCTTCTGAGAGTTTCCACTTATGGAACATTGGGCCAGATGCTGGGACTCACATCTGGATGACAGGTGAGAATGGTATGGAAGAATGGGGAAATAGAAGGACCCAAAGTGTCTAAGAGTCTCACAAGAAGACCATCAAGGATGGCAGATCTAGATACTGGGGGGCCTGCACAAACTGCTGTGCCAACCAAGGACAATGCATATAGTGAACATAGACCACCTATTCAGATCTAGCCAATGGAAAGCTCATTCTCCATGGTTGTGTGGAAAGGGGAGACTGCCTCTAACCTGAACTCTGGTGCCCTCAATTTGAAACAGGCTATCTGCAAAAGACATGATAGACTGTAGTCATATGGTAGGGGAGGAAGTCCCCATCTGTTAGAGGTCTAAGGAAGGAGAATAGGGTGAAAGAGTGATGGAGAGGCAGGGATGGAAAGATACAATTAAGAGAATAACAATCAGTATGTAATCTGAATAAATTATAAAAAAAATAAAGCAGAAAATGGCATTATGAAATGTATAAGCAAATGGATTAAAAAAAATTATCCTGAGAAAAGTAATCCAGATCCAAAATGATAAACATAGTATGCACTCACTTATGAGTGGATTTTAGCTGTTAAATAAATAATCGTGCTGCAATCAACAGACACAGAAGGGCCAAGTATTCATGAGGTCTGTTAGGGGAATGCATGGATCTTCCTTGGAAGAGGGAATGTACTCCATGTTGTGAGAGGACTCAGGACAGGCAGGGATGGGAACAGGAGGGATCAAATGTGGGGGAGGGGTAAAGGGACAGAGCATGGGGAAAGACAACTGCGATCGGAGGGTATTTGGGACAATGTGAAAACCTAAACCAGTAGAAACCCCCAGAGTTCTATAAAGGTAACCCTATCCAAGACTCTAGGAATGTAAGATATGGAGCCTGGTCAGGCTATCTTCTGTAACCAAGAAGTTTCCAGTGAACAGATTGAGACACTGACACCACCAAAAAAATCTTTTGCCACCAAAATGTGTTGGGGCCATTGAGGTGCAGATCAGTGGCCAACTTGTGACTGATTGAATTTGAGGCCCATGCCTTGAAAGAAAGCTGACTTTTGACACTGCTTTGATGACCAGGAACTGAAGGATGGATAGACCAGAGACCTAGAATAGAAAATGAAAAAAAAATATTCTTAATGATATTTTGCTATACTCATAGATCATTGCTTATTTTAATTATCATCAGAGGGGCATCCTCTGACAGCTGATCCAAACAGATACAAAGACCATGAGCAAATATTAGGCAGAGAGAGAACCAAAACTAAAAATATCCATTGGGTCCCCCCCTTCAGAGCTTAGGAATGTAGAATTGTACATGCCACAGGGATTCAGAAAAGCAGGGTAACATTGCCCACAGAATCAACTAAGCCCACCTCATAGGCACACACAGACTAAAGCAGAAATCACAGAACCTTCATTGGCCTGGGCTATGTCCTCTGTTACATTTGTTAATTTAGTGTTTTGTGGTACTCCTCACAGTGGGAGTGTCTTTGACTCCATAACATGCTCTTGGAACCTTTTTCTCCTACTTGGTTACCCTGCTTAGCCCTGATCTGATGGTTTGTGCATAGTCTTATTGTAAATTGTTATACTGATATCGCTGAGAGACCTGCTTTTGTGTAAGGGGAAAAGGAGGACCAGTAGACCTGGAAGAGATGGTAAGACCCAGGGACTGAAAATAGTGGGGAAGGAGAACTTCAGTAGAGACAAATTTTATAAAAGAAGAATTTTTTAAAAAAAAGAGTAAAGAAAGTGACCATGCTACCAAAAGCAATCTATAATTGAATCTAGAATCATGAAGAAGTAGGCTCCAATGCCAGTGAAGGAGTGAATGTGCTCGAAAGGCAAGGGCAAGGAGGCAAAACACCCAGCCAACTCTTTTGTCTTCTATTGTCCTTATATAGACTTCCAGCAGAAGATGTGGCTCAAATTAAAGGTATATCTTCCCAGCTCTAGATCTGCATTAAAGGTCTGTGTCACCCTGCTGTTGATTTGGATCAAAAGCCTGTGTCTTCCAGACTCAAGGTTCAGATCAAAGGCTTTTTGTCTTCCTGCCTCAATATCCACATCACAAGTCGGCCCTTCATTACTGGACTGTATTTTATTCTAGATATAGCTGAGTAGTATTCCATTGATTAAATGCACGACAGTCTCTTTATCACTTTTAAGGTTGAGAAATATCTGGATTGTTTCCAGTTTCTGGCTATTGTTTTTGAAGATGCTTTCTTTTTCATTATATAGTTTTGGCTTCTTTCTCAGAATCAAGTGTCTGTAGGTAAGTGGAATTATTTCTGGGTCTTCAATTCAATTCCACTGATCAACCAGTCGGTTTCTATGCCAGTAACCTGAAGTTTTATATAGCTTAAAATCAGGGAAAGAGTTCTTTTACTCTACAGGTTTGTTTTTCTTCTGGGTCTTTTGTTTTTTCAATGAAGTTTAGGATTGTACACAGGAGGGCTACTGATTTTTTGTGTTAATTTTATATCCAACCACTTTGCTGAAGATGGTTATCAGCTATAACAGTTCCCTGTAGAGATGGTTTCATGAATAGATATTGTTTAAATTTGGTTTTCTCTTGGGATATCTTGTTTCCTCCATGTATGCTGATTTAGAGTTTTGGTGGGTATAGTAGAGTGGGCTAACAACTGTGGTCTCTTAGGGGTTGTAAAACATATGACCAGGCCCTTCTTTCTTTTAGAATCTCAGGTGGGAAGTCAGGTGTAATTCTGATAGGTCTACCTTTATGTGTTACTTGACCTTTTTCTCTTGAAGCTTTTAATATTCTTTCTTTCTTTTGTTGATTCATTATTTTGAATATTATTCTGGTCCAATCTTATTTGTGTTCTCTGTGTTTCTTGTATAGGCTTATCTTTTTTTAGGTTGGGAAATTTTCTTCTGTGATTTTGTTGAAAATGTTTTCTTGTACTTGGAGCTTTAACTCTTCGCCTTCTTCTATTGCTATTACTAGTAGGTTCGGTCTTTTCATAATGTCTCAGATTTCCTGTATGTTTTATGTCAGAGTTTTATAGCACTTACATTTTCTTTGGCTGATGTATTAGTCTCTTCTATTGTATTTTCTTTGCCTATGATTGTCTCTTCTATCACTGGATTCTGTTGGAGATGTCAGCATGTGTTATTCCTGTTCTCCCTAGGTTTTACAGCTTCAGGATGCCTTCAGATTGTACTTTCTTTATTGCTTCTAATTCTATTTTTAGGTATAGGACAGTTTTAATCATTTCCTTCATCTATTTAATTGTGTGTTCCTCTATTTCTTTAAAGGATTTATTCATTTCTTCTTTAAAGGTCTGTATTATCTTCATGAGACTATATTTAAAGTTGTCTTCTTGTTCTTCAGCTGTGTTGAGATATCCTGACTTAGCAGTAGGATGATACTTGGGTTATGATTTTGCCATATTATTTAGACTTTTATTATTTGTATTCTTGTGCTGGCCTTTAGCCATCTGGTTGTCTCTGGTATTGGCTGGTGTTCCCTGGGGCTGCTGGCTTCTGGACATGCAGGTAAGTGTGAGTTATGGTAGATGGAAGGTGCAGGGGATCAGGTGTAGCTCAATTTTGTTCTATTTACCCTGGTGCTCAGTAGTTCCTGGTGACTGTAGGCTGCTGTCTCCTCTACATGACCACCAAGGGCTTCTATTGATGGAATGCTGGACAGGGGATGAGATGCATGAGGGACAGGGTGGTGTTCTCCACTGCTAGGATTGCAATGTAAACAGGGCATATTGAGAACTGTGGTCGAGTCTCATCTGGTGGTACTTGATTGATGCTGGCCTGTCTTGCTGAGGTGGCTCCAAAAAGCCTTCAGGAATCAAGGAGCTGGTGGTCCCTGGTGCTTGCTGGCTTCCAGGAATGCAAGTAGGCATGATATCTATTAGATAGAAGGTGCAGGGAGATGAACCTAGCTCGATGCTTCTGTATTTGCCCAATGTCCTGATACAAGCAGGGGGCTGGCTCACAGTGGTCTCACCTGTCTTCCCCTGGTGCCCTCCAAGGGCCTCCAGGAGTGGTATGGGATATTTGACCCAGAATAGGGTACATAGAGGATAGTGTCCATCTCTTGAACACTTTCTTTCTTAATGTGACTTATAACCTTGAATATTTATTGTTCTCTTGGTTTACAAAGAATATTTTCTCTGACTACATCCTACAGATTTTATCCCAGTTCTTTCCTATCTTTAACTGTCCGTGTTATTTCATTGTCTTCCCTATTTTTCCCTTTTTCTTTTTCACATTTTCACCGAAAGACAAATAAAAAATAATTTTCTTTCACTTTATTTCAATATTATCATCTTTTGTTCCATCTGGACATCAAATGTCATAAATCCTACATTAAAGGATACCTATAATGTACTCCTTCCGTAGAAGTCTTGACATTAAATCTGATTAATAAAGAGAAGATGGAATGATAATGCAAAGATAGAGTTGTTATGTCATTTTTAATTGTGTATACAGTTACATAGAGACATTTTTGTTTCTTTATTCTCCTTGATATTGTCTTACCCAGAGACATGTATGATTCCAGCTAAGATAGGTGGGTCACATGCACTCATTAAAGAAATAGCTTTTGACTTCAGAAGATAATGTGTATTTTCTCAATAACAGAGAAGCATAATAATTCTAATTGTTCACTTTTATACTTTTTAAATGTACTTAGCCTCCACCTACAAATATCTAAAAATAAATGTTCCTATAGTCATTTAAAATCCAGGGGGAAAGAAATACTGCCTGGACAGGAAGGTTATACAGCTACAGGACTGAGCTTGGTGTTCTCAATTGCAGCCTTAGCTCAAGCCTGACATTAGTACCTTTGCTGTCCACAGAGTTGCCTTCACTAGATTAAGTTTTAATGCTATCCTGTGAACTTTTATTGACAGCACTACATCAAACAACTATGTCAAAATCACAAGTACTCTCACCATGAAACTGTTGTGTGTGTTGTGTCCTCTCTGTCCTTTATTGTGCCCTTATAAAACCAGAGTTGTTTGTAGTAGAAAGAGCTAAAACAGCCTATATGATCCTTGAGCTGTGACTTTACGCTTACTGCTGGTCAAAGAATCATGTGGGTATTCACCTATGTTGCTACTCTAGCTGAGAGAGTGGTCACAAGGAAAAGAAAAAGAAAGACAGCTCTACTGTAATGTTTATATTAGACTATTTTACCTGCATTTACAAAATCTCCACTCAGATTCTAATTCCACCTTTTCCCCATTTTGTCATTATTTTTGAAATTATTTTAATAATAAAATCAGTGAAATAGGCACTATTTTTTCATGCAGGCTATATTATTTATTTCACATGAAGCCCATGGTTTCCAACAAAAGGAATGAATTTTATATGCATGGTATGGTAGACAACATTTGGAAAAAAATTTTCTTTCAAACAAGAGATTGATATTGACAATTAATTTATACAATTAAGGGATATCCATTACTTACAGGACAATCCTCACAACTCTATGTTAAATTAATGGAAATTCTTTCTCATATAATTTTACTTATTTTTCATTGTTTTTATATTTTATTAGTACTACTTATTTCTCCAACTCTTTTATTACTTAATTTGATTATTATTTTGTTTTCTGTGCTAATTTTGTCATTTATTTTTATCATTTAAAATATTTTCCATTGCAATTCTTTTATAAGTGCATATTGTATTTCCCCCACATAGTTTCTTATTCTTCCTTTTCTTAAACATCTATATTTATTTTCTTTTATTTTTGTACACTGATTTAAAATATATAAAATAAAATACTTTGGCTCCTGACATTGACCATAATATATTTGGTTATGGAAATGTCACAGGCCACTCCTGTTTAGTAATGCTATAGACAACCATGGTATTCCTCTCGTGTATGACTCTTGATTATAATTTCACAATTAAGTTCTCCTGCTTCAGAACCTATCTCCAGAAGACCACTTTATAACTTTTTCTGTATGAAATGTATGAGCCATAAAAATACATCTAGGCATTTATTTTTGATGACGGAAATCCATCTGCTTTAATGAATAAGTATAAATCCTCAGGTAATAAATATGTCTTCCTCTCTGCTCTAACACAGAGAAGATTATATGTTAAAATTTTAAGAGATATAGATGTTTGGGAGCATAAGAGTGATAAATAAAAATATAGATGCAGAATATTATTCCAAATAACAAGGATCTCCTTGTCGAAAGTTCATTGTTATTCCTGAAAAGTCTTCATTGCAAAGAGATGTTATGAGCTCAGAAAGAGTTGAGTGAGCCTTGCAGGTCTGTGAAGAAAGGTCCCAGGAAAATCACAGGAGGCTCTTTCTAAAAAGGGAAAACTTGAAGACCCTGAGGAGAGAATTAGTGAGGAATAGACAAACAATTAGTGACTGACTGAGAAATGACAGTGGGTCAACCTGGAGAAGTGGGGTGGTGAACAGGAAACTATACAACAGTTTTCTAGGTATTTTAACATGACAGTGACTTTAAGAGCATTATAGAAAGAAATAGTGTGATGGGCTTATTTTTGTGCATATGGTATATATGTATATGCATATTCATGTCTGTACATTTACACATTCATGGTATATAAATATATGTGGAGGTCAGCATTTGAGGTTGGGTGTCTTCCTTACTCATGTTCTAGGTTATATTTTAAAGAAAATGTATACTACCCAACTTTGAGCTCATTGATTAGGTCTGGCTGGGTAGCCAATAAGCTCTAGAATTCTCCTGTTGCTTATGTATCCCTGCGACTACCATCTCTGGGACTACCATCTCATGCCACTGCATTTAGATATATTATCCTTCTGAGGGAACAGTCTCTCGTCCTTTTCCTTGAGCTCCAAGTTACTGTACTCATTGAGCCATCTCCACATTGATGATTTATTTTTCCTTTGAGTAACTAAGAACAGGTTTCCTTTTGACACTTTCATGTGAACTTAGTTTTATTTGATATAACTCCAACAATTTGTTCCAGTGTTTCATGTTCCTGTTCTCCCTAGCATTCATACGAATTTTCTCTCCAGTATTGGTCTTGCTTTTTTATACCCACAGGGGACCTATTATCCTCCTTACACTTCTTCCTTAAAATGCCTCTGTTTTTTTCTCTAGTGTTTCCATAACCAAGATGATGAATATTAGTGACAAACTAACTCAAGTGTACATCAGCCAACCTGGGTATATTATTTCTGTTAAAATATTTGCTGTATTTTTTTCTTATTTTAGATGTTCTTATATAAGTTTCTATTTACTTTTTCTTTTATTTGTGCTTTGAGATTATATTTTGATTTTGACATTTCTGTCTTCCCTTTCCTCCCTCAGCTTTTCCATATTACTTTCTCTGCTCACCTTAACATTCATAACTTCTTTTTAAATAAAATGTTATTGTAGGCATATATTATCTGTATATACATATATTTTAAAATATAATTCACTGAGTCAATTTAGCATTCCTTGTACATGTTTTCAGGACTACTTGGCACTGAACCACCAAGTGGTGGGCTCTTCCTTTAGGAATGGCTCTACTCCTTTGCAAAATCCAACAAGTAAAATATCTCTATAAATTAGGCTTAGACACTTTTGCTAATATGTTTTATTATCAGACTATTTGAAATAGCATTTGTATCATGTTGTTTATCACCTTTCAGTGCAACTTTATACTTACTGTAGTGAACAGCCACTGCTTTGCACAGCTTTCTTTCATTTTATTTGTATGGTTGAGGCTTCAAAGGCTTTTTTCTACTGCACTTTTGTAGTGTTATAGGTACTGAAATGATTATTTCAAATTGGATGTTGCATACAAAACACTGAAATTCAAGCATAGCATCCACTAGATGTCAGGTGCTCTTTGGAACAATCTCTGCCATTTGTACACCATTAAAGCCATGGAAATGCACATTCCAGAGGAAGTTTGCAGAAAAACACAGAAATCAACTATTGGGAATACAAGATTCAAACATAGCATAAGAGGTAACAATAGAGACCACTAGTAGTTAAAAAGATAAGTTGAATATGTGACACACTATTGCAATTTCAGCCACAAGGACATTGAACTAGAAAGATGAAGAATGTCAGGCAAGCTTGAGTCATAAGGAGATCTTGTCTCACTCATATTAAATTAAAAGGATACAAGAAAAATTTGTTAACAGTGAATGAATACAATAGAAAAGAGTTACTGATCACATAATCTGTGTTTACATAAAATAAAAACACCTGTAATAATCAGATTCTAGAAATGAAGCTCCTAATACTTTGTCTTAGTTGGTCTATTTTTTTTTTTTTTTTTTGCTGTGGTATAATCATTACTCATGCACTTTCTTTTTGGACATTCACCAAGGTAAGAATAAAGCTGGTCTTTTCTTCTTTAGTACTATTTATATGAGTATCCCTATTATTGTAGGTAATGTGAAGACATTTCAGAGTTCCAGAAGCTCCAGAAGCTCCCAGAGCACAATTTCGCATTATATATAATGTGAAAAAAATATATAATGGGAATATATATATAATGTGAAAATATATATAATTTATTATTATGAAATATATAAAGATATATGAATATATGTATATATTCACATATGTGTGTTTGTGTGTGTGTGTGTGTATACCAGTGTGTGTGTTTCATGTTTTGTATACCCTAAAACTTAAGAGTTAAAATGTAAGGCTGAAATAAAATCTAGGAAAATAATACAAAGTTAAATATGTCTGAAATTAAATTGGAAAACCGAAATTCAACTACAAAGCCATATTTTTGTTCAAGAGAACAATTAATAACTGACAAGAAAAAGGAAAGTGTTAAATAGAATGGTATAGTTGTATATTGCCAGTGGAAAATAAAGTAAAAAATTATCATGGGTTTTCTTAACTTCTTATTCAAGTACTAAATTTATTTCACCAAACAAATGTTGTTGTTTCTCCCATGATGGTTTCTTTATGGAGAAATGATCTGCAAGTGGGATATTTACATGGGCTTTCCCACTGAATCTCCCTTTACAATTCAAGAGAGAACATCCATGTCTTTAAATTTAATACCTTCTGAGGTGAAACAAGCAAGGTGGGTCTATAAAAAGAAATCTGTAGAAGCAAAACTTGGAGTTAATGAAATATCTTTTTATCACTCCGTAAGAAAGGTGAACTCTATTGACACTGTATTGAAGAGCAAAAAGGAACACTGAAACAAAATGAAACAAACTCAGTTACCTCCTTCTGGTCCCCAGAGATAAGAATATAAAATCATATTACTTACTAGCATATGG
This sequence comes from Acomys percivali, assembly GCA_907169655.1. NCBI lineage: Eukaryota > Metazoa > Chordata > Mammalia > Rodentia > Muridae > Acomys > Acomys percivali. The sequence continues at coordinate 68,522,873 of OU015747.1, forward strand.
TGAGGAAATACTTTCTGGGCACCCGAGGTAGTAAAGATCTAGAGAAGAGTTTTGTCTTCAATAAATTCATGAAGTTGCAAGGAGACTGAAATGTTAGACACTGGAAGTCTCTTAAACTTACCATGAGTATTAAAAATATGTGTGATTTGATTGAAAATCCTGTTTTTTTCTGTTAGTAGAGAAAGCATTAAGAAAATTCAAGACTCTGTCTTTGTACTTTTCTAGACTCCAAAGTGAGTGCTATTCATTAAGCAGTGCTTTAATGACATTTAAGCTAAATTGAATGAAATTCTTTATTTTTCAATGACAAATTTGCTGACTTGGGTTAAACAGAAGTAGAAACATTTACATTTATATTTATCAATAATATAATACTGTAACATGAGAATATCTACTTATAATAACTGTTCAATGCAAGGGGCTGGTGCCTTTTATTAGCTACAAACAGGATGCTTTATCAGGCCTAAAGAAAAAGGGAGGGGGAAGAAGAGTGTGTGGTTTATTGTTGTTATTGTTTTGATTTGCTTCTCTTTGCTTTTCCATTTATTTGTTTTAGTTCAGTATTACTTGAAAAGTACATTTATAACCCTTTAGAACCTTAGAGAAAACCCGAGGTTTAGGATATAATGCTGGGTTTCATATTGACAACTAGAATATAAACATGTATATGACTTCTCAAGAATATAAATTACTGTTGAGTAGTTAATATTTAAACAATCAGTTGGCAATGTATTATGGTCTGTCTGGCTAGTACCTTGGTTGAGTGAGTCAATATTAGGTGTTTGCACTAAGTCATTTTGCAGGTCTCTTTAGCACCACCTCACCTGATAAAGAAAGACTAATGAATAAGCGTAAGAAGCTAGAAAATATTGGTTATCAGAGCATTTCAGAAAAGAATTTGCTTCTCATCCCAATTTTAAGATAAAACCAGGAATTTTACATTCTCCTTTTTTCTCTGTCATACATTATACCCTGCCTTCTTTTTCTACCTCCTTTCACTCCTCCCTGACTCTTCCCACACACCTATCCTCTCCCCCAGAGTCACTCCTCCTTCCTTTCCTTTCATAAAAGAGCAGGCATCCCACAGATAACAACCTAATATGGTATAAAAAAAATTAGAATCAGAATAGAGACACAAACTTCGTTATCAAGACTGCATGAAGCAATCCAAGGAAGAACTTGTGGGAGCAGCCAACAAAAGACTGGTCCAACTTAAGGCCCATGCCTAACACTACTTGAATGGCCAGGAACCAGAGGCTGGATTGCACTGATACATAGGATATAACCTGTCGAGAGCTGCGATGTAGCCACACTAAAGATGGCGCTGGCTTCCGCTAGTCACCCTCCGGGCGGTTAGCGCTCTCTCCGGTAAACAAGTCCTTATATGGCTAACAAGCTCGGGCTTTTAGCTCTGCTGTATCTTTGACCTACGAGGAGTTCACAGGTGGCGCCTCCTGATTGGCTCTTGCCGGGATATAAGCCTCTGCCTCGCCTAGGTAGGGGGCCATTCTCTGCTTTGCTAAACTGCTGTAAATTCATTCCTGAGTAAACTGCCTTGAGAAGGAACCTAGTTGTCTTGAGTCTTATTCCTGCTGGCCAGGAAGAGCACGGACAATAACCAATCATGTCTGGCAAAAAAAAAAAAAAAAAAAAAGAGAGAGAGAGAGAGAGAGAGAGAGAGAGAAAGGAAGAAAGGAAGGAAGGAACTAAGAAAGGGAGGAAGGGAGAAAGGAAGGAAGGAAGGTTCTAATGAAAGGATTCCTAATGGGAGTCTGCTAAACTTATTGTTTGGGGCCTAGCCCAATAGTCATCATTGCTTCCAAAAACTGATATGAATTTACATTCTTATGCCATGATACCTCATATACGTTATTTTTCTACTTAATATTTTACTCACTAACCCATTGAGAGAAGAGTACTTAGACTTAGTTACTACTAGGATCAATAAATGTAATAAAATTCATTGGTGATAATTCATGATACTGAGAGAACTGGACATTGCTAGAATATTGTGTCTGCCTCCATAGGCACCAGCCAATCCCAGTTAGAGTCACAGCACCAGAAATGATTCCCTTAGAAGCCTTTAAAAGAACCTGCCAGCTCCCCCTTGGGGTCCCCTCCATTTTCCACGGCTGGTTGACCCCTGTATGCAGACTGTTTATGCAAAGTAAATGTTATTTGGTTTTACATACCATTTGAGTCTGGGGTTATCCTTCAGAGATGTTTTGGCCCTTACATTTGGGGGCCAGTCCAGGATCACTGGCAACCCCCAAATCAATAATTGATCATTTCTAGCAGAGCATTTTGTTCTCTGCCTATTGGTGAGTCTGAACTGGTAACAGCCATTTCTGTTTGGTCCTTGTCTTTGTTTCTGTGTCTAAATGTGATATCTGAACACAATCTGGAAGCCACTAGATGATGGGAAGACATGCCAACTTCCTCTTCCTGACCTGCAGGTTCCAAGGATATGCCATACTCACATCAGGTGGAAATGGAAGGTTCTAATCTCTGGCTTTGGAGACCAGTAACTGGTGGTTCCTGCCCTACTTTCTTTTTGATTCCTTGGGGAGTCTGGTTTTATGTCTGTGTGTTTGTTCTGTTTGTTTTCAGGATATCTTTGTATTTTCTTTTTGGGAACCATCATGAATCAACTGCCAACCATGTTCCAAGGTCCCATGGTGCACCTGAGTTCGGGTTCCTCAAGACCCAGGTGCTCTGTGTTCTTGCAGCCTTGTCTTTGCCAGGGATGTACACACAGGGATTCATCGGGCATATATTTGGGGTGGGACCTTATTCAGCATATGGCCTTGATGCCTCTCAACCTCTGTAACCCCTTGCACCCACTGCAAAGCCCCAGCTCCTGCCTGGATTCAGTAGGTCACAAGGTATAAGCTATAGGTGGAGTAAGTAAGGACATTTTTGTGTTTGTTTTGAAGGTATGGATGCATTATGCCCACTACATTTTTATTTCTGACTCATCTTAAATGTATAAGTTAACTATGCTATTTATGTCTTGGTTATACATTATTGGTTATTGGGTATAGTTAAATATCTGTAACATCTGTAACAAAATGTTAGGACTGGAGGCACTTTGGAAAATAATACATGGGATGAGGGGAACAAAGAAACATATCTCTAAGGATAGTTGAGAGTTGGATATGATTTTTATCTAATTCCTGTCCTGTTTTAAAAACGAAACTTATAAAAGAAAAAATGTAAAGCAATTATCCTTTAAAGAGGTATTAAAACTATCTCTCCAACCTATATGCCTTAGGATATGTGTGCATATGTGTTTGTAACAGCTCAACTATGTAGACTACATGGTTTGAGGCCTACTATGGTCTGAATCTACCATCATGACATACCCACATGAAATAAGGCAACCATTACAGATGCTCTTCTTCCTAATGATCTCTCTGCTTGCTCTTTCTGCCCTTTGGAATAAGAAAACAACAGGCCTCATTTTAAAATGGTATGGGTTTTTAGAGAAGCTCAGTTATAGTGTTACAACATACTGTATATATGACTCAATCCTGGTTCAAAAATTCTTTATATGATGGTAAAAATGTGAAGGTTATAAAAGTTGATTCACAGTAACAAGTTACTGTATTGTTGACTCTGCAAATAAATGTTTCTAAAGGTACTTTTAAGTTGGGATATATTACTTTTAGATAACTGAGTTATGTACGGAACTGTTGTGTCCTACAGTGATATGCCATGTGGTGTTCAGGGAAGTTTCCCAGTGTTTATGTTTAGATCTCTTGATGCTTAGGGAGCTTCATCTAAATTGTTCTCATTTTACAATGGACTATTAAAGATGATTGAGACATGCAAATTGTCAGTTGCCTCATAAATTTTTATATTTTTTAAAATATCCATGGCTGTGCTTATAGCCACGATTGATTGCCAAGGTGGGCTTTATTTGGCTTCTGATATTTGTTTTAAAAATTAAACCAAGGTAAATAACTAAATTATTACATATATTTAAGGCTAACTAAGAAACACAAGTTGATGATCTGCTATATCATGCAATCAGTTGCCTGATGGTTAATGAAGCAATTTTAAGAAAATGAAGAAACATTCCCAAGGTGGGGTGGATAGTTTTTGGTTGTCAAAATTTTATATATTGATACAAAATTAAGGTTATATTTTGATTACAGCATACTATGTAGCCACTCTTTTTAAGGTATTTTACCGATGCAATTCTTAACAGTGCTATGTATGGTTCTAGTCCTTTTGAACGCTACTACCACAATCTGTTTAGGATAATTAAGAAATGCAAACTAATAGCCAATCAATGCAAATCAAAACAACTCTGAGATTCCATCTTACACCCATCAGAATGGCTAAGATCAAAAACTCAAGAGACACCACATGTTGGAGAGGATGTGGGGAGAGAGGAACACTCCATTGCTGGTGGGAATGCAAACTAGTAAAACCACTTTGGAAATCTATCTGGTGCTTTCTCAGAAAACTGGGAATAGGGTTTCCTCAAGACCCAGCTATGCCACTCCTTGGAATATACCCAGAAGATGCACTACCACACAACAGGGACATATGCTCAACCATGTTCATAGCTGCCTTATTCATAATAGCCAGAACATGGAAACAGCCTAAATGTCCCTCAGTAGAAGACTGAGGTACATATACACTATGGAATACTACTCAGCTATTAAAAACAAGGAATTCCCGACATTTGTGGATAAATGGATTGAGCTAGAAATGATCATAATGAGTGAGTTAACCCAGAAGCAGAAAGACTCAAATGGTATATACTCACTTATATCTGCATGCTAGCTCAATGGCCATGTCCCACGAAAGCCTTCCCTTACCAGGAAATTGGGACAGAGGGGAGGACATCCTATTGGGACTCTAGATGAGAGAACCATGTGAGAATAGCAATGTAGAAGGATCCAGTGAGTCCTAGAAACCTACAAGTAGAACATTATGATAGGCAGATTTGGGCCAAGAGGTCCTGCTCAAACTAAGGCACTAGCCAAGGACAATACAGGTGGTAAAATTTAAACCCCTACCCAGATATAGCCAATGGACAGGACAGTCTCCATACTTGAGTGAAGAAAGGGATATGACTTTCTCACGTACTCTGGTGCCTCACATTTGACTATGTCCCCTGGAGGGGGAGACCTAGTGGCACTCAAAGGAAGGACAGCAGATCACCGAGAAGAGACTTGATACCCTATGAGCATATACAGAGGGAGGTAATCCCTCTCAGGAATAGTCATAGGGGAGGGGAATAAGGGGAAATGGGAGAGAGGGGAGAATGGGAGGATACAAAGGATGGGATAACCATTGAGATGTAACAAGAATAAATTAATAAAAAATAAAAAATAAAAAAAAGAAAAAGAAAAAAACAACAAATTTGTGGCTTTGTTAGGGACTAGTTCAGTTAATCACATGTTTTCTAATATATAAGCCAATATATAACTAGGAACAAGCAATTCATATATAATGAGAATTAGGTAGATGTGGTTCTCAAACACTTATCTGCAGATTATAGATTATAATATTCTGTTTTATGTTTGTAAGATGTAGTTTACAGCAGATAGTTAAAGACAGCCCATGTTTAACTCAGATATGCTAACCCTCTAACATGTCAGAGATCTGCTGAATATGGCATTACAAATATATAAACTAATTATGGCAGAGAATCCAACATCCTAGCAATAACTCCCCAAGGTATCTGAGATTATTTTGGCAGGACATATGACTTCAACACTGGACTGTGGTAATCTAACCATGAGATAAGAGCACCACAATACAGCCCCCTCTGCTAGGCATGAGAATGGACTTGGACAAATTGGCCATCCAGAAATTTATTGTCTCGCATTTCTGAAAACAAGGTGCAGTCAATCTCTCTAGTGTTATTTTTCTGTGGAAAACAGCCTTTCATCTTCTGTGCCTGACAGCCACACTATCTCTGCTCATGTGGCCATGAAAAATATAGTAGCCTGAAACAATTGTCTAGTTGATGGACTGACTAGTCATTTCTGTCATTTTGATTGATACATAGATTCATTTACATTATAATTTATCCTTTTCAGGCCTCTGATCATATTGATGGCTAAGCTAATGGTAGCTGGACAGCTAGAGGACAATTAGATATACCATAGGTTCATGAGTTAAACTACTAGATCTCTTGTTTTTGAAAAGGCAAACAGACACCTGGAAACTCTTAGCCAACTTCAAAGAAATTGATGAGCATCAAAGAACCTTCTTATAGAGATGGCTTCAAATGTGGCAAGCAGGCCTCTAGTCAAATGTTCTTGTTTCTACCATAGATAAAATTCTGCCTAAAAAGAAGAAAGCTGGGGTGCAGGCAGAGTTGACAGCCAAACTGTGGGGAGCCTTGCTAAATTCTGCCATGTTAGAAATCCCATGCTTAGGCTGCATTCTGTGACCTTTGAGTTGTCAACTTTGCTGAAGGAGGCCTTATGTTCTAGGCTACCTTTGGGTTTTACCTTTGACTAGAAATAGGGAAGTCCCTACAGAGAACCACCCAGAACATTAAGGAAGTTCTTACAGAGAGCTACTCTGAGAAATAGGAAGTTCTTACAAGGAGCTATTCAAATTATTGTACTCTTGCCTGGGGGCTACGGAGAGTGGGATCAGAATAGATGCTATTGAACTATATAAAGTCTTACTTGTCCACACTAAAGTAAGTCTTGATCAGAAATTTCGAGACTTGACTCATTATTTCTCACATCTCTGTATCCCACTTTCAATCCTCATTCCCTCTTTCAGGTGAACCCTGGTTCGATTTGTCACCAGGCTGGGAAACATCACCAAACTATGCCAAGACTGGGTAAACAAATCCTCAACAGTTACTGCCTCACAAATAAATCTGCCATATATATTGGGCCAAAAGTCTGAAGATGATGGTCAAAGATTATAGAGAATTTTGGGTGACTGTTCAGGCAGTAAACCATTTCTGTTTGTCATCTTCTCATTTGGGAAGTTGCAAACCTGCATTCCTTGTTTAATCAGGTAATTAATTTTACTCCTTCTCAAGTCTCTGATGTGGTTGAAGACCAGATTGTTTAGTTTTACAATTAAGCTTAGTTGTTTAGGATAAGATGTTTTTATGTCTAGATAGATGTTTTAACATATTGATTTACATTCAGAATTTTATACTCACTAAGATAAGAAAGATGCTTTCTTTAAGGCTGTCAAATACAAATAGCCAAAAGACTATGAATGTAACATATATATATATATATATATATTGTTTGGTGCTTCTTCTTTCTGTAGGTAGTTTATTGTATATATGTGTAATAAAAATGTAAAAAATATTTAATAAGACAACTGTAAAAAAAAGCCTTGCTCACAGGTTTTATATTAAAAGGTGGTAAACAGATTAGAATGTTACTTTTTACTATTCCTTCATTTAAAGGAATACACCTAGAAACCAACTGCCTGTTTCTCCTGGTGGATCCTTTCAAAGGAAAAAATGTAAAGTTTATGTAAGGTCTGAAGACACAAAAGTTTAAGTCATGAGGATCTAAGAAAATTTCTAAGGATCTAAGAAGGTGTTTTAGTGTTAGCAAATGCAACTCATGAAGAAAAGCTTCTAAAAGTTTTTGAGGGTCTAATAATGTGTGTGAAGTTTGGTAAATGCAAATTATGAAGTTTAAAGTGTCCAAGAAGATGTTTTAAGATGCATAAATGCAAGTTGTAGAGCTTTAAGAAAGTGATTTAAGGCATATAAAATCAGAAATGTTAAGAGATTTCTTCCTCGTTCTATGCTAATGGGAAATGTTAGAGATTTCTTCCTTGTTCTATGCTATTGTTATATATTTATAAGATTTTAAAGGTTCAGAATTTTAGCATTGATGTATAGAGTTCTGATAAGCTGGTAAAGCACTGACTGCTTGCTACTTAGCCACAAGCTCTTGAGACTTTGATTGTCTTCTGGATATAGATTTGTGTTTCTCATTATTCTAAAACCATCTTCTCCCTATATGTAAATTTATCTCTCTATACTGAAAAATATATTCATATTTTTAACCCAAAGCTATAGCTTTTACTGCATCTCAAATGCATGAGTCTATTCGTATTGTCTTACATACACCTGTTAATTAATTTTCTAAAATATGGACTAATATACTTCCTTCAATAAACTAAGACTCACATAAGCTCCAGAGAATCAAAAAACCACCATAAGGCCATGATCCACCCGCTCCTGATCATATGGACTCCATATAAGCACACCACCTGTTTTTAAAAATGGGATTTTTTTCCTTTGTCAAAGGATTCCTCACTTTCAGCAGTTACTAGAAAAATTTAACTTTTATCCCTAGCCACATTTGTTTCAGCAGATTTTCACCTTGCTAAAAGATTCCATCCAGGAGTCACCTATGGATTGCAAGCTGCTGAGATCTAGACTGGCTAAAACCTGGTATAAACCTTGTCAGCCAATGAAATTGCTCCCTGTCTCTTCAACTAGATCAGCTAACAAGATGTTTCTACCCTTAGTAGCCTCTAAGCCTTCCTTGGCCCATAACAGCATCCTAATGTCAGATGGACATAGTTACAGAAGAGACTACATTGTCTGCTGTCCCAACTAACAGGGTGCAATGCTAAGTCAAAAGAAACTCTCTGGCATAAGGGTCAAATGGCTACCTATCAGCAAGAAACTGGGCAGTCAGTTATGTTTCTCCTGGTTATGCTTTGTACCTCTACATGTTATACTTTATTTCACTTTTGTCCAAGAATGCATTAGTGCTGTCAAACTTATGGTTTTGAGGGCCCTATGCAACCCCTTGTACACTAGACAGAAGTCATAACATTAAAGAATTGATTTAGGTACATAAAGACTGAAAGGAATAGTGTTAAAATCCAAATATTACCACTTAAACCCTACTCAAGGATCCAATTTGAAACAATCATTTCAATACCTATAACACTACAAAAGTGTAGTAGAAAAAAAGCCTTTGAAGCCTCAACCATGCAAATAAAATGACAGAAAACTGTGCAAAGCAGTGGCTGTTGACTACAGTAAGTATAAAGCTGCACTGAAAGGTGATAAGCAACATGATCCTGCTTCTAAAGGAAGAAGAAAAGGTATGAAGATGGGAGGCACCTATGTGATAAAAACAGATAATTTGAGGTAACATTCAAGTTGGTCCCTATTAGCAATTTCTGAGAATCATATTAGCTGAGAATAACAGATGCTATAAATTTGTTAAAATAAGTTTTTACATATTCAGATCTTCCCTGAGTGCAAGATTTTTTTTGAAGTCTGAAGTCCATTTGTTTAAACAAAATGCCTTTATCCCAGCTAATTGCCTTATTTCCTTATCAAGCAGATATCCACTTAATACACAAAAGTAAATATCACCTTTAATTGAAGCTCTTATTTACAGAAATACCCACAAATTTAAAAAAAGAGTGAAAGTGAGCGATGTAAATATATAAGATGCATACTGCAGAGAGTTCAAGAAACAAGGCTGCTAGTGCCATCCACTTAGTTTGATTGCCAGTTTAATTAATTGACTAGAGAGTGAAGAGGCATGCAGTGGCCAGCTTCACACTAATCAGCATCCTTGAAAAAGTTCTACCCTCCCCCTTTATAATAAACTTCATCCACTGGCAAGAGGAAAGGAATTAGCTAGAAATGGCTATCAGTAAAATTCTCCAAGGGGAGAAGATGCACAAACTATACAAGTGGATTATATTGAGCCTCCATCAAGGATCATAGGAAGCTTTAAATGTGAGGTAATTGTGGCCAGCACCTTTTTACATCCTCAGTGCCACTTATTCGGCAAAACAACACAATATGGAGGACATGAGAGTTTGATGATTTCAAATAGTCAAATCTTTGTAATTCAAATGCTCTGGATGTATTATTCTGGTCAGCATGAGCACTTTATGATACCTGTAAGCAGAAATAGGCAGAGTCATAATACTGTCAACCACTTCCTGTTCCTCATCACTTTCCAACTAGGTGGCCTGCACAAAAGTGTGGTTAAAAGAAATGCCTTGAGGAAGCCTTATTCCCATTTTTCTGAGAAAGAGCCAGATAGATTTCCAAAGTGGTCACCAGCAATGAAGGAGTGTTTCTCTTTCTCCACATCCTCGCCAGCATGTGTTGTCAGTTGAGTTATTGATCTTAGCCATTCTGATGGGTATAAGATGGAATCTCAGTGTTGTTTTGATTTGCATTTCTCTGATGACTAAGAAGGTCGAGCATTTCTTTAAATGTTTCTCAGCAATTTGAACTTCCTCTGTTGAGAATTTTCTGTTTAGTTCTAAGCTCCATTTCTCTATTGGGTTATTTGGTTTGGTGGTGTTTAACTTCAGCTATTCCACTCCTTGGAATATACTCAGAAGATGCACTCCCACACAACAGGGACATATGCTCAACCATGTTCATAGCTGCCTTATTCATAATAGCCAGAACATGGAAACAGCCTATGTGTCCCTCAGTAGAAGAATGGATAAAGAAACTGGTACATTTACACTATGGAATACTACTCAGCTATTAAAAACAAGGAATTCCCAAAATTTGTGGACAAATGGATTGAACTAGAAAGTATCATAATGAGTGAGTTCACCCAGAAGCAAAAAGAGTTAAATGATATATACTCACTTATATCAAGACACTAGGCTAAGGGGTACGTCCCCATGAAAAACTTTACCTACCAGGAAAGTGGGTCAGAGGATAGGACATCTTATTGAGACTTTAGGTGTGAGAAGCCTGGGAGAATGAGGAAATAGAAGGATCCAGAGGGTCCTGGAAAACTACAAGTGGGTCTGGGCCCTGGGGTCCTCCTCAAACTATGGCACCAGCCAAGGAAAATATAGGCAGTAAACTTCGAACCCCTACCCAGACTAGCCGATGGACAGGACAGTCTCCATCGTTAAGTGGAAAAGGAGATCTTACTTTCACACAAACTCTGGTGCCCCATATTTGACCATGTCCCTTGGATGGGGACACCTGGTGGCACTCAGAGGAAGGATAACAGGTCACCAAGAAGAGACTTGATATCCTATGAGCATATACAAGGGGAGGAGGTCCTCCTCAGTCACAGGCATAGGGGAGAGGAGTAAGGGGGGAAGCGGGAGGGAGGGCGGAATGGGAGAATACAAGGGATGGGCTAACAAATTAGATGTAATATGAATAAATTAATAATAAAAAAGAAATGCCTTGAATTTTGACATGTTTATAATATACAACTTGCAAGATTGTCATCTCATGACTCTACCACTTGGTACACTGGAACAGGGGAGTGATGATTTTGAAGACTGACTATTGATAGTTTCAAGAGAATATAAGTTTAAAAACTAGATTTTGGCTGAAATCACAGCAATAATAATATCAACAATAGAATTTTTTGAGGAAGCTGTACTGGATTATTAGGAACAGAAGAGGGCAGGGAGTGGGAAATGGGTGCAAATAAACCATGGTATATCAAATCATTATCTTTTTTAAGAATTTATTGTTTAATTTCTTATCAGTTGTTCTTAGGAAATAAACTCAATTATTTTCTTGTGAATATTGAATTATATCTATCATATACAAACTGAACATTGGTTAACTTGTATGTGTGTAACATATATATTTTCAATCATAATTTCATCTAGCTTCAAAGACCCACTTTAGGGCTAACATTGTTTGTAGCTTCTCTTATGTATTTTAAAATTTGTATTCATCACCTTCTAGAATCAGGTGATCTCTAGCTGAAGAGGAGACAGAAGACAAATCAGCATGGCTGCTGTTATTATTGCTCTGTTGTTTAAGCAACATATCGAGATTGGTAATCTTCTCTAAGAAGGAATGTGTGTGAATCAAAATAAAAATGCCTAAAAGTGTTCATCTGGACTCCACATGTACGCAAAGACATAAAGTCCTCCATGACAATAATAATGAATAAATAAAAATTATTTTCAAAAAAATATATCAATGTAACGATGACCTCAATGTCCTTTAGAAACCTATTTTTAATTGTAAATACAGAAAAATATATTTTGTAAAAAGTCAATACAATGTCACTACGGATTCATTTAGATTGAAGTTCAAAGGGAATTTTTCCCACTGAGTGTCACCATGTATCTTTGATTATCAAGGAACTCAGTATGTAGAATAGGAAAATCTTGAGTTCACATACATCACCTGAGTCAAAATACACACACATCCAGAATGCTAGGATTAAGTACCATAATGCTCTATTTACTAATTGATATGTATGAAAATAAACTTAAAAGCTTGTCTTGTGGGAATTTGAAAATTTATCCACCCTGAAGAGTAATGATGAGCTAAGAAAGTGGAAAATATATGGTTAAGCCTAGATGATAATAGGTATCTAAGGCAAAGTTGTACAATCAGAACAAGTAAACTAGAAAGAATTAATCACAGTCTAATATTCTAAGACTCCCTTTTTCCTAAGAAGAGAGCACTTATGAATAATAGTTGATGACTATGACCACTAAGTTCAAAGGCAATCATTGAAAATAAAAATGTGACTTTTGAAATATGTAGTTGGAATACAAAACTGGAGCAAAGAAAAAGATGTAAATGCCACTTTGGAAATTAATCTGACAATTTCTCAGAAAATTGGGAATAGTTCTTTCTCAAGACTGAGCTATTCTACTCCTGGGCATATATCCAAAAGATGCTCCACCATACAACATGGACATTTGCTCAACTATATTCATAGCAGCTTAATTCATTAATAACCAGAATCTGGAAACAACCTAGATGTCCCTCAACCACAGAATGGATAAAGAAAATGTGGTGCATTTGCACCAAAAAATACTATTCACCTATCAAAAGCAAGGGAATCTTGAAATTTGCAGGCAAATGTATGGAACTAGAAAATATCATCCTGAGTGAGGTAACCCAGATCCAGAAAGACAGGCATTGTATATACTCACATATAAGTGTATATTAATCCAACATAGATGTCCTCTGAGAGACTCCACCCAATGGGTGATTGGGACAGTTACTGGGACTAGCAGCAGTGAGATGTATTGAGGGTTGCATGGAAGAGTTGAGAAATAGACGGAACCAGAGGGTTCAATTTATATGTCCTTCGAGAGGCTCAGGGATCATTGTGGAACAGGGGGAATATTGTAAGAGCCAGAAGCAGTGGATGACTACAAAGAAACAGAGGAACAGGTGTACATATTAGTCCACAACAAGTCAGACAGTGTGCACAAAACCTTGCAAGCTCAAGTGATATGAAATTATGGGATGCACAGGGATGTTTGTCCCAAAGTCTCACTCCCACCCAGCACCTATGGAGCTATTAATGATTGACAGAATTTTCAATAACTGGAAGAAAGAAAGTTAGTTTTATTTAAGTGGGCTTACCAAATAAAGAATACATTGTAAAGCCATTCATCCAAGAGGATTCAAGCAGATTTAGAATAAAAAGAGAACACAAAGTCTGGTGAGCAGGGAAAGGATGTATCTAGAAGAAATGAGAGCAGGGGGGAACATGATCAGAGTACAGCATACAAATTTTTGAGGAAACCAATAATATGAGACAAAAATAGAGATAGATTAACCCATATACTCCTAACGTAATGACCTGAGTTTGAACTTAAAATTCACATGATAAAAGAGGTAAGTGACCATGCCAAAAATTCACTCTGAGAAGGCTTAAATAATTAAATATAGAAACTGAAACAAAGAGAATACAAAAGAAGCAAATGGGAGAAATTATCAACATTGGTTTTGGCGGTAGTTGAGCTACATCTTCAGCCACACATTCTTTTGCGCCAAGAAGGATGCTGACTCTATAGTCCCCATTTCAGCTTTGAAAATCAAAATTACTCATTACATTTTGCTTGGAAATTTAATAACATATCTGCACATTTGCTGAGTGGTGTAATAAAAATCCTTAAATTTATATGCAATTTGTTTTTAACATAGGCTAATTGCACAGAGCAATAATTTTCACTTTGACATTTCAATACATATATACAATGTACTTTGATCTGACTCTTTCTTAACGAAAATGAAGGAAGCATTTGAGAAAAGTATTCACAAATAAAGAAAATAGTAATGACACCCTTCATCTATTTTGCAAAGATATAATTAAGGTCATTCTCAAAGTTCAAATTAATAATATAAAACTGAACATAATACATCAACTTTATTCTTTGTTATATTGTCAAAAATAGAAAGTATAACATTATTTATAAATGGAATAAACAAAAGAAGAGTATGTACGGAAGTATAATGATAAGAAAGCTTGGAAAATAGATGGCATAAATATAACATAGAAACTGAGTTTTAAAAAAAATCATTGAACACTGAAATGTGTCAAAAGAGAATCTGAAATTAATTTAAAATGTGCTTCTAATTGAACATATAAAATCTTTTTGAAGGAGAGGTACACAATGAAATGATAGAACATGTATTTGTAAGTAATATATAAATAACTATGATTCTAATCTATGTTCATGTGAGTAACAAAAGTCATACCTAGTTGCCAGAACACAAAACCAAGGTATTCTGAATGCCAGTAACCTGGGTACATCTGCAAGTATGGGCAAAGTTAACATACTAATTTAACTCTGTCATCAAACTTAGTTTCAGAAGTTAAGAAATGAAAGGAAAAGTGTATAGAAATGGACAAGTATTTCCTAGGGAAAGAAAAACTGATGCCTGCAAAAAACTGAAAAGGAAGCCATTTCTAGCAGAAGAATGAATTCTTTGTAGTAGACATCATTGATTTTCTGAGTCTACACATTTGCCACCTAACACAGTCTGTTCGTGTACCTGCTGAAGGCATTTCCACAGTGAAGAGCAGGTTCCCATCATTAATTACTTTCTGGTTTGTAAATGAAAAGAAAATCAACAATGAGTCATTGTGTAGCTCCATGTAAGCAGAAGTGGCACTGGTTGACACTGATGAATAAAACCAAAGAACATCTGCTTGAGGCAGTAGCCTTTGATTTAGGCCTTGAAGTAGAAATGTTATTTTACTAGTGGCCTTATTCACTCCTTTTACTGTGCAAATGTCCATTCCTCTGACAATTTACATTTCTGAAATGTGGATTCATTAAATATAACTTGTGCAAACCCCATGTTCTAATTAATAAATGACCCAGTATCCTTTGTTCTGATTCTTTAAACATTAATAGCTCTGTACCATTTTATGATTTTATTTCTATAATCATATGGAGCTTACTTTACCTTTGATGAGCTTCTCCTGCCCTGGTTTCCTTGTGTCAATCTAATTTATTTTTATTCATAATGTTTGGTCTTTCCTTTTGCTTCTTGTATGTCTTTACTAAAATTTAATCTTTAGTCATAGTAATCAGTTTTAATTTATCATTTTTAAAAAAATCTCAGTTCAATTCTAAGCATCTTAGACTACAGAAATACATTATATATGCAGTAAAAGCACATCAAATGATGTTTAACCTACAGAGGGAAGCTCACTGGGATGGAAAAACTGCCTTCAATTATTTGAAGGGATGTTGTGTGGAAAAGGATTACATTTATTTTGTGTTTCCAGGGGGAACAGCTAGTTTCAAAGACCAGAATCTTAAGGAGAAATATTCTTGGTATCAGTTTAATAAGGGCATTTAAAAAATGGGTTGTATAAAAATATTGAATTGGCCAGGATACAGGAAATTTTGGGGACATTAAAAGACTGTCAAACACAGGTCGAATGACAATTTGTTCAGGCAATATACTAGGAAATGGTGCATCAGATGAAGATAGAATATTACAGTTTTCAAAGTCTATTGCAATGCACAGCTAATATTGTGCTATGATCCCCTTAGATTTTCCATTGTTCTCTCAAGTCAAGCATATCTCTAACATAATTCATCATGTTCCTTTTAAGTTGCTTTCTGGATGACTTGCTACCTGCTACAAGGCCTATCTCTACACACATCATCACGCACTCTGGAAACTTAGAATCCATCTTCAGCTCACTTCTTACTTTTTTCTTCCTCATACCCTAACCAGTCATGCAGTTCACACACTGGTCCCTTAGTAAAGTGTCTTTTATTTTCCTTTTATTCTATCCATGCTATGCCTTGTGATTTTTAGCCTTCCCACCACTCCAACAGGAAAAATAGGTATTTCTTCTAAGCCTGAATATACTTTTAGATCCTGTCTCCAAGATATAATATAGAGGAGATCACATATTAGATTTGAAAAGAAGTATAAATACCAAAATCAAATGACATTAAATCACTTAAAACTTATTTTAGATCATACTTGTAGAGGAAGTTTAATCTAGCTACATGGCTTCTCTGGTAAGGAGTCAGATCCAAAGATCATCATGGTCTGTGTAATAGACACATTCCCATATTACATGCCTGTGATCCCAAAGAATGAATGTAAAGTTAGCTACAATGAAGCAGTTATATTTTAAAGTGATGTCTAATTTAAGGGCTGACAAAGTAACAAATCAGAGAAAGATTTGACAGAGAAACATGAGTCAGAGATAATATATGCCCAACTCTCAGGAGAAGAGAAGAAAAAAGAGAGGCTACTAAAGAGCAGTGCAAGGAGAGAGAAGAATATTTTTTTTAACAAGAGATTTTTTTTTAATTAAGCTTTTTAATGGGGCAGTTTTACAGAGAAAGCAAGATAGACACAGGTGATAGCAGAATAAGCCAAAGAATGAGAAGGATTCAGAAGATTAAGACATATGGCCAAAATTAGTTTGAGACCAGGAAGAACAATTCAATCAGAATCCAAGAGACGATGGTTTTAATCTGTGAGTTTGGAGAGGAGTTTTGGTCAGAACAGATTAGCTGAACCAGCTATTGAGAATTCAAAAAGAGCTAGAATGCCTTTGTAATGGCTCTTATCACATCCCCTCGTCTTGGGAAATAACAACAACATTTATGCATAATAACATCTGTTCATCAGCAGTCACTTAGCCCATAGATACATAATATTAGCAACATAAACCCTCTATCAAATGTTAGTACACTCCTTAAAATGAAATAGCTTTCCTAACAATATTTTCAGAATCCTTTAATTTTGAATGCACACTTATAATTCTTTTATCTATGATTTGTTTTTTATCTTTTTCCTACTTTATATCATTGTTAAAACATTATTCCTCATATTCTTTTTTAGAACAACATTAATATCTGATATATATATATATTTCTCTTAAAAGACTATATATGTATATCTATATTTAGAACTTTGCTTGATTCAATATCTTTCTCATATTTCCCTGCTGGTCCAATTCCTGCAGATATACCGACCCTTCCCTACATACCTAACTTTGTGTATTTTGTTGTTGTTTGCTTTTTTGTTGTTATTGTTGCTTTTAACCTATTCATCAAGTACAATTTGTTCTATTCATATATTCTAAGATGTGACAACTTTCACTGGAAAATGCCTGACTTGCCGAGAGCAATGCTCTTAAATAAAACGGGCTCTCCCTCTCTCAGCAGGTGTCAGTTGTCAAAAATTCCATGGCTAGGTGGGATATTTTACATTCCCTCTTCATACTGGGATTTATTCTTGACTTACCTTGCATGGGGCCTGTGATTGAAGTAGCAATTACTGTGAGTTCCTGTGTGCAGCTGTTCTGTTGTGTCAGGAGAACACTCTTTTGTTATTCAGTGTCCAGAGGGTGTTCTGTACCCTACATGTGGCTGGTCATTCTAAGCACTGTTTGCTTCTGGACAAGAAAGTATGGACCTTGAGATCACAGGTTCCATTTCTCACCCAGGGGCAGCTAGAATGCTTTAGAGTGAGGCTTGTAGCCTGGTGATCCAGTGCTGGTCTCCCCTGCCCTAAAATAAAAGGAGTCCCAGATTGTTATGGTGGAGGAATGGTGAGCAAGAGAGCACAAGTGAGCACCCAAGCAAGCCTTTATTTATAAGCCTTGGGCAGTGGGGAAGGGTTTTGAGAGTGAATGTGTCTAATTTTCTAGAGCTAAGGGTGCCAGAATACTTAATCTACATACAGTGGTGCAGCACTTCATTTATAGGCAGTAACATGGAGCACTATCACAAGAAGAAAATAGTCCTTAATTATCCTATGCGTCAGTTGATGGCTTCTAGGTGGGTCATTTGCTGGAGGCTAGGATCTCAGCATAGGGTGGATTACTTCCAGCAAATCTATGTGCTTGTTGAAGTTCCTTGTCATGAAATGTTCCAGCCTGTAATTTTCCTTTAGGACTATGTGACACCTTTCCAAAATTGGGCATTACCGGTTCAGGTGGATTAAGAACCCAGCAAAGAACAGGAAGTCTGCCTTTAAAGACCAAGTGGGAAAGAAGTATCAGAGAAGTCAGACTTCAATTTTATCAGCATAGTCCTAAACTGTTTCCTCCTAGTCATCTGCTACTGTTGGCCCTCGTGGTCTTTCTGTCCCCTCTTGAGATTTAGAAGAAGAGTCTGTGAAATAGGTGTACCATTTATGTCCTTATCCTCTACACCTTGACCAGGTGTCAGTCTATGTGTTAATTACCATCCACTGCAAATAGAACTTCTTAAATGATGATTGAAAAATGCATTAATACTTCATAAAATGTATAGCACAATTCACTTTGAACTCAAAAATAGGCTATTGTATCTTTATACAACTTTTAATTAACTATTTAACATGTAAAATTATCTGTTAAGAGGAAAACTATTCATGTCAAACATTTTCCAGCATTTGGAAGTTGTTTCAAAACTCATTTATGTACGATGTCTCTCCAGCCTGGTTTGCTTTAGGCTGAATTTATGTCAATAAATGATTCTTCTCTATTGTGAGAAGTTTTTTTTTTTTTTTTTTTGGTTTGTCTATCTGTTTCTCAAAACATATTTTCACTATGATGCCCAAACTGGCCAATTTACATAAGTGTTTTAAAACGACAGGCTTATCATTACTGGCATATAGCAATGCCTCAATTAATATTTGGTTTGGCAAAGTCCAGCTTCTCTCTCAGTTGTGCTGTTCTTACTTTTGCACGTAACCTACAACTTATAACTGAGAATCAGATACTTCAAGAATCATAAAAAATTTGGGGTTGCTTTTGGATTGTAGCAATTTTGTATCATACAGAATCCTGATAAATACATGCATGAATCGTCAAAGAACCATAAATAATTTTAAAGAACAATTGAAAGAACAGAGAAAAATTCACTATCCAACATCATTAGAAGTTTATCTGCACAATGGAAAGCTGTTAAAACTGAAAAAAAACTCATCAAAGTGCTGAGAATAAATATATTTATTGCTCAGCCATATACGGAACATCTATACCATAACCCCTGCCCATGAGTCTCAATGTCCATTGTGAAAGGGTGCCGAGAGTCCTATATGGGTCAGAAGTTGGGTGTGACAAAGGTATATTAAATATCCTATCATGGCAGGATGTTTGTGAATAAAGATGTAGCTCACACTTGCCTAAAACTTACCATCCTCCTTCTTTAGACTATGCAGTGCAAGGTTAGGCCTGTGCTTATCAAACCAGGCTCTGTTGAAGGGACTCTTAAGCATAAGCTCTATGTATCCATCTTTGAAGTATCACTGCATGATTGGAATGATTAGAATACACTTTGATATTTCCAAACTTCCAAACAAGGTCATTAGTAAAATCTCCC
This sequence comes from Acomys percivali, assembly GCA_907169655.1. Taxonomy (NCBI): domain Eukaryota; kingdom Metazoa; phylum Chordata; class Mammalia; order Rodentia; family Muridae; genus Acomys; species Acomys percivali. The sequence goes on from OU015747.1 coordinate 68,542,421, forward strand.
TAGTTATTTCTAAGCACCTACAGATGTACTCTAGAATCCCAAAATAACTGTGCATATTTTGAGCAGAGTTAGACTAAAACTCTACCATTATACTGCAAGGGTAAAGGCCTGTCTTTCTTTGAATACAGTCTCCTTCACAATCATTTCTAAATCTTTTTTTCCTGCTCACTTTAAGCCATCCACATTGACATATTTCATCATAGTTCTCTTCTTATTTACTTCTTTTGGCAGCGTTTACCTAGCAAGTAAAGCTTGGCTTCTAGAAGCCAAAGCAACCAAAATAGTTAAGTGACAACAAGGAGTGTGTTAAAAATTGGGCTGTATATATATGGAAAAGTCTGATAAGCATCCTGGTCCTCAGCTAGATTAAAATGCATCCAACCATTAATAAGTATGAAACAACTAAAATGAATACTCAGACTAATAAGATAAGCAATATGTCTCTCTCCAAGTAAAAATTAAATAACTACATATTCTGCTGTGGTTTTAAAGACCAGGTATATATGGCATAGGCTAGAAGGGAAGGCGGATACCTGCCTCATCCTCACCAGTGCTAGGTGTATAGGCATCCAGCACCATGGACTGCAGGGTGCATCCATCACCATGGACTGCAGGGTGCATCCATCACCATGGACTGCATGGTGCAATATTTTTCTAAACAATAGAAACGTAGAGTGTTAAACCCTTTGAATTCTTTTTTTCTTTTTTTGCTTTCATGTCAACATGCCATTCTGTTAAGGCTTTCATAATCACTATGCATATAAAAAGTTGAAAAAGAGGATCATATTTGCATCATGTTATGATACCTATCATGTACATTAAATTTAAGGAGAAAAACACATAACTCCTATTAGTAAGTGTTTTAAAAAATACCCATCTTCAGAAATCAGCCAAGTCCTCAGTTTTTAAGATAGTTTTAAATGAGAAAATATTTTGATAAAGATGAAATCTCTCTCTCTCTCTCTCTCTCTCTCTCTCTCTCTCTCTCTCTGTCTCTCTCTCTCTCTCTCACACACACGCACACACACACACACACACACACAGGGGAAGCATGTTTGGTGCAACGTTATTTTAATATTAAAGCTGAATTAATGGTGCAGCCCTCAGCTCTCTAGGGTGTCCTCTGAATTATTCATAGTATCCAGTGTAATTCCCATTTCAACATCAGTACTGCATTGGCTATATGTATTGAATATCAAAGAGTTTCCTACTTATACAATGAATGAATTCACTACAAGTGGAAAATGATCTTACAACTTACACCCATTTGTCATCTAGAAGATGAGGAAATTCCAAAAGACTTTGTGTCTTTTAGTCATCATTTTATTTTAAACAAAAAAAGAAATGTGTGTGTGTGTGTGTGTGTGTGTGAGTTATTTTGAAATTTTGAAAAATAAGGACTTCTTATCCCATACGTTTATTTGTTTCTAGTTTGATCGTGATGTTTTTCCTTTCAGAAAAAAACAAAAAACAAAAAAACAAAAACACAAAAACAAAAAACAAAAAACCCTATGCCTGAAACCCATGACATTTTAATTGTTTTTTTTTTTTTACACAGTAGTTCTTAAATGCACTTAATAACCAAAGAGTTCTCTGTGGTTATTTAGGTTTTTCTAAATTTTAGTTCTTCTTTTCTTTCTTTCATCTCTCCCTGAACCCCCGCCCCAACAGTCTTCTTGAAGAGGCAAAGAAGGAAGCCTTAGGGGTTTTCTTCTCTATCTGAAAAGTGCTCAAAGTTCTTCATTTGGTTGTATAATTGTGAGTATTATTATGTTTTCAACAGGAAAAGTTTAATCCCAGCACATGAATAGTTATTCATGACTTTGATGTTACTTATGATTGAGGTGCAACACTCATTCATTTAAATATCAGAAAAATTTACCCACTACAGGGAATACATGTGCTGTCATCTTGGCCTGATTATTACAGGTACGGTCAGAATTAAATGAGTACTAAATAAGAAATATTTTCCTTAGGAAGAGTATATTATTATTCTAATGACCAAAGTTAAATTTCTGAATATATTTACCTATTATTTATAGAAGAATTATTTTCTCTTATATATACCTTAAATTTTTATGAAAATTCCAATGAAATATGTCATTGTATATATAAAACAATGCTATGTATTTTTGTCTACTAGTTTAAAGTACAATAATTTATATGACAAAATGAATACAATTATAAGGAATTTTTCCTAAAATATAAATTTTAAAAGAAAAGATAAATAGGAGAAAAATAGAAATACATGTATAGGTACCAGATATTAGAGGTATTAAGTTAGGAAACCAGCAATTTTTAAAAAGACTGTGTTCAGAATATTCTCTTACATAATAAAAATTTAGGAGTCTTTCATGTTTAAATGAAAATAAAGGGACACCCTAAGAACTTCTTAGTCAACCTAGGATAGTACGAAGATTTAAAATACAAGTATTAAATACATTGTGACATGTGTGTTAAGAATCAATGGTGCAGAAAAAGATACTTCCTATTAAGCAGAAAGACCCAAATGGTATATACTCACTTATATCTGCATACTAGCACAAGGGGCATGTCCCACGAAAGCCTTCCCTTACCAGGAAACTGAGACAGAGGGGAGGACACCCTATTGGGACTCTAGATGAGAGAACCATGTGAGAATAGCAATGTAGAAGGATCCAGTGGGTCCTAGAAACCTACAAGTAGAACATTATGATAGGCAGATTTGGGCCAAGGGGTCCCACTCAAACTAAGGCACCAGCCAAGGACAATGCAGGCGGTAAACTTTAAACCCCTACCCAGATCTAGCCAATGGTCAGAACAGTCTCCATACTTGAGTGGAGAGTGGGATATGACTTTCTCACGTACTCTGGTGCCTCACATTTGACCATGTCCCCTGGAGGGGGAGACCTGGTGGCACTTAGAGGAAGGACAGCAGGTCACCGAGAAGAGACTTGATACCCTATGAGCATATACAGGGGGAGGTAATCCCCCTTAGGAACAGTCATAGGGGAGGGGAATAAGGGGAAAATGGGAGGGAGGGAAGAATGGGAGTATACAAGGGATAGGATAACCATTGAGATGTAACAAGAATAAATTAATTAAATAAAAATAAATAAATAAATAAAATAATTTATATACATTCTTGATGTTCATTTACATTCGATACATATTAGGAATAAATATATATTTCTAAAGTACACATGTTTTAATTAATTTTACCACAATTCAATATATTTTACTGAAAAAATACTAGACTTTTTCTGTTAATTCAAAGGTAGGATCTAATAAATGCTTATTATTAGCCCTACTATCAATCATTATATACCTACTATCAATAATTATTAACACAGACACATGTTATATTTTTTTTAAAGCCTTGCTACACCTGAGGCAAGGCATATATTAATCCACTAAACTCCCTTCTATATCTCCCTGTGCCTATCTCATGCTGTCTGCTCCTAATAATTTCTGTGGGGCTACATCTCATCCATACTCCTGAATACTTACTAATGTTCTTCACCTGAGCCAAGTCCTACATCCATGATGGCCATGTACTTCGTTTTCTACCTATCCCATGGTGGCAGCCTCCTTTTTTTTTCTCTTCCTCTGATGTCTCCTACTCTTCCCAACATCTTTTGTTCTCCATGCTTATGAACTTTTACCACACCTACCTTTATCTCCCCCACCTTGACCAAGTAGAGCCTTAATATTGGTCCAAACAGGGAGGCAAGGTTACATAGGGTCAAGGTAACAAGCAGACCTTGGGAGCCATTAATTGGTATCAAAATATATCAGACCAACCTCCAACATTCGAATAAGTAACTTTGCTACAGGTTAAAAAATTAATCTCTGTGTTTTATTCATCTGATGCTGAAAGCCAAGAATGGAATAAATGACTTCCCCAATGAACTTGGTCATTGTGAACCCAGTTTCTGATCTGATTCTCTTGAGGTAGAAATGGATCATTGTTTCTGCCACCCACAAAATTTTATTTCAAACCCTAAAGGGCTGTTTTCTGCTGCTGCTTCTTTCTACCTGGTTTTTTAACTGCTGTCTTCATCTCTGGGCTCTGGCCTGCTATGCTCTCCTATAGTCGGCTATGCCTCTGTTCTGGTACATCCATGTGACTAGATCTCTGTTTTCATTCTCTCTTTTCCCTCCTTCTCTACTGGGTAAGTGCCATTCCAAGCATCCTGCTTTGTTTACTTTTACTGCATAAGCCACATTATGTACCAGGAAGCTTTTCTTGCCACCACTAAGCGTCGATCACAAGGTAAAGGGGTGCCTTTCCTCTTTAATTTGAGTTATTTTTCTCTCTGAAAAACTTACAATTCGAATTAGGGATACCTGGATGGAATTTTTTGTTTACTATACTTTATCCAGCTCAGATACTCCTATCATATAGCACTAGGCAGCTACATTCTCTGGGTCTCTCTATGGTCAGCCCTCTTTTCCCCTGCTTTCTTCTAGTTTCTCTGGTCTTAAATCCTGCCTGCAGTCCCACTATCCCATCATTCCCTGGGTCTTTCACTCTCAGATCCACCTTGGTGCTTGTAGGAACATCCTCTTTCATGGTGTTCTATTTGAAACTCTCTCTCTTCCTCCTTGGACTCAGATTTTATTACTACTGCTTGCCTTTAGGACAGATCAATGACCAAATATTGACAAACATGATTTCCAAATTCTTACAGATTATAACAATTTCTGCTCCCACACAAGCAAATGACCACAGAGTATCTTATCTCTAAGATTCTATAACTCCCCACTTATAAAAATCTTTAGCTCTATGATTTCTCCACACTCTCCTCTCAAAAAATTTCTTAAAACTATTCTGTAAACTCTCTTTCAAGGGTGAGAAATTCATTGCATATGGTGAAAAAAATCTATAAAACCTGTAACAAAGATCCGGCTTCAAACTTAAAGAAAAGGCTTAAAATTAAAAACTTTACATGGGAATTTTTATTTGCTACAAGATACTATATATGTGATTCAACTTTGGTTTGGAATATACTTTACATTTAATATAAATTCAATTATTTTTTAGGAAAATAGAGATTCTTAAATAGCAACCAAGTAGGTCTCTTCCAACTTGGTTATGACATCATTTAGACATAAGAAGCCACAAGGCTAACAGCCAGCTTTATAAGATTAAAGAGTACAAATCATGTGACTTCACCATCTTAACGTGACTATGTGTCATAAAGCATCAATTATACAATTTTAATCCTAACAAGTTCTCTGTTTATCTTTGTGTTTCCTTTTAGACTAAGGAAACAATAATGGGTCTCAAATATTTTGGATTGGTATGGATTTTTATATGGTGATAATATTTATTCAGATTAAAAAATGACTTAGATATTTACATCTAACTATTTATGTCTTTGTTAATTGTTCTACACCAGGCTTCTAGAAAATTTTGATAAGTAACAGCATATAATTAGTAGATAAGGTATATTTGATATATTAGGATTTAAATTTCTATGGTCTACTCGGGTTCAAAATAATATTTGTCTAGGTTCCTCATTGTGGATACCTTTGTTAAGTTATTACTTTGTAAACTTCATTTAGTAATAAGCTTTATTTAGTATTCTTTATGTGTTTTAAAGGTTAATCCTAAAATTAGGTATACTTCATATACAGATAGTTCTCAAACTCCTCAGAGATATGCTGGATATGACATTTAAAATATTTAATCCATTTTTTCCGTAATTGAATGAATTGTCTTCTCCTAGTGGAAACCCTTAAGGTATCAAAAGAGTACAGATGGAAGACTTTATCTGTATTGTAGTAGCACTATCCACTAGATGAAACTGCCCTTTGCCTGCCAACACAAACGTTGAAAAATTTTTAGTTGAATTCCTTTCTCAGCATGGTCAAAATATGCTCAGTTTTCCAATGTTCCTTTATAGGAAAAGTCTCTCCATCCTAGTCCTAACAGCAAAAGTCCATGCTCCTCTGTATGGCATTTGAAGAATAAATGGTGGGATATATGACTGCTGAAGACTGACCACTTCCCCCAATGAAACTATCTAGCCTACTGGCTGCCTGGGTAACACATCTTCGGTAATGAGGAATTCTCTACCATTTTAATTCATACATAGACCATTTAGGCTATAATTCCAGCTATAATTTATTCATCTGAGACTTCAGAATACATTGACAGACTAACTGTATCTTTAACAGCTGTAAGCATACTAGCTCCTTCCACAAGGTTTCATCTGCCTTTAGGGTTCCTTTCATACATAAAACTCATACCTCAGGCCTTACTTAGCTAGCGCTTCTAGACATCCATGTGAGAAAGACTAATGGTTTACCCTGATACCATACTCTAAAAAGAGATAAACTCACAAAAGTTTCCAAGTAATTTTTTAACAATTATTTTCTTTAAAGGAATTTGTTTTATGATGACTGCTGTCCAGAATCAACAACCTGTGTTACATGGCAAATAATTGTGAAAATTTTAAAAATGATTTAAATTTTGAGGGTTAAAGGAAATTGTTTCTAATCTCTATCTCTATCTATTATCTATCTATCTATCTATCTATCTATCTATCTATCTATCTATCTAT
>OU015747.1:68548981-68613119 GCA_907169655.1 Acomys percivali
TATCTATCTATCTATCTATCTATCTATCTATCTATCTATCTATCTATCTATCTGTATATCCTAAAAATGTTTTAGATGTTTTTCCCTCGCTTTGTTATTGTTATATTAAAACTCAAAAGTTCAGAGTTTTTAAAATTAGCAAACTTCTGATAAGGTATAATCTAGGTCTAGCAAAACATTGCTACTATTATCATGTTCACAAGTTCAATATTTTAAGTTTCCTTTGGATGTCTTCTGAGTGTAGATGTAAAAATGCTTCTCATTATTAAAAAAAAATCTGTTCAATCTATATGCATAAAGTACAGTCTCCTGGGTCGAGGAAAGAGTATTAATGTTTTAACCTCAAATCATTTTTAACATTTATAAGCTTTTACTGTAACTCAAAGGCATGAATGTACTGTTCTTTCTACAATATGGATTTTAGTACAGATTAGAAACAGTGGTAATACTGACATATCTAAAATTCATCTCATTTATTAAAAACAAAAAAACAAAAACATTGTAAATTTTAGAGGATTTACTTGAAGCTACCCCTAGTACATCAAATGGACTCCAGGAAAGTATTGTTGTCAATCAATAGCCTGTTTCCCCACCTGCGTATTCTTGAGGGTGTGATCTCTCTCTCACCTGGTCTTGGTACTTCTCTTTTTTAACTGCCAGGACAATGAACCTAAAAGTTTCAGGAGTACACACAACATGAAAATATTTCCCCGAATTCCTTAACTTCACCTTATGTCTCTAGTCTGACAGTCCAAGCAGATTTCAAATGAACTGCCGATTACTCTACCGGCTGCTCCAGGTGTTGTTTCAGAATGTGCATCCTGAAAAATATTATAGCAGCTAGCACCAAATGGTCCATGCTCACAAAGAACTCCAAAGTAGCATGCAATTTCCTATCCCCTGCCAATCTGAACAACAAGTGAAACAGCTACCTCTTCAAAGGCTTGACGTTGTGGTGGTTTAAATAGATATGGCACCCATAGACTCATATGTTTGAATGCTTGTTGGAATAGATGTAACCTTGTTGGAGGAAGTGCATTACTGTGTTGGTGGGCTTTAAGGTCTCATATATGTGCAAGCTGTGTCCAGTATGAAATGAGAGACCAGAAGAACTGAAATTGGCTACTTGTAGGTTTCTAGGACCCACTGGATCCTTCTACATTGCTATTCTCCCATGGTTCTCTCATATAGAGTCCCAATAGGATGTCCTCCCCTCTGTCCCAGTTTCCTGGTAAGGGAAGGCTTTCATGGGACATGCCCCTTGGGCTAGTATGCAGATATAAGTGAGTATATACCATTTGAGTCTTTCTGCTTCTGGGTTAACTCACTCATTATGATCATCTCTAGCTCAATTCATTTGTCCACAAATTTCAGGAATTCCTTGTTTTTAATAGCTGAGTAGTATTCCATAGTGTATATGTACCACAGTTTCTTTATCCATTCTTCTACTGAGGGACATTTAGGCTGTTTCCATGTTCTGGCTATTATGAATAAGGCTGCTATGAACATGGTTGAGCAAATTTTCTTGTTGTGTGCTGGTGCATCTTCTGGGTATATTCCAAGGAGTGGAATAGCTGGGTCTTGAGGAAGCCCTATTTCCAGTTTTCTGAGATAGCACCAGATAGATTTCCAAAGTGGTTGTACTAGTTTGCATTCCCACCAGCAATGAAGCAGTGTTCCAGTAGGTCCTAGAAACCTACAAGTAGAACATTATGATAGGCAGATTTGGGTCAAGGGGTCCCGCTCAAACTAAGGCACCAGCCAAGGACAATACAGGCGGTAAAAATTTAAACCCCTACCCAGATCTAGCCCATGGACAGGACAGTCTCCACACTTGAGTGGAGAGTGGGATATGACTTTCTCAAGTACTCAGGTGCCTCACATTTGACTATGTCCCCTGGAGGGGGAGACCTAGTGACACTCAGAGGAAGGACAGCATGTCACCGAGAAAAGACTTGATACCCTATGAGCATATACAAGGGGAGGTAATCCCTCTGAGGAACAGTCATAGGGGAGGGGAATAAGGGGAAAATGGGAGGGAGGGGAGAATGGGAGGATACAAGGGATGGGATAACCATAGAGATGTAACAAGAATAAATTAATAAATAATAAAAATTAAAAAAAAATAAAAAGAACTGAAATTGGATTTCAGGGTCACAAGGGCAAAAGTATCTGTAATAAATCTCCTTTACCATTAAAACAAATGCAAAACAAAAATAAAAAAACAACAAAACAAAACTGAATAACAACTCCTGACCCTAATGCTTCAAGACCATTTGGGAAAAGGGCAGAGACAGTAAGATCCAGAGAAACAGGAAGATTTCTGTGATATTGTGTCTACTTGAAATGTCAGAAGCTATACATATGAGTTGTCACCAACATTGTTACCTAAATATGACCTGGACATTTTCATACCTATATGCATGCTAACTTGGAATGAGGACCATTCATGATAGTTCAAAGAACTACAGTTAACTATGTATCTTAGTAAAAGTTACTATTGCAGTGTTGAAACATCATCATGAGTCCAATTTGTGGAGTTGTTATTTGTCTTATACTTCCATGTGCATTATTGAAAAGAGTCAAGATAGGAACTAATACCATACAGGAACCTGTAGGCAAAAGTTGATGCAGAGGCCATGGATGGGTACTGCTTACTGGCCTGCTTAGTGTGGCTTATTTACCCTGCTTTTTTATAGTACCCAGGACTAACACCCTAAAGGATTGCATCATCCACAAGGGACTGAGCTTAGCACCATAAATCAATAATTAAGAAAATGCCCAACTGCTTGATTTTATGGAGGCATTTTTGTAATCAATGTTCCCTCCTTTCAGACAACTCTAACTTGTGTCAAGTTGGCAAAACACATCAGCTCAATTTATACCTTGTCAATATTACACACAAACACATAGTGAAAATCCATAATTTTGCCTTTCCTTTTCTTCATCAAGATTACACATTAATATCAACATTATAATATAAATATTCTAAAATTTAAAAGTCCCACAATCTTTAAAGATTCAGACACTGAAAAAATAAGACTCTTTAGAATACACAATCTCTTTTAAAATCCAATATTTCTTAAAATTTAAGTATTTCAACTGTGAGATCTTATAAAACCAAAAATAATTCAAATATTTTCTTACTCAAGATGGAAGACCAAGCCACAGTCATAATAAAGTCAAGGCAATCAAATCAAAACTTCTACTATAAAAACAATTCATTTTTTAATATCTAACACATTCATTATCTTCTGAGTTCCTCCAAAGGGTTTTGGTCACTTCTCTAGCTCTGTACACACATCTTATCTTCTACAGTCCTCCGGGCCCAACTCTACTACTGCTATTTTGTGGTCTTCATATGGTACTGCCATCTCCAAAATTCTGTGTCTTCAGCTGGAATCAATGTACACTTTCCCCAGTATCATCTTCTGAACTCTTCATGGTGTTAACCTTCAAATTTTCTGTAAGACTTCTATAATCCTGGGACTTCACCTGCTCCTGAGGCTTCACCTTCATCAGTGACACTTTCTGGTCTCTCACAGTGCCAAACCTCAGCTGCTCTCCATGACCACTCCATACCTCCAAAACCAATACTTCCTGGATAAGTTTTACAATATTTAATTTATCAGGAACAGGAAGGTAAATCATTGGTCACTTTTTTAAGATAGCTTCTGTGTACAGACTCTCAGTAAATACTTCCCAGATTTTATCTCAGTAATACCAGTATCTTCTTAATTACAGTTTATTCTTTAGCTACAACTGACCAATATACCCATATTCTTAGCAAAGAATAGATTTTACTTCAATATTTCTGGTCTCTTGTCAATCTAGTCCTATTTTTTAGCTCCACCTGACCAGATAGCACTGATTCTTCACACAAAATGTCTGGTAGAGTCTTTATTTATGTTTAAAACTTTACAGCCAGACATTTATTGTCTGCATTGTTCTCAATAGTCAATATACCACTGAGATCTCAATATTCAATGTCTTTTCTAACAGAAGTGCCAAAGTCTTTCCACAATCCTCCCCAAAATAAAATAGTCAAGTCTGTTACAGCAGTACCCCAATAAAATGGAATTAACGTGTATTGGTTAGGGTTAATATTGCTGTTGTGAAATACTATGGCCAAGGAAACTGGGGGGAGAAAACTATTTGTTTGATTACACTTTCACATCATTGGTCATATACAAAGGAAGTCAGAACAGGGACTCAAAAAAATCAGAACTCTGAAGGCAATAGCAAATGCAAAGGCCATTGAGAGGTATTATTTACTGACATTGTTGTTATGGCTGAGCACAGACTGCTTTCTTATAAAACTCTGGACTAACCTCCAAAGATGGCAAACTCCTCACGGTGTTCTGGGCCCTCATCAATCAATCACTGATTAGGAAAATATCTTTATGTAACTCTAACCAAGCAAGTGAAAGACTTGTATGACAAGAAGTGCAAGTTTTGGACGAAAGAATTTGAAGAAGATATCAGAAGATGGAAAGATGTTCCATGCTCATGGATCAGTAGGATTAACATAGTAAAAAAATCCATTTTACCAAAAGCAATCTACAGATTCAATGCAATTCCCATCAACAGTCCAATACAATTTTTGCAGAACTTGAGAGAACAGTCCTGAACTACATATAAAAATATAAGAATTCAGTATAGCTAAAGCAATTCTGTGCAATAAAAGAACTGGAGGTATCATTCTCAGTAATCTCCAGGTGTACTACAGATAAATTGTAGCAAAAAAAGCACATGGTATTGGCATAAAAACAGACAGGTTGATCAATAGAATCAAAGATGCATAAATAAATCCACACACCTATGGATATCTGAATTTTGACAAAGAAGGCAAAACCATCAATAGAAAAAAAGAATCTTCAACAAATGGGCCTCCTGCATTTGGGCAAATCTGCATTTAAAAGAATGCAAACAGATCTATACATGTCACTCTTAACAAAGCTCTACTCCCAGTGGATCAAGACTTCAACATAAACCCATATACACTAAATCTAAGAGAAAAGAATGTGGGGAGTAGCATTAAACTCATTGGTATAGGAGACAAATTTTTGAACAGAACACCACAGTTCAGGTACTAAGGTCACAATTAACAAATGGGACCTTATAAAACTGAAATGCTTGTAAGGCAAAAGACACTGTAAATAGGACAAATCAGCAGCCTACAGAATTGGAAGGATCTTCTCCAATCCTACATCTGACAAAGGACTAATATCTAAAATATATAAAGGACTAAGAAATTAAACACCAACAAACCAAATGACCCGATTAAAAAGTGGGTAGAGAGATAAACAGAGAATTATCAACAGAGGAGCTCCTAATGACCAAAAAGGTACTTAAAGTAGGACTTGCTTCAAACTCCAAGTAAGAGCAGTAATGGAGAATGAGGGGATGGAAGGACCCAGAGGGTTCAGGAACCCCAGAAAGAGATTATCAAGGCTGTCAGATCTGGAACCAGGGAGACTTGCACAAACTGTTCTACCAACCAAGGACAATGCATGCCGTTAACTTAGACCCCCTGTTCAACTCTAGCCAATGGACCGCTCATTCTCCATCTTCATGGGGAGAGTATAGACTGCCTCTGACATGACCTCTGGTACCCCCAATTTGATCAATTCCCCTTGGTGGGGAGGAGTGGCAGGCACACAGAGAAGGGGAAGCAAGCTATCTGGGTGAGAACTGATAGGCTGTGATGATAGGGTGAGAGAGGAGGACCCCTTCTGTTATAGGTCTAGAGGAGGCAAATAGGGCGAAAGAGGGCGGGACAGTGGAAGTGAGAAGACACAAGTGAGGGGACCATAATGAGGCTGTAATCTGAATAAAGTATAATAACAAAAAAGAAATGTTCAACATCCTTCATCATCAGGGATATGCAAATCAAAAGAACTCTAAGATTCTGTCTTATACCCTTCAGAATGGCAAGATTAAAAACAAAACAAAACAAAAATTCCAGTGATGGGGTTGTAGGGATGGTTTAGAGTTTAAGAGCACTGCCTGCTCTTCCAAAGATCATGTGTTCAATTCCCAGTAACCACATGATGGCTCATAGCCATCTATAAAGAGATCTGTTTCCCTCTTCTGGTGTGCAGATGTTACATATAGACAGAGAACTGTATAGATAACAAAGAAATAAGTCTTTTAAAAAACCCTCAAGTGACATCACATGTTGGAGAGGTTGTAGAGCTACGGGAACACTCCTTTACTGATGGTGGGAGTGTGAACTTGTATATCCACTTTGGAAAACAATCTGGAGATTTCTGAGAAAACTGGCATAGTTCTATCTCAAGACCCAGCTACACCACACCTGGTCATATACCTAAAATATCCTCCATCATCGCTCAAGGACACTTACTCAACTATGTTCATAGCAGCCTTATTTGTAATAGCCTGAAAGTAGAAACAACCTAATTGTGCTTCAACTGAAGAATGTATAAGTAAAAGAGGCACATGTACCTAATGGAATACTACTTAGTTATTAAAAATAAGGAAATGATAAAATGTGCAGGCAAATGAATGGAACTAGAAACATCATCCTGTCTGAGGTAACAGAGATCCTGGAAAGCTTTTGTGGTATGTACTTAGTTATAAGTGAATATTAGCCAGAAATTATAGGATAACTATGCCACAATCCACAGACCCAAAGAAGGCAAGGAGTGCCCAGACAATGCTTGAATCTCACTCTGAAGGTTACATAAAATAGATATCTGAAATAAAAGGAATGAGGGAACTGGATGGAAGAATGGATACAGAGGGTAACAGGTGTGTGTATAAAGTGTAGGGAGGGTGAAAAATTGGTAAGAGGACTAGGAGAGAGAAGGGAAATAGTTTAAGGGCATCTCTGGGACAGGGTAGGCTTCTGGGAGTCTATGGGTATGACCCTGGCTAAGACTCCTAGCAATGGTGGTTAATGTGTCTAAAGTCACCACCTCCTGTAGGCATGCAAGATTTAAGGTGAAGGGAAGGGGTCTCCAACCTAGGAATAAAACTTTCAAACCAAAATGTTTCTTGCCTACAAAAAGTATAGTAATTAAGACAGAGCAGAGATTGAGAGAATGTCATACCAATGACTAGCCAAACTTGAGACACACCCTATGGGAGAGAGTCAACTCCTCTCACTTTTAATGAAACTCTGTTATGCTTGGACACAGGAGCCTTGCATAACAATCTTCTGAGAGGTTTCATCTAGTGGCTCATGGAAATTACATTATAATATAAAATTTAAAACCATTATTAAAAAAAAACCCAGCATGTACAGAGGTCCTATAAACCTGCTCATATGTATAAACTTTTCTTCTGATAATATGCTGTGCAAGAGTGATATATTTAGCTCAACTAATGAAAATGTGCTAAAATAAGAAATATTATCTAAGATTAATGCTTTATAATAGGTGCTATTTTTGATATGGCATAGTCTAAAGTTTCTTTCCTGAAAGTAGCATGTGCGGACAATGAGTGATGTACAGAAAATGTTCTTTTTTTCTTTTAAATTTTTAAAATTTTAATTTGTTCACTTTTCATCCTGATTGTCGCCCTTCCCTCATTGCCTCCTGGTTCAATCCTTCATCCCTCATTTCCCCTCCACCTCCTCGCCTAATCCTCAGAAAGGGAGAACCCTCCTCCCCTACCATCTGATCTCAGCCTATGCAGTCTCATCTGGACTTCCTCTAACATCTTCCTCTATATTTGCAATTATACAGAATAAAGCATTTTCAGACAGACTCTTTTCACTTAACCATGTTGAATGGGGGTTAAATAGCAATTTTTGAAGACATAAAATAACATTTCACCCATCATTTATGGATGCAATCTGATGAAGTGTATTTGGTTGCCTCAAATATTTAGTAATTATGAATTAAGCTGCTACTGACAGCTATAGGGTAGATATACGCTTACAGGTTGTGTGAAACAACACTAATGAAAACAACTATTGGATCACATTAGGAAGCTAGGATACTGCCTTCCTTAAGTGTATTATCTGGCATTTCTACAAACCCATGGATGCAAATTCTTATCCCATAATGGATTACAACATTCTATCCACCTTAGCATTTATTGTAAATTTATTTGTGGATATAGGAGGTGTGCAGTGATGCCTTTTAAAATTGAATTTGTATTTCCTTTTAAGGTACTTACATCTCATTACTATTATGCTATCAGTTCATAAAGAATCTTCATAATATTAGAAAGTAAAAGAGATGTGAGCACAACTGAGATAATAATTAAAGTTTAGTAAGGTTTTTAAATTCCACTCTAAATTATCTTATTTTATTTATTAATTATATATATAGGACTTTCACCAGAGTAGTTGATGAGCCTCAAAAATATTCCTGGTGACAACATTTTTTATTCTGTAGAGCTTTTAAAGATGCTCTTAATATTAATGTTTGTATATGTAGAGACAATGAAATGAAACCTCCTTTTAAGTACAGGTTGTTACTTACAAATTAATATTGTACAGTTTCAATTATCTTACATTTAATAGTTACCAATAGGTGCTAAATATAAGTATATTAATTCATAGTAGAAATGCAGAAGCCTATGTCCTCACATATATCAAAAATTAATCTCCTTGGGGATGAAAATGTGAATCAGGATTTACCACAAACCAAGCCTATTGACCTGCTTTTGATCCTCAGGGTCTATATGGTGCAATGAGAGAACCAACATCTAACAAGCTTTTCTGGGATATTCACTAATGGGCTCTGGCAAAGACAGACAGACAGACAGACAGACAGACACACACACACACACACACACACACACACACACAAATAGTAGACATAAAACCACTAAAAACATCTTATTTGTGAAAACTGGACCATGATATTATCTGATTAAACGAAAATAAAATTTAAACATCTATAGTACTCATGTTAATGCCAGGTAAAACATATTAGTTTATCATATTTTACAGCTTCTGTTTAGTAATATTTATATCTAAACAAACCACCTGTCCTCTTGGTCACAAACTGTTTTTCAAATAAATCTTGTTGTAATTCACAGAAATGTGGTCTGTTTTCTCTGGCATGGTTGCAAGCACAGACTCTGCTGGTGTGGCTGTGTTTTATGTCTGGTTGCTGCCGCCACAGATAGATGTCTGGTCACCTGGCTGGGAAGTAGCTTATCTTCTTTTGCCACCAGCAGAGACATCATACATGCTTCCAGGCATAAACAACACATGCAGAGCAACAAAGATGTTCCACAAAATAAAAATATCAGGAGCATAAAAGAATGGGCACATCTCAAATGAATATTACATCAAGGTTTTGGCTAACCAGAGAAACGCAAATTGTAATTTTGTGCATCGTTATAAAATCTACATAGACATTAAAATAGTTACTTAAAGTTTCATTTTCTTAGAAAGAATATATATAGCTGGACACATCTGTGCTTTCTATCATGAGTAAATGTTTGAGAAAAAAAATCATTTTCAAGCGAATTTCATTTAACCATTAGGTAATGATTTTAATGTGCTTCATTCACCATTGAACTAGGAATGTCTGTATTCTAGTAAACATTCTACAGTGTATCTGCTTTGCCCTGTGAATGTTGAAATGAAATGTAACAGCATAGTCTGATGCTTTCTCTTTGACTCTTATTTATTTGTCTTCCTGGGAACTGGTTTGCTGCCCAGACAAGTACATTCTCAAGTAGACCAGACCTTGTTGTGTAAAGCTTGCTGTACCTAGTTTAAAGTTGATTGGTTAACAAAAAATCCTGAACCGTGGACAGAACAGAAGTGAATGGTAGAGCTAAGGTTCACAGTCTTTGGGTACAGAAAAACCCTGGGAAGGAGAGAAAGACAGGAGAACAAAGAAGAAAGAGAGCCTCCATGGGCTAATGTGGTGAGAAGCATGTGTTTTGACTGGTATGGATGGAGGAAAACAGCCAGATAAGAAGCATGTACAATTATTTATGGGTTATGGGTGGGAAGTCACTCAGATAGGAATGATTAGTGCATTGGTCATAGAATGGGAGACTGGAAGATAAAGAGTAGCTTAGAAGGTTAATATCTGCCATGCCCCAGATAAATTAAGGCTTATTTAAAATAAAACAACTCTTTGTATCTGCTATTAGCTATGATACCAGGTTAGATAATACTGCTGTAATATTTAAATATTATTATTATTAAATATTATTAGAATTTTTATATTTTCTTTTTTTAATTTTTAATTAATTTATTCTTGTTACATCTCAATGGTTATCCCATCCCTTGTATCCTCCCATTCTTCCCTCCCACCCTTTTTCCCCTTATTCCCCTCCCTTATGACTGTTCCTGAGGGAAGTTTCCTCCCTGTGTATATGCTCATAGGGTATCAAGTCTCTTCTTGGTAACCTGCTATCCTTCCTCTGAGTTACACCAGGTCTCCCCCTCCAGGGGGTCAATATGAGTCAACAGAGTTCATGTGAAAGTCATACCCCACTCTCCACTCAACTGTGGAGAATGTTCTGTCCATAGGCTAGATCTGGGTAGAGGTTTAAAGTTTACCACCTGTATTGTCCATGGCTGGTGCCTTAGTTTGAGCGGGACCCCTGGGCCCAAATCTGCCTATCATAATGTTCTACTTGTAGGTTTCTAGGACCCTCTGGATCCTTCTACTTTACTATTCTCCCATGCTTCTCTCATCTAGAGTCCCAATAGAATGTCCTCCCCTCTTTACCAGTTTCCTGGTAAGTGAAGGCTTTCGTGGGACATGCCCCTTGGGCTAGTATGCAGATATAAGTGAGTATATACCATTTGAGTCTTTCTGCTTCTGGGTTAACTCACTCATTATGATCATTTCTAGCTCAATCCCTTTGTCCTCAAATTTCAGGAATTCCTTGTTTTTAATAGCTGAGTAGTATTCCATAGTGTATATGTACCACAGTTTCTTTATCCATTCTTCTACTGAGGGACACTTAGGCTGTTTCCATGTTCTGGCTATTATGAATAAGGCTGCTATGAACATGGTTGAGCAAATTTTCTTGTTGTGTGCTGGAGCATCTTCTAAGTATATTGCAAGGAGTGGAATAGCTGGGTCTTGAGGAAGCCGTATTCCCACTTTTCTGAGATAGCACAAGATAGATTTCCAAAGTGGCTGTACTAGTTTGCATTCCCACCAGTAATAAAAACATGGCTAAATAATATGACTTACAGGAAAATTACTCAGATGATAGGAAAGTAACAGTATGGTGTAATAGAAAGAGACAAGGGATAAGTGGGATTCATTATGTAGCTGAAATACATATAGTGGCCATTTGGGACAGCATTAGGGGATGAAACTGAGGTAGGCAAAAAGAAAGCAAATACCTGCAGACAGAACATCAGTGAGTGTCCTGATCAACAGGATGGTTTTAATAAACAGAGAGCTAAACCAGAATAAAGCAAACATTGCCAAGGATGAAAGACTGGACCTATTTTCCAATACAATGAAAAGACTATTACATTTCACTTAGTGGAGATAATGGATGTATTTAAATCATTGTGATTTACATTTTGAGGTGGTTATGCTAAAATGTGATCTTTTTTTATTATAGAGTTTTTTTTCTTAAAGCATGAATACTCAAAAGGAATCAAGTGCAAAAATTCAAATATGGAAGAAATTGACTTTCTTTTAATCGCAATAATAGAAATTATATACTATATTTGAAAATTGCATAGCTATTATAAAATAGTTGAGAGAACATGATGATGATTTGAAGTTGAAAAAGAATACAGAAATAACAATAAGTTAAAAAAAGAAATCAGGAAGAAATCTAAAATTTGATTTCGGAAACAGTGATGGATACTTTCATTGTGAGAAAAGAAAGTTAATAAACAAGTTTGGATTTCAGGTAGAAGATATTTATGTATTTCTAGGAATCACATTTTCAAGTGTTTAAAAGTTTTCTTAGTCTAACATTAAAACATCATGCCTTTCAGGAGGAAATTCATAAAGTAAGGCTCAAGTCTTTAGCCATCAAATCAGTATCTGTCCATATGTCATGTTTATTTTGAATATGATGCTCAAGCAAAGTAAAGCATAGTGATTTTACTGATGTAAAAAGTAAGGTATCTTCAATAGTTAAAAAGGAAAATATATAAATACATATATAGTATATACTGTTGGAAATACTTTTTATCCTATTTGGAGGAATTATTTTTGAAGCTGCAAAGGGCTTACTAAATAACACCTCAAGTAAACCAGAAGATGAAATGTAGGCCATGATCACTGTTTAGAAAGCTTTTAAATTTGGCTTTATTGATTCATTGCTCCTGCCTCTACAAGCCTGCATTAAGAGAGCTGTTTTCCTTCAACTCCATTCATTTTCTCAGGAGCCTGTCAAGTTTTAAAGCTTTGAGGCACTCAGTATATAATGTATGGATTTAAATTAGACATGCTTAGAAGAAAAGAGAAAATATTTATCACGAAACTCATTTCACAGGGAGAATGTTACCCTACTTTCTCCAAATAAGAGAGATTTGTAGCTTCTTAAAACTTACATTGTCCTTAGTTATAAAAGTCTAATCCTTTAAAGCAACAGCCTAGTTTCATCCAAACTGTGTCACTATGAAGTGAGCAAGGATGCTCAAATGTTATTTTCCTTTTCTTTTCAGGTCGTAGAGAATTACCAACCTTCTGGAAATAGTAAACCCTCTCTTTATGACTTGTTTAATATGCAATTGGTTCCCTTCCTTCTCACTGGAAATGCATGTTTCTAAGCATTGAAAAGAAGCCAGGCACAGAAAAGCCGATGAGGTTTGATATCCTCAACTTCAGCTTGAAGTGTCCCAAATTTCTAAAGTTATTGATGATCTGCTTTAATCGAATTCTTTTCTAACACAACAGAAATATCACCTGTACCAGACATGCAGACATAGCTAGATTTAAGCTTACAAGTTCCCTTCTGAAATAAATATTATCTGGAGAGACATATTTTTGAACATGTTTATATTTCAAGAAAGATTCATACACTGAATTTATATCATCTTTCTAAGACTCTGAAAACCTAGGGAACTAATCATTCCTGGCTGAGAAGACACAAAACATGACAAGATTTGCTTTACAGCAACATTTGTGGTTGTTTTCTGAGTCAGTGATGCTCAAATAACAATGCCTGTTCAAGGTGGTTGCATGTGCATATTTGAAAACAGTTGACCTGAATTTCTACTGTCGCATACAGCAGAAAGCCTTAGAACTTTTACTGGAAATCTATATACTTATTCACACATGTACACGAGGCACTCAAGGACTCCTGATTTGCTTAGTGGACAGCATACTGTTTCCTGTTCAGAAGGAACAAATATGCTGAATCCATCTGGAACTGCAAAATTAATATTTTCAAGTAGAGAAAACCAGGATAAGAAATAAATAATATACTGCTTTTTAAACTTTGATCTTTATTGTAAAAAATGTAGATGCATTAATAGATGTTTTATATAAGGAACAGAATCCCCACAACTCTATGTATGACATAATTGTAGGCAGCACAGTCCCATCCCAACTATCTCTGGTACAAGAGTTCATCTCTCAGTATGCAGCTTTGTTGCCTTTTAACAAAGAAGTTCTGAAGTAACTAAATTCCAATGAAACTAAAAGGCTTCCTGGAATTGTCAAATTGTTACAAACTACAGCAATATAGCTATTTATGTGTCACTCTTTATGACTTACAAAGTAAAATCTATTATAGTAATTATGACTATTCAAACACTCTTGAAGTGATATATTTGTTGATGATTTCCTCCAAAGCAATAAAAGGACATTGGAGCTCAGAAGAATGAGATTTCTTCAGATAAAAATTAATTTTGAACATATATGTAAAGAAAAATAACCAGCAAAAGTAACTTACAATTATCACGTTATTTAACTACTTCCACTGTTTATATCATAATTTCCTTTATAGAGAATATCTAATAAAATTATTTTCCATACAGTATTGCTTTATAAAAATTTCTCCATTATTAGCATATGCAATCACAAGACATTTATATACATCATTCCATAGTCATTATGAGTCCTAAGGCAGATCTTGCTTATCCCATTTCAAGTTGTTAACTCTGGGTCTTGTCCATAATTAGACCTATTTTAGACTATAGTAGAAACATCTGGGCCTCACTGCATAATGTTTTCTCAGGTTAGAAATATTATAGCATGTAGAGTATGTTGAAACTTGGAATTTCTGTCTTCAACATTTTTAGTCTGAGAACACAAAATTTGTCCAAATCTCCACATTTATCAAACAACAGAAGAAAATATGAACGTACAATATATTTCAATATTTATATTGCTTCATATAGCATGGACATGAAATTTAATGTGTATGTGTATATGTGCAGTAGCTTAGAGAAAGATAGAAGTCCTGGAATATATTGGTTCTCTCTTACCTTACTTTTCGGTTACCTGCAATAAAACAAAATCACCAGGCTTGATGGTAATCAGGATTTCTTGACTATATGAAGGATTCAAGAATATGTTTGCTAATCTATTTCCTCTTAAAACAATACCCAAATTTCTATACTACTTATTACACTTAGTTTCAAAAGAATACTGAAACATCTGAAATGGTCTTCAACATAACTGTGGGGAAATTATTTGGTATTATAAGGATTATTTTATTTGAATTAAAAAATAAAGTATTCAAATTTGTGCACCATTGCTTCACTTATAAGCATTATTGCCTCTTTCATTAGTTATAGAATTACTTGGTTGAAAGCTGATATGATTTTGAAGTATAAGTTTAAAATATGTAAATTATGAAATATGTACCATAATTATGAGAATATAAGAGTATATAATTAATTCCTCTTTCATGAAAAATACTAGATACAAGTCCCCACAACATATATGTCATTAAAATGTTTCTTCAACTTAGTGAATAAAACATAATACACATAGATATTTTATCTGCTTATTTACATTATGAAGAATGTCATTAAATATATTTTATGTATTTTAGGCTGTCTTGTAGCTTAATTGATTAGGTTCTCATTCTTACAACATCTTTAATATCCCAACTAGTAAAGTATATTTTTGTTTGTTTATATTTGAGATTGTATCAGAAATTTTCTCTCTCTCAAGTCTCCCATATACACAACTCTGAACTCTTTCAAATTCATACATTTTCTTCATCAACTATTATTGCACCCATGTATGCATTTGTATATCCATAGTATCCCCAAACAAAACCTGTTGACTCTAAATGATGTTACTTTTCCATATATTTTCCTATGTTTTAGGGCTGATCTTTTGGAAATAAAAAATTCCTTGGTGTGCTCTTCCCTGGAGAATACTGCCCCTTCCACTCTCAGATTTCATGGGTTGCCTGCAATTCTTTGTGTAGGGTTGGAGTCTACTCGGCATTTTCTTCATTGAATTTAACATACTTGCTATCAGCCTCTTTGTGAACCTCATATTTAGGTGGCCATGTTGGTGAGACTTTGTAGATAGATACAGCTTTTGATATTAGTAAGAGACTCATTCTCATATCAAAGGCCCTGATCCTCTGGCTTTTACAATCTCAGCCTCTTGTTACATAGTGTTCCCTAAGCCTTACTTGTGGAAGTATTTTGTAGATGTATCATTGGTACTGCGCTCCGCTATTCTGTACATTGCTTGGTTATGTTTTTCTGCAGTAGGTCTCGGTCTTCTACAAAGAGAAGCCTATTGATGAGGGCTGAAGACTATACTTATCTAGGAACAAGTGTTTAAAGATTGCTTGACATTTTTTTTGGCATAGTACACTGATGGTTATTGATTCTCCTTTGTTATCATTATTTCACTAGCACTGAGTAGTTAGATAGGTTTCTAGTGAAATGCACAGTATTGTTCTTGTTGGTTTGGCTTTATTTACATCTAATTAGAAAACCTTTTATTACTACTAAAATATGTGTGCCACTATATCACCTATAGGACTGTCATGTCATGCTTTAAGGGCAAAATAGCTGGATAGAACTATTGATTGTTTCTTTCCTTTAGAATCTTTCTTGGTGCCATATGGTATGTCCAAAGCTAGACCTCAGGGAGGGGACATTTGGTTGAGGTCCAGATCATGAACTGCTGTACCGTGTTTCTTAAATACATTGTGCTTTCAGCAATAGAGACTTACTTTCAACCTCTGTGTGTTAGAAAAGGTTAACAGCAATGTGATGTGCATTTTCAGAATCTTTTAGATAGCCTTGAAAAATAACTCAAAATATTGCTTTTTGTGTCCAACATTAGAGATTTGGTTAGGCGGGCTTTGGCTCTTTGAGTAAGTACTCTCAGAGTTATATAATAAAGGAAATCTGAAAACAGGGGACCCCTTAGAGAAGGGGGGGAGATATTTAAGGAAGGAGTGTGTAGATAGTTAAAATAACAATATTAATGGCTGAAAAACCACAATGTCAATGTCTCATTCTTAACTAAATAATTATATGTAAAAAGAAATTCTTTTTATTTTTACCTTTTTAAAATTAATTTATTCTTGTTACATCTCAATGGTTATCCCATCCCTTGTATCCTCCCATTCTTCCCTCCCTCCCATTTTCCCCTTATTCCCCTCCCCAATGACTGTTCCTGAGGGGGACTACCTCCCCCTGTATATGCTCATAGGGTATAGAGTCTCTTCTTGGTAACCTGCATTGAAAGTTCAATTCTGAACTTCATATGGAAAAACAAAAAACCCAGAATAGCTAAAACAATCTTGTACAATAAAAGGTGCTCTGGAGGAATCTCCATACCTGATCTCAAACTGTACTATAAAGCAATAGTAATTAAAACAGCGTGGTACTGGCACAGCAACAGGTTGGTTGATCAGTGTAATCGAATCGAAGACCCAGATATGAATCCACACACATATGGTCACTTGATTTTTGACAAAGAAGCCAAATCCATTCAATGGAAAAAGGGTAGCATCTTCAACAAATGGTGCTGGTCTAACTGGAGGTCTATGTGTAAAAAAATGCAACTGGACCCATATTTGTCACCTTGCACAAAACTCAAATCCAAGTGGATTAAAGACCTCAACATAAAACCAGAGACACTAAGTCAGTTAGAAGAAAAAGTGGGGAAGAGCCTGGAACATATTGGCACAGGAGACAACTTCCTGAACAGAACACCAACAGCCCAGGCCTTAATGTCAACAATTAATAAATGAGAAATTCCTACATATAAGAAATTATATGTAATCTAAGAACTTTCAAGTAGGGTAATTGATGACCAATGAGAGTTTACAAAAAAATGCAACAGAAAACATTTTAAATAAAACAAACATTCCATTATAAAACATGAAAATATTAATAATGAGTTTAAATTAAGCTTATCTTCTAACACTCAACACAGAAAACATCACATTTTGTTTTGCACAAATACTGACCATCATTATCTTTAAATGTTTTTGTTTGTACTTTTAAAGCTGATCTGACTGTGAAATAGATTCTGAAAATTATCTTGGTAATTTCTGCATATGAGCTATAAATCTATCTGGCAGGTCAAATAACACCTGTTGGGTAATTTTATTCAGGACATCTTTTAATTTATTCTTTAAATTACTCATCAACCTCAGGTGTGCTTACTAATGAAAGTAACCAAAATATATCATCACTTTTGAGTTTTTTATGAATGCTTTGGGGAAAAAGTAGGTAACTCAAATAGGAAATTACTTTGTTATATCTAAGTAAATAAAGCCAAAGATCAGTGTGAACTCTTTACACTAAGACTTTTCTGAGGGTATGCCATGAAACACACACACACACACACACACACACACAAAATAGATGGAAAGTGCTAAGCCTGTCAGACTAATACAACTATAGGAAAACATAGAGCCCTTGTGGCTCTAAAGAAGGCTTTACTGAAGAAAAGTATTTTTGACTTTTCTCCACCAGCAGCCTGAATACTATCAAAGTTGATTATCATGGAGGAAGATGTAATGTATTCTTTGCATATAGGGATTATATTATAGTTCTGTTGGGAAATTGATAGTCATAGCAACAACCTGTAGTGTTCTGAGATTTTCCAGGAGTGTTCTTACCACTAATTCTTGGCTGAGTGGCATACACTTCATATTGGGCTTTAAAAATTTATTTATTTTCTTCATATACTTTTAAAACTTTATATATGAACTAAACATGTATATCATCTTTGTATATTTCTCTGAGATTCAGTCCCTTTTTGTTCCCACTCTTTCAAATTGATAATTTTTTAATTTTTTTTATTGCATAACAATATGATTGGGCAACCACTGATTAAGAATCTCATTGCTGGGAGATCCAAAATGGCGGCGAGCAGTGTGGACCATATTTGGAAGCTCCAGTGAACAACTCAGGGAATTGCACAGATTTCTGAGCCAGGAACACCAAGGTCCCCACACCATGGCAGCAGGAGTGCTTCACGTTCGGAGGGACCAGGATGCAGAGGACCTGTGTGTACCTGCAAATGGGAGGAGCACGGATATTCTTGGATCGGAGCAGCAGCCGCAGAGGCAGCAGCAGCAGCGGCGGCACCAGTGGCACCAGCATCAGCAGCGGCAGTGGCTGAGGTTTGCAGCTCAGAGCCTTGCAGTGGAGGCAATTGGTGTGGTTGCTGGTGGGAGTTGCTGTGAGAGAGGGGACTCTGGACAGGATTTGGGTCGCGTGGTGCCTTGTGACCCAAACTGGACTCAGCGGACAGTTCAGCCCCAGAGTCCCCGGTTGAGCTCAGTGCGCAGTGCCTTGGAGACGCTGGCTCAGTGCAGCAAGCACTTCTGCCTGAGGCACAAGCTTAGCACAGCCACAGTTCCCCTGCTGTGACACAGGCTGGGCGGAGATCACAGTTCCACTCTAGGCATCAGCTCTCCTCAATGAGCAGTTCTGCCCAAGACATTAGGTCAGCTCAGCGGGCAGTTCTGGGGCACTGATGCAGGCTGAGGTCAGCACGCAGATTCAGCTCAGAGGCCCTAACTGGACGTGCCGGGCAGATTATGCCCAGAGATTCTTAGGTGAGCTGTGTGCACAGGCTCAGCGGCACCAAGACTCTGGCTGAACTATACACGTAGTATAGGCCTGGAGTCCTGGGTTGAATTCAGCGTGCAGTGTGGGTCCATAGTCCCTGGCTGAGCTCGGTGCACAATTCTGCCCCGGAGACTCTTGTGGAGCTTGGTGTGCAGTTTAAGGCCAGAGTCCCTAACTGTGTTGGGCAGACAGATTGGGCATAGAGATTCTAGTGGAGTTTTTGGCACAGTCCTGGCTCTAAAACTCTAGTTGGACACAGAGTGCAGTTTGAATCCAGAAGTCCTGGCTGAGCTAGGCAGATGGTTCGGGCCCTGAGTCAATAACTGACCACAGCACACACTTTGAGCCAAAAGCCCCAGCAGAGCTTGGTGCACAGTCCCAGCCCAAATAATTCTGGCTGGACCTGTGTGCATTTTGGGCCCAGAATCCCTAGCTGAGCTCGGCAGACGGTTCAGGCCCTGAGAATCTAGCTGAGTTTGGTGCGTAGTTTGGACCCAGTGTCCCTGGCTGGACTTGGCAGGGAACCCAGAAGGCGGTGGATACCTTGGCCTGACGCAACTCTCATTCAGAGACCCAGAACGATTGCAAGACCCACAGCACAGAGAACTGAGGATCACTGGCTGTGAGAGTCCAAAATGACAGGGCTAACCTCCTGCCATCCATACCAGGGAAGTATCAGAGCTTCCAGCATACGGAAATCATGAGAAAACAAGTGAAACTATCATCAGACTCCCTCCATCCTTCAGGAAGCTACCCAACAAAAACAAAGAAGGCAAGATGTCTAAAGGACAGCGTAAAAGCATACGCAAAAGACCCCAAAACAACATGGCATCTCCAGTTTCCAGCTATCCCAAAGAAAACAGCCCAGAGAACTCAAATACAACGGAAATACAAGAAAATGAACTCAAATCCTTAGTAATAAGGATATTAATGGAGGAAACAAATAAAATTTGTAATCAAATGCAGGAAGATGCAGCCAAACAGTTGAGAGGCATAAAAGAAGCAAATAGAGTGGAAATGGAAAATTTTCAGGAAAATGCAAACAACCATATGAAAGAAATAAATAAAACTGTTCAAGCTCTGAAGACCTATAAGGAGGCAATGGAAGAAACTCAGGAACATACAAACAATCAGATGAAAGAAATAAAAAAAAATCAGTTCAAGATCTGGATACAAAAATGGATTCAATGATAAGCACACAGACAGAAGAAAAAGGAGAATGTGAGACCTCAGAGAAGAGGGCGAACAACACAGAGGTGAGCTTTTCTAACAGAATCCAAGAGATGGAAGAACGAATCTCAGGACTAGAAGATACAATCACAGATCTTGAAGCAACCATTAAAGAAAATGCCAAATCTGGAAAACTTCTGACACAAACATCCAAGAAATCAAGGATACCATGAAAAGAAGAAATCTGAGGATAATAGGCATTGAAGAAAGTGAAGACATCAGACTCCAAGGCCCAGAAACTATTCTCAAAAAAATCATAAAAGAAAATTTCCCCCATCTAAAGAAAGAGATGCCTATAAACATACAAGAGGCCTACAGAACACCATAAAGCATTCACCAGAAAAGAAAAACTGTCCGTCACATAATAATCAACAAACAAAACATACAGAACAAAGAAAAAATATTAAAAGTTACAAGGGAAAAGGGCCAAATAACATTTAATGGCAAATCTATCAGAATCACACCTGATTTCTCAGCAGAGACCATAAAAGCCAGAATGGCCTGGACAGAGATCATTCAAACCCTAAGAGACCACAGATGCCAGGCCAGACTACTTTACCCGGCAAAACTATCAATAATCATTGATGGAGAAAACAAAATATTCCATGACAAAATCAAATTCAAACAATACCTATCCACAAATCCAGCTTTACAGAAGGTACTAGAAGGAAAACTCCATCCCAAAGGGTCAAGCTACAACCAAAACTACTCAGGAAATAGATAACTATACCATGGCAAAAACACAACTACACAAACGCTCGATTGGAAACAACATCAAAATTAAGACTCTTAACAGTCACTGGTCGTTAATATCTCTCAATATCAATGGCCTCAATTCTCTAATAAAAAGACACAGATTAACTGAATGGGTGCATAAACAAGATCAAACATTCTTCTGCATTCAAGAAACACATCTCACCCATAACAATAGGCATTTCCCTGAGGTAAAAGTTTGGAAAAAAATATTTCAAGCAAATGGTCACAAGAAGCAAGCAGGCATAGCCATATTAATATCGAACAAAATAGACTTTCAACCAAAATTAATCAAAAGGGATGAGGAAGGACATCTCATACTCATCAAAGGTAAAGTCAACCAAGATGACATCACAATTCTGAACATCTATGCTCCCAATACAAGGGCATCCACATTTGTAAAAGATCTGCTAAAAAAGCTTAAACAACACATTGATCTCCACAC
This sequence comes from Acomys percivali, assembly GCA_907169655.1. Classification (NCBI taxonomy): domain Eukaryota; kingdom Metazoa; phylum Chordata; class Mammalia; order Rodentia; family Muridae; genus Acomys; species Acomys percivali. The sequence continues at coordinate 68,570,353 of OU015747.1, forward strand.
AATAATAGTGGGAGACTTCACCACCCCACTCACACTGAAGGATAAGTCATTGAAACAGAAACTAAGCCGAGAAATAACATCATTAGCAATGCCATCGGTTAAATGGATCTAAGAGATATCTATAGAACCTTTCACCCAAACAAGAAAGAATATACCTTCTTCTCTGCACCTTCTGGAACCTTCTCCAAAATTGGTCATATTGTAGGTCACAAAGCAGGCCTCAACAGATACAAGAGGATTGAAATAAGACCTTGTATCCTATCAGATCACCATGCTCTTAGGCTACAATTCAGCAACAACAGAAATAACAAAAAGCCTACACGTACGTGGAAGTTAAACAACTCTCTGCTAAATGACACATGGGTGTGGGAAGAAATATAGAAATAAATCAAGGAGTTTCTGAAATTCAATGAAAATGAAGGAACAACGTACCCAAATTTGTGGGATACCTTGAAAGGAGTGCTAAGAGGAAAATTCATAGCACTAAGTGCCTTTAAAAAACATCGCACATAAGCATCTTAACGACACACCTGGAAGCCCTAAAAAAAAAGAAACAGAAACACCCAAAAGGAGTAGACGTCTGGAAATAATCAAACTAAGGGTTGGAATTAACAAATTAGAAACTAAGAAAACAGTCCAAAGAATCAACAAAACAAAGAGCTGGTTCTTTGAGAAAATCAACAAATAGACAGACCGTTAGCCAAACTAACTAAAAGGCAGAGAGACAGTATTAAAATCAACAAAATCAGAAATGAAAAGGGAGACATAACAACAGACACTGAAGAAATACAAAGAATCATAAGATCCTACTTGGAAGGCATATATGCCACAAAATTTGAAAATCTAAGGGAAATGGATGATTTTCTTGATCAATTTCACTTGCCAAAGTTGAGTGAAGAACAGATAAACAAGTTAAATAGTCCCATTTCCCCTACAGAAATAGAAGCAATCATTGATAGTCTCCCAAGCAAAAAAAAAAGCCCAGGGCCAGATGGTTTCAGTGCAGAATTTACCAGACCTTCCAGGGCGAGCTAATACCGATATTCTTCAAGCAACTCCAAAGATAGAAATGGATGGAACATTACCAAATTCATTCTATGAGGCCATAGTCACATTGATACCTAAACCGCACAAAGACTCAACAAAGAAAGAGAATTTCAGACCAATCTCTCTTATGAACATCGATGTAAGAATACTAAATAAAATACTTGCAAAACGAATACAGGAACACATCAAAGATATCATTCATCATGACCAAGTAGACTTCAATCTAGGCATGCAGGTATGATTTAATATTCAGAAATCCATCAATGTAATCCACCGTATAAACAAACTGAAAATAAAAACTCATATGATCATCTCTTTAGATGCAGAGAAAGCATTTGATAAAATCCAACACCCATTCATGTTTAAAGTTTTAGAGAGATCGGGGATACAAGGAACTTTCCTCAACATAATAAAGGATATATATACAGCAAGCCAATAGCCAAAATCAAAGTACATGGTAAGATACTCAAGGAAATTCCTCTAAAATTGGGAACAAGGCAAGGCTGCCCACTCTCTCCATATCTCTTCAATATAGTACTCGAATTTCTAGCCAGAGCAATAAGACAACAATAGGAGATCAAGGGTATCCAAATGGGAAAGGAGGAAATCAAGTTATCCCTATTTGCAGATGATATGATAGTGTACATAAGTGACCTTCAAAATTCCACCAGAGAACTCCTACAGCTGATAAACACCTTCAGCAAATTGGCTGGCTACAAAATTAACTCAAAACAGTCTATACTCTTCCTATACACAAATGGCAAGCTTGCAGAGGAAGAAATTAGGAAAGCCACACCCTTTACATTAGCCACAAGCAGTATAAAATATTTAGGAGTTACTCTAATTAAGCAAGTGAAGGACTTGTTTGAAAAAAATTTCCAAACTCTGAAGAAAGAGATTGAAGTTGACATGAAAAGATGGAAGGATCTTCCTTGCTCGTGGATCGGGAAAATTAACATAGTAAAAATGGCCATCGTACCAAAAGCAATCTTCAGATTCAATGCAATCCCTATCAAAATATCTATACAATTTTTAAAGACATTGAAAGTTCAGTTCAGAATTTCATATGGAAAAAAAAAAAAACCCAGAATAGCTAAAACAATCTTGTACAATAAAAGGTGCTCTGGAGGAATCGCCATACGTGATCTCAAACTGTACTACAAATCAATAGTAATTAAAACAGCATGATACTGGCACAGCAACAGGCTTCTTGATCAGTGGAATCGAATCAAAGACCCAGATATGAATCCACAAACATATGGTCATTTGATTTTTGACAAAGAAGCCAAATCCATTGAATGGAAAAAAGATATCATCTTCAACAAATGGTGCTGGTCTAACTGGAAGTCTATGTGTAAAAAAATGCAACTGGACCCATATTTGTCACCTTGCACAAATCTCAAACCCAAGTGGATTAAAAACGTCAAAATAAAACCAGAGACACTAAGTCAGTTAGAAGAAAAAGTGGGGAAGAGGCTGGAGCGTATTGGCACAGGAGACAACTTCCTGAACAGAACACCAACAGCCCAGGCCTTAATGTCAACAATTAATAAATGGACCTCATGAGGCTGAGAAGCTTCTGTAAGGCAGGAGACACTGTCAAGAGAACAAAGCAACAGCCTACAGACTCGGAAAAAGATCTTCACCAACCCTACATCTGACAAATGTCTAATATCCAAAATATATAAATTACTCAAGAAATTAAACACCACCAAACCAAAGAACTCAATTGAGAAATGGGGCTTGGAACTAAACAGAGAATTCTCAACAGAAGAATATCAAATGGCTGAGAAACACTTAAAGAAATGCTCAACCTCCTTAGTCATCAGGGAAATACAAATCAAAACAACTCTGAGATTCCATCTTACACCCATCAGAATGGCTAAGATAAAAAATTCAAGTGACACCACATGCTGGTGAGGATGTGGGGAGAGAGGAACACTCCTTCATTGCTGGTGGGAATGCAAACTAGTACAGCCACTTTGGAAATCTATCTGGTGCTATCTCAGAAAACTGGGAATAGGCCTTCCTCAAGACCCAGCTATTCCACTCCTTGGAATATACCCAGACGATGCTCCAGCACACAACAAGAGAATTTGCTCAACCATGTTCATAGCAGCCTTATTCATAATAGCCAGAACATGGAAACAGCCTAAGTTTCCCTCAGTAGAAGAATGGATAAAAATGTTGTGGTACATATACACTACGGAATACTACTCAGCTATTAAAAACAAGGAATTCCCGACATTTGTGGATAAATGGATTGAGCTAGAAATGATCATAATGAGTGAGTTAACCCAGAAGCAGAAAGACTCAAATGGTATATACTCACTTATATCTGCATACTAGCCCAAGGGGCATATCCTATGAAAGCCTTCCCTTACCAGGAAACTGGGACAGAGGGGAGGACATCCTATTGCGACTCTAGATGAGAGAAGCATGGGAGAATAGCAAAGTAGAAGAATCCAGTGTGTCCTAAAAACCTACAAGTAGAACATTATGCTAGGCAGATTTGGCCCCAAGGGTCCAGCTCAAACTAAGGCACCAGCCATGGATAATACAGGCGGTAAACTTTAAACCCCTACCCAGATCTAGCCAATGGTCAGAACAGTCTCCATACTTGAGTGGAGAGTGGGATATGACTTTCTCACGTACTCTGGTGCCTCACATTTGACCATGTCGCCTGGATGGGGAGACCTGGTGGCACTCAGAGGAAAGACAGCAGGTTATGGAGATGAGACTTGATACCCTATGAGAATATACAGGGGGAGGTAATCCCCCTCAGGAAAAGTCATAGGGGAGGGGAATAAGGGGAAAATGGGAGGGAGGGAAGAATGGGAGGATACAAGGGATGGGATAACCATTGAGATGTAACAAGATAAATTAATTAAAAAAGTTGTAAAACAATGAAACCAGTTTGTCAATCTAAAAAAGAAAAAGAATCTCATTGCTAAAACAATACTAATTTCACCCTAATTATCCAACTCTTTCCATCCCTTGATCAATAGTACTTTTTCATCTAAGTGTATACCTTGTAGAAATCACCTGTCTACATTGGTCAGTTAATGATGGTTGTCATTGTATATAGGTCTTGTTCATGTTACCATATTTTTTAAGTTCATGGTGGAAGCTTCCCTGTCATATAGAGGACATTATCTCACAGGAGATGTATTGGTATTCTGTCTCTAACAGTATTTCTATCCCCACTTATGTTACATTTCCTCATCTGTAGAAGTAAGGATGAACTGTATATCTCTCAGTTACTGTATGAATTATTTATTCTTCGTAGTTTGAGCAGTTTGTCACTCTCTGATGTAGTTTATATCTGCTGTGGAAATGAGCACCTTTGATGAGGGATGATAAGTCAAATTATTTATGGGTGTTAGGATAAGTATTTTTAGGCCATGAGGGGAAAGGACATGCCTAGTTTTGATGTGACTTGATGAGCTAGGGTGGATGGGAATGGGGACTTCACTTTCCTCAGGAATACAGGAGGGCAGATGTGAGAGAAGGAAGGAGGGTAGGTCTGAAAGCAGAGGAGAAATGGAGCTATGACTAGGATGTAAAGTGAATTAAAAAATAAATTGTATTAGTTTAGAAAAATCATAGTAGTAAGTTCTCTAGGAACTATGATCTTTCTTTAGTCATTCTTCTATTGCTTTAAAGAGACATTATGTCCAAGGTAACTTACAGAAGAAAACATTTAGTTGGTGATTGATGGGAAGTGTGTTAATAGGTAAGCATGGCAATGGAGCAGTAATGGGAGCTTATCTTCTAATCTTCATGCAGTAAGCAAAGAGAGGTTAGAGAATGGGCCGAGACCACAGTTATGAAAACTTCAAAGTTCACCCATGTGATACAACTCTTCAAAAAGGGCCACACTTCTTAGTTCTTCCTACATACTTTGTTAACTAGAAAACAAGCATTCATATATACGAGCCTATAATGGAAATCATCATTCACACCACTAAAGGCCTCATCCAGTTATGAGTAGATGATTAGGCTTATAGTACCAGGAATGAATTTCTTTCCTATTGAGTATGGTTTGAAATCCAGCTATATAGATGTAGCAATACTATTTGTGATATTTGCCTGTGTCTATATTTAGTGTGACTTGCAGAGCTTACATCAATGGAGGAGCAGTTGCTCCTACCATTTTTATAGATGTATAGGATATTCTCATATCATTGGACTAGGAATGTATAGTGTGATGTCTCCAAATATTATATCTAAATTGTGTAGTGTCTTCAAAAATTTTGTCCAGCTTTCAAGTTCTGGAAAGCAACCAAAACAATGGGAAGAGAACACATTATCTTAGTAATCTCTTTTATTTCCTTGATCAAAAATTTCAGAGGAACTTTCACATGCCAAGGACTTGGATATTGATAAATACTCCATGAATCTTGGTGAATAGTACTATCACTCCATGCAATATACATACCTGAATTTCCTAAACATAAGAAATAAAGCACAAGAAACAGAGACTGACTCCTTATTTTGGAATCAGAAAACTTGAGAATCCCTGAATTTGTGGAGAGCATGGACCTCCTGGAGAGCAGCCACAGTGGTAGCCACTGAAGCAGGTAGCTGGGAACGCAGGCAGGCTCCCACCTGAAGAGGTGTTTGGTGCAGTTTCCAGAAGATCTGGACAATGCTAGGTCCAGGGAAATGGAGAATGTGGATCTGGGCCCATGCAGGGGACCAAGCAGCTGTGAATACACCCTCCAGCTGCAGCGCTAAAGCTGTGCTCTCAGCTTGTCTGTTCTAAGAACTTGGAGGAAGGGTGCACACTTCCCAGCAGCAGGAAAGGTTCCCACCATTCTTAACCCGGGAGCTTTGTGTCTGAGACTGAACTGTGGATGGTGTATCTCCTGGCTGGAGCTACTGGCCCAAGAAAAGCACAGGAAAAGGGGTGGCTCTGATCCCAGACAGATCCGCTATTCCCTAACAATCCCCAAGGGGTTGTGTCCAGGTGAGTGTGAGTGCAAACCCTAAACCCACAGTCGAGGGTATTGGCCTCACCTGGGCCCCCTGTCTTCATCTCAGACCATTTGTGGCCATGCTGGCCCAGTGGGAATGGAGTGTATGGATCTGGGCCCACCAGTCCACAGAGAAACCCAGGGCCTTCACAGGGGACCAGGCAGCTGTAGACAACCACCCAGACACAGCGCTAAAGCTGCGTACCCAGGTGGTCTAATCTAAGAACATGGAAGAAGAGTGCATAGTTTTCAGCAGCTGGACAGGTTCCTGCCAGTGATAACCAGGAGCTTGGTATCTGAGACTGAACTGTGGGTAGTGTAACTCCAGGCTGCAGCTGCTGGCCCAGGAAAAACAAAGGAAAGCGGGTAGTTCTGACCTCAGACGACTTGCAAGTTCTGAGAAAGCCACAGGGACCGGAGACCACTAGAGTGTGAGCAAAAAGCCAAAACCTGGAGCCAAGAGTGTTTTGCATCAAGTGTGCCACCTGTCTTCCTCTCTAACCATCTTCAGGCCACCGGTCCAGGGGGAACAGAGAGCATAAATCAGGCTCGCCACTCCACGGAGAGACCCAGGGCCCACACAACAGCCCAGGAAGCTGCAGAGACATCTCCAGCCACAGCATTAAAGCTTCCCACCGTCAAGTGTGCGTGCTGGTGTGCGTGCCACACTTACCCATGCTCTGTCATTCTCTCTGGCCAATCTGTGGGCCTGTTGGCCCTGGCAGAATGGAGAGCATGGATCAGGGTCCCAACGTCAGAGACATCAAGATGACTAGAACTCAGTGCAAAACCATAAACAACAAAACCCCAAAATAAAAAGTACTCCAAGAAAATTGTCACAGGAAACAAGCTGATGTAGCCATTTTATTATCTAATAAAATAGACTTTACACCAAACCTAATCAAAAGAGATGAGGAAGGACACTTTATACTCGTCAAAGGTAAAGTCAAGGAAGATGACACCACCATTGTGAACATCTACACTCCCATTACAGGGTAACCATATTTGTAAAAGACCTATTAACAAAGCTTAAACCACTCAGGATTGGTCCCCACACATTAATAGTGGGAGATTTCAACACCCCACATTCACTGAAGGATAGGTCATTGAAACAGAAACTAGGCCGAGAAATAATGACATTAACCAACATCATGAATCAAATGGATCTAAAATTTATCTACAGAACTTTTCACCCAAACACAAAGAATTATACCTTCTTCTCAGCACCCCATGGAACCTTCAACAAAATTGATCACATAGTAGGTCACAAAGCAAGCCTCAAAAGATTCAAGAAGATTGAAAAAAAACATGTATTCTGTCAGATCACCGTGGTCTACGGCTAGCCTTCAACAACAAAAGAAATAACAAAAGCCTACACACAGATGGAAACTAAAAAACTCTCTACTTAATGACACCTGGGTCAGGGAAGAAATAAAGAAAGAAATTGAAGACTTCCTGCAACTCAATTAAAATGAAGGAACAACATATCAAAATTTGTGGAACACATTGTAAGTAATGCTAACAGGAAAATTCATAGAACTAAGTGCCTTTATAAAGAAATTGAAAACATCACAAATAAGCAACTTAATCACACATCTGGAAGTCCTAGAAAAAATAGAAGCAGAAACACACAAGAGGAATAGACATCTCGAAATAATCAAACTCAAGGCTGAAATCAATAAATTAGAACAAATAGAACAATTCAAAGAATCAACAAAATCAGGAGCTGGTTATTTGAGAAAATTAATAAGACAAACCATTAACCAAACTAACTAAAAGGCAATGAAACACTACACAAATCAAGAAAATCAGAAATGAAAAGGGAGATATAACAACAGACACTTAAGAAATACAAAGATAAAATCCTACTTTAAAGGCATGTATGCCACAAATGGACAATTTTCTTGATTGATTCCACTTGCCAAAATGAATCAAGATCAGATGAACCAATTAAATAGTCCTATTTATCTTTTAGAAATAGATGCAATCACTCATATTCTCCCAACCATAAAAAGCCCAGGCACAGATAGTTTCAGCACAGAACTCTACCAGACCTTCAAAGAAGAGCTAATACCAATACTCTTCAGGCCACTCCAAAAGATAGAAAGGATGGAACATTACCAAATTCATTCTATGAGGCCACAGGCTCATTGATAGCTAAACCTCACAAAGACTCAACAAAAAAAGAGAATTTCACATCAATTTCTCTTATGAACATTGACACAAAAATACTCAATAAAATACTCACAAAACAAATAAAAGAACGTGTCAAAGATATTACTCACCATGACCAGGTAGGCTTAATTCATGGCATGTGGGGATATTTTAATCTATGGAAATCCATCAATGTAATCCACCATATAAACAAACTGAAAGAGAAAAACCACATTATCATCTCCTTAGATGAAGAAAAATATTTGACAAAATCCAAAGCCATTCATATTTAAAGTTTTGGAGAGATCTGAAATACAAGGCTCATACCTATACATCATAGAGGCTATATATACAGCAAGCCAATAGCCAACATCAAAATAAATGGTGCGATACTCAAGGAAACTCCTCTAAAATTGGGGACCAGACAAGGTTGTCCATTATCTCCATATCTCATGAATATAGTTCTTGAAGTTTTAGCCAGAGCAATAAGACAACAATAGGAGATCAAAGGGATCGAAATGGGATCTCTATTTGCTGATGATATGATAGTGTACATAAGTGACCCCAAAATTCCACTGGAGAATTCCTACAGCTGATAAACACCTATAGCAAATTGGCTGGATACAAAATTAACTTTAAAAAGTCAGTAGCCTTTCTATATATTAATGACAAACATGCAGAGGAAGAATTTAGGAAAATTACACCCTACACGATAGCCACAAGCAATATTAAATATCTAGGAGTAATTCTAACAAAGCAAGTGAAGGACTTGTTTGAAAAAACATTTAACTCTCTGAAGAAAGAGATTGAAGATGACATCAGAAGATGGAAGGATCTCCCTGGCTCATGGATCAGAAGAATTAACATAGTAAAAGTGGCCATCTTACCAAAAGCAATTTACAGATTTAATGCAATGCCTATGAAAATACCTACACCATATTTTAAAGACATTCAAAGATCAATTCTCTACTTAATAGGGAAAAACAAAAATTCCAGAAGAGCTAAAACAATATTATAAAATAAAAGGTACTCTGGAGGAACCTCCATACCTGATCTCAAGTTGTACTATAGAGCAACAGTAATTAAAACAACATGATACTGGCACAGCAACAGGCTAGTTGATCAATGGAATCAAATCAAAGTCCCAGAAATGAATCAACACACATATAGTCACCTGATTTTGACAAAGAAGCAAAATCTATTCATTGGAAAAATAGCCCTGGTCCAAGTGGATGTCTACATGTAGAGAAATGCAATTAGATGCAAATTTATCACTATGCACAAAACTCAAATCCAGTGGATTAAAGACCTCAACATGAAACCAGAGACACTAAATTGGTTAGAACAAAGAGTGCGGAAGAGCCTAGAACAGATTGGCACAGGAGAAAACTTCCTGAACAGAACACCAACATCCCAGGCTTAAGGTCAACAATTAATAAATGGGATCTCATGAGGCTGAGGAGCTTCTGTAAGACAAGAGACACTGCCAACAGAACAAAGTGACAGCCTACACACTGAGAAAAGATCTTCACCAACCCTACATCTGACAAAGGTCTAATATCCAAAATATATAAAGAACTCAATAAATTAAACACCAGCAAATCAAATAACCCAATTGAGAAATGGCGCTCAGAACTAAACAGAATTCTCAACAGAGGAATATAGAATAGCTGGGAAACACTTAAAGAAATGCTCAACCTCCTTAGTCATCAGGGAAATGCAAATCAAAATGACTCTGAGATTATATCTTACACCCATCAGAATGGCTAAGATGAAAAACTCAAGCGACACCATATTCTGGCAAAGATATATATAGAGAAGAACTCTCCTTCATTGCTGGTGGGAACGCAAACTTGTACAACCACTTTGGAAATCTATATGGCACTATCTTAGAAAACTGGGAATAGGGCTTTCTCAAGACCCAACTATCCCAGTCCTTGGAATATACCCGGAAGATGCTCCTCCACACAACAAGGTCATATACTTAACCATGTTCATAGCAGCCTTATTTATAATAGCCAGAACCTGGAAACAGACTAAATGTCCCTCAGTTGAAGAATGGATAAAGAACTGTGATACATTTACACCATGGAATACTACTCAGCTATTAAAAACAAGGAAATCCTGAAATTTGTGGACAAATAGATGGAACTAGAAATGGTCATACTGAGTGAGTTAATCCAGAAGCAGAAAGACTCACATGGTATATACTCACTAGCCCAAATGCATGTCCCATGAAAGTCTTCACTTACCAGGAAATTGGGATATATGTGAGAACATCCTACTGGGACTCTAGGTAAGGTAAATATAGGAGATGAGGAAATAGAAGCACTCAGTGGGTCCTAGAAACCTACAAGAAAAACATCATGATGGGTAGATCAGGGCCCAGGGGGTCTGCTCAAGCTATTACACTATCCAAGGACAATACAAGTAGTAAACATCGAACACCTACTCTGATGTAGCCAATGGACAGGACATTCTCCAAAGTTATGTAGAGAGCATGCACTGACTTAGACATGAACTCTGGTACCCCATATTTGACCACCTGCTCTTGGTGGGGAGGCCTGATGGCACTCAAAGAAAGAATAAGCAGGCTACTAGGATGAGACTTGATAGCCTATGACCATATAGTTGGGGAGGAGTCCTCCTCGGTCATAGACCTAGGAGAATGGAATAGCATGAAAGTGGGAGGGTGGTGGAATGGGAGGATACAAATGATGGAATAACAGTTGAGTTGTAATCTGAGTAAATTAATAAAAAAAAGAAAAGGAAACAAAATAAAATAAAAAAACTAAGGTAGAAGAACATATGGTAAAAGAAAGACAAGAAAAAATATAAATAAAATAAAAATAAAGAATATAAAGTATGCTTTAATTTAAAATATTGAAAATGCTAAGATAATAATTTACAATAATTAAAATTAAATATAATAGACATGTAAAATATTATTTTCTGAGGAAACTCCAAATATACCAATGAATTAGTTTTTTGTAGTCCATCTATTTCTGAGCTTGCATCCTGTCCTTAAGTTTGTTTCTTTTATGATACTTCCTTGGGGAAAACAAAATTTTCATTTGTAAGTGGTTATTAATTGGATATTACTTTGGTTTGGGTTTGGAATAGGTACATGAGTCCAGTTATCCTTTCAGCTTTAGGATCCTCTCTGGTGCAGGACCTGTGCATGCTGACCTGTCAGTTAATGTGTGTAGATCTTGTTTATGGAGAGGGCTTTATTTTCTTGGGGTCCTTCATCTCCTTTGCCTCTTACACTTTTCACATCCCTTTCTGTTCTGGTGCCTGAGACCAGAGAGGAGTGATTTTATGGAGATTTGCAATTTGTAACTGAGGGTTTCATTATTCCTCACTCTGCGTAATATCTGACTCTATATTTGTTCCCATCTTCTGCAAGAGGAAGAAATCTAATAACGACTTTATGAGGCACTGATATATATGTATTACAGGATGGCATTAGGAGTCATTTTATTGCTATATTTTTAAAGCATTAATAATTGGTTTTACCTTAGATCCCTGGTCTTTGTTGTCTCAGATTCTTGGTTACTGAACAATGGTGGAATCAGTTTGACAACATGCAATGGGACTTCAGTCAAGCCAAAATTTTGTTGGTTACTCCCACAAATTTTGTGCCACCATGGCACTAGCATATCTCACAGGTAGGACCCTATTATCATTCAAAAGTTTTATTTCAGGATTGGTGTTTATAGTTCTCCTCTGGTAGAATGCAGAGTATGAAGTCATTTTCTCAAATAAGGTTTCTGTTCCCAACTAACTATATCATACGTGAAGTTGACAATAAACCATCAATGACAAGCTCCCCAAACACACATACACACACATCCTTACATATATTTTATATACACTTCATGAGATTATGTTTTACTGTAGCCTTTTCAAGTTTATTTCTCTTTCTTCTAATTTTCAGATTCTGTTTCCTCAAATAACCCTCCCAATCTTGGGTATATATACAAAGATTCAATTTCCTACTGCAGATATATTTGCTCAGGATTCATTTGGAGTTCTCAGGTTCAAGCCATCATTTAAACAACACATCAAATATTTAAAAACACAAACACAAGTCTCTATATCACCAATTGTCTATGCTACCTAGGATGAATAACACCCCCCAGTGGGCATTACTGACTTCAGTCACCACATTTATGCTAGTCAGATGGAAGGACTGACTTGGTGAATGTTGGAGGAGGCCTGACACCTTTTAATGGCAGGGAGGGGTAGTTTATGTCTTTCCACAGGACAAACCTTGCCCCATCTGAGTACCCTGCACATAATGTCTGACACAACTGCTCTGGTAAAAAAGATGACACATCTGGCAATCATGTATAAGGCAAAGAGGAAACAGTACAGATACCTGAAGACAAGCAAGCAGATCACTTCGAAGGACATCAACATCCACAGTGCTGCCACATAAGCTCCTTCACTGTCATTCTAATGGTTGTTTTAACCCTACTTAATAGTAATGCCCTGAACTCCATGTCTCTCAGCTTGTATCCACAGCTAAGCCAGAGCTAACTCATCATAACTTTGCTTTACAGCAAAACCAAATGGAGAAACAAGTATGATGAATAACATCCTTGAGCAAATACATTCAGTATATTGTTGGTTTCCTCCTTTTCACTACAAACATTAAAACCTCCCACCACTTCTTTTGTGCCCCTAGCAGCCACTTTCTGCACGCTATGGTGCTCCAAAATTACTTTGATAACACCAGTGGATGCCAATAATGACACCCATACTGATCTTCATTACATTTATCTTTTCAATCAAATAGCTGCCCTACTCCTTTGCCTTTCCCTTAGGCCTATACCAACGGATTACTGATGTGTTGCCTATCAAACTATTACTGGATTAACTTGTGTATTAAACCTTTTATTCTTTTGGTGTAAGAGAAGGATAACCTCTTGCATAAACATCCCCTGCCATGTGTTTGCACCCCTAATGTGATTATTCCACAGGTTTATCTCTACAAGCAAGAGGAAGTAGCACTATTGATACAAGCCAGACACATACAAGAGATATTTCCCCATTTGCTGGTAGGAATAAGATTTACCTGTTCCTTGGATTTGCTGGACCATGACAGTGACCATTATCCAGACATATCTGGCTGGAGACAAACTTGGTCCAGTGAGAACATCCACAATTGACAGACTTGAATCCCTACAGATACAGATGAACTCTCTTGCTGGAGTCATGCTTCAAAACATGAGAGCATTAGACCTAATAATGGCTAAACATGGGTCTTGCAGGATATTATGATATTATGTAAATGCATTAAATGTTGTTGAGACTAACATTAAAACCTTCAAAACTTTTCATAATGATTTGCTCTTGAGATTTCAACCCAATGAACAATTAAGGTGGTTTAATACTTTTTTTCCAGGTTCCTACCTCTTATGATCCCACTCATTATGCACAACAGGTTTTGCTAAAATTATTAGCTATCAGGTTATGATCTGGAACCCTCTGATACAAATGATAAGGTTCTCAAAAAACCTATGATGATACTGTTCCATTATAATATAAAACAGATGTAAAACAGAAAGATGTTGGATGATCATCTATTAAGGTCACAGTCTACCATATCAACATAACTATCCAAGCTCAGTGCAAAATGGAGGACTCCCCTTTTCAGGAGGATTTCCTGTTATCTGCTGACCCTACCTAGGATGTCAATAGGCACAGATGACTGATGGTAGTCAGAGTATGACCCTGCACAAGAGCTATGTGATTCAATGCATGAGTCTCACTCTTTTGCTTGCCCATATTATAATTAGGTACTGTGTTAAGACCGTTCAGTCTTTCCTTCTTTTAACCCTAAGACCCTTTATGTAACTCATCCAAGCAACAATAAAATGAATTGTTTCTCTGAACCTGATCTTGGAAAGGCATTTCTATTATATTCATGTGCCATCCAAACCCCATTCATTGCTTCTGCTCCCTTTGTCCTTGTGAGCCAATGATTTCCAGAAGAGTGGAGGAAAACAACTCTTCACAGATGTGATTCTAGCATAAGAAGTAAGGGTCTTAGCATTCCTTTCCCTTAGTAGAGAAGGTGAAAGTTAGTTTTTTAAGAATTGTGTATGTTGGTAGTTTAACCAGCTCTAGTGGATGGTGCTATATCAGGGAGTAGATGGCCAGCATATTTTTTGCTTTGTGGTTAGCAAAAATAATAGAAAGATCATAAGATAGGAAGGAAGATATGAGATAATCTTTGAGCAGTTATGTGGATGGTTGTGGTTGAACATAATATAAAAACAATAAATTCATGTTCGCAATTCTCAAAGAATTACAAAATATTTTAAAAATATAATTTTAACTTCAATTTTAAATTCAATGTGTGCGTGTGTGTATGTGTGTGTGTGTGAGAGACAAGGTATTGTGAGTGGAACATATTTTAGAATGTGATGGCATTCTGTAGCACATGGTTTTCCCTCCTATAACTTAGCTCCTAGAATAAAGCCTCATGAGACTCATTAACTATTATACAAATACTTAAGTAATGTAGCTATCCTTTTCTCCAACTGGATCCTAACTTTTAATAACCCATTATACTAACCCACGTTTTGCCATGTGGCTGGTTACCTGAGCTAAGTCCCCATGTGTCCATCTTCCTCATATCTTGCCACCTGAATGTCATGCACCTGGCTTTATCCCAGAATCCCTTATGCCTGCTGAATATTCCACCTATTCCCCACCTCAGCCAAAGACCATACGTTTTTTAAATTAGTAGGTGCTGCATCCATAAAATACACAAGAGACTCCTTATACACAATTCTTAACTGTTTCACTCTCTCTAGCCTTTGTACTTGAAGTGCATTGTTCAAAATAGAATTTTTCTTTTGTTACTTATAAGGTTTGGAAACTAAAAACTTATATTTCCACAAAAGGAATAAAAGGAGAAGTGATGTGTTTTCCAGCTGACAGATATCATTATCTGAAACACTGTGAAGATTACATGTCTTCTCTAACAAAACACACACGATGCAAAAACAGAAAAATTAGGCTTAGGTAAAATAAAAGCATGTATTCTTTATATTATAGATGAGCCATGTGAAAAATACTTTTTTCCTTGATATTCCAAACTGGGAATAAACTATATTACAAGAGGGAACATGAAAATAATTTGTCATCCAGGGTTTTGAATGCTGAATTATTAAGGAGAATGATATTGATATATATATATATATATATATATATATATATATATATATATATATGCCCTAATAACAACAGTAATCAGACATTGGCATTCCCAGGTTGCTTGTGTGTTCTGGGTGTCCAATCAACTTTGCATACAGGGCTGCTGTACTTGAAGCAATGAGGCTTAGCCAGGCAGGTGGGTTAGTAATATCTCAGTAAAGCAGTGTGTATTGGGAGAAAATTCTTCTCCAAGATATTTTTCAGTAAAACAGCTCTCTTTTATGCAGGGGGGCGGGGCGGGGAAAGCATAAGGATGTTATAAACCTTGGGGAAGTTGTTAGGGATTTACTGAGTCAATGTACATCATTGGGAATGTTTCATTTACATGTAGAAAAATTATATGTGTTTGTTGGATATGCCCTTATGAGGAAAAAGAAAAGTTTTAACCTGAAACCTGGACACTAGGCTAGTGGCTACTTCAAGGGTGGCAGAGGTTGTGGTTACAAAGCTTTGTGCACCCTGGCATGCAGGCACAGAAGACAAAGGCAGCAGTCCTCACTCCTGCTGGTCTCAATATATGTTTTTGGATACATCTTGACGTTACAATTGCTCTGCACTGGCTCCCCAAGTTGCATGGCTCATTTGCCCCACAAGTTTGTTGAAGTTGCTGGCATGGCCTCTAATTGTGATATTGTTTTGAAATGAAATGTCATTTTCATTTTTTATTCTTGCTTTAATTTTTATTCATGATTTAATCATTTAAAAGCTTTTTGCTTTTTATTGTGTTTTATCTTGTATCTCAGCAGTTCATAAAATGATATGTGATCTGCTGGAGCTTGAGTTAAAGGCAGTTGTGAGCCACCCAACCAGAATGCTGGAAAATTAATCTCTGAGTTCTTTCCAAGAGAAGCCTTCACTACTGAGGTATCTCTTCTAGTCTCTTATATTTGCTCAGTGCGGATTCACTTAAAAACTACTTGGTAAATGAAATTATTTGGTAATAACATTAGGAATGAGTGAAATGTTCTGTTCTGTCTTTCTTGGAGACACTTGAAGTGGATTTTGAGCCAATCTATTGTTGAAACTATTATTTGTAGCTTTCATATTTTCAACCTTATATAATACCTTACATTCCACTCTAAAATTTACACTTATTCTCCCTTTAATCATAAATCATTAACATTAATTTAAAAGTGAAAACAGGAAATTATTGGCAAGTAACTTGTATGAACCAAAATACTGATGCTTCCATGTGCTCTCCAATTTAAACACAACACACAATACCTGTCACTCAATGGCTTAGGGAGCATATGCAGTAAATAAAAAGATCTGGAGTTGTTTTGATTGAGATATTAGCTAATTATGATAGTTCTGGGGAGATATCAACTGGGATACATGAATCAAAAATGAATAATGGCCTGATGATGTTTGAAACAACAGATTCATATTCTGGTGTAAGAAAGAGCAAACATCTAATATTTATAAGATATTAAAACTTACTCTTCAAATATTTTCATAGACAAATAGAGAACTTACACATCTGCTAAACTTATAGATTCTTCATATTCTTGTTTGAAGTCAGAATGGAAAGCTGGTTCCCTTTTAGAGGTTACTACCAAATCATTTTTAGCATCTGAGTTGGATATGTGATTAGTAAGTGAGATAAATTCTTGATTCAATGCCTTTCTAAAGAAAATTATGCTATGTAATTTGCATATTTGTTCTTAATTTGAAAAGCAATTTTGGAATTTCAACCTTATAAGTCATTCTTCCCTGAAGAAAAATGCTATTTAAATGAGTAATAAGTTACAAAAAATTTCCCATCTTTATATATCAAGATATTTAATAAGATATGATTTCCAAACCTTCTGAAGATTGAAAATATCATGAAAAGTTTATGGCAATTTGATTAGTCATTTTCTTCTGTTCCTCACTCAAGAATGTATTTGTGATTGTTTTCTTCATAAGATAGAATTGAAAACTATTAGTTGATAAAAGAAATGCTGTGCCTACTGAAGTTTCACATCTCACTAATCGTCTCATTTGTGAAATTGTAGTGGCATGCATACATCCACCTTTCAAATGGTAACATAGTATATGCACGTATGTTTGTCATTAGATTTGCCAAGTCATTCAAAGCTCACATACTGGTGAAGTGTTATTTTTTCAGTTTGTACGACAGGTAAGACATAAATGTGTTGCATTATACTGTATTAAATAGAATAAAATATTTCCAAGTTTATTGCATTATCAGCCATAGTGCTTATAATTTGCCTCACAAATGGAACAATTGTTATACTGGCCTACAAAGGCTTTTCAGATATTTCAAATTCTTTCTCATTTATTCTCTCATTTAACATATAGTATTTTTTCTAAAGTGGCAAAACTGAAGCTCTTACAGATTACTTGACTTTCACAATACTCATTGATTAATGTTCAAGTCAGATTTCAAAGTTAACTCTTCCTCACAGATTAGTGCCCCCCCCCCGTTGAATCTACATTGAAATAATAATATTGTTCCTTAAACTTGGGCTACCAGTATTGGCAGGGAAAAAAGTCTTCCCACATAATAAAAAGGATATTGTAAACACAAATGTAATAAACTGAAATTACATTGGATACAAAGATGCTAAAGATAAAATTTTACTAAACCAGTGAGATGAGCATAATCCTTATTAAACACTCAGTCTAAGGAGCATCTTACATACTCTATTTGGGTATTTTCTACCCATGCAATGGAGAAGGACATCTTCTCTCTTTTTTTTTTTTAAATCTAAGGCAAGTTCTTGCTGAATAATATTGCTTTTAACAATCACTACACTCTCATCATAGTATACTTTGGGGACTTATAAAATATGTAGAAATCAATCATATTCAATAAAAAAGAAAAAAACTACATTTTGGTTTAGGAATATTTTACCTACCCCTGAAGTAACTGCTGTTTTAGGTAATGTTTTATTTTTACTAAATTTTAGTTTAAAAATTAAAGTTACAAATTATGCATTTCTCATAATTATTTATTTTGATAGCTAAATCATTACTAACATGCATCTAAAATCATGTTAATTAAAACATAACTATTACACATATTTTAGTTGCCTACTTTATTTTCATGAGGTGTGCTTTCACTGATGACAAACAAGGTTGCTTCGCATATATGAGACAATCATTTAAGAAAAGTCCGTATAGTATTATTCTCCAGCTTTTCAACCACATGATATTAATTGAACTGATTCTATGTTTTTGAAAAATTTGTCTATGTCCAAATATTTTATTTGGATGATTACTTTTTATTATTTCATTTACATTATCAAGAAGAAGGATATAGATAGATATTTAGTTTTGAAGCTCAAACATAGAGTCAGAGAAAAAGCCAAAAAAGTAAATATACAAACAAAAAAGATAGTAACTCAGTGGATGATATGCTGTGTCCCGACAGGGATTTCTAGAAAAAGATACATGTGCAAACAGGTAATTTCAACATTATATTTATGTAACAGATATGAATTTCAGGTTTTAGGGAGAAAGAAACAGTAACAATTGCTTGTTGATAAAAAGGAAGTTTTACTTTTCTCTAGTGGTTGTTTGTCTACTTCTGCTGTTATGCTGGTTGGTTGATATGAGCTTAATAAAGTCATGGATGGTTTGAGGGAAGAAAAAATCATTTTTACTCTGTCTTTTATTTTTGAGATTATAATATAAGTACATAATTTCACCCTTTCTTTTCCTTCCTCCAAACCCTCCCATATATCCTTCCTTGTTCTCTGTCAAATTAATTGCCCTTTGATTTGTCAATTTTTGTTATATATGTATATACATGTGCATATACATATATTCTCTAGTAAAATCTACAAAATTTGTAAAGTGTTATTTGTGCCTTGCTGTTATGGGATGACAATTTGATATTAGAAAGCTAATTTATGTTCTCCTGCCTGGGGAAGTTTATTCTTCTACTCTCAGAATTCCTTAGTTTCCTATAGCACTTGTATAGAATTGAAGTATCTGTCTTTTTCCATGCACTTTGACACGGAAGAAATATTTCTTTGATGATAGATGAGAACTACACTTATCTGTGTGTATAAGAACAGATGTTTATAATATTGTTAGGCATTCTTCATGATTTACAAAGAGGTTGTTATATGTACTCAAAGACTTATGACTTCACTAGCATTGGGAAATGGATTAGTTTTCCAGAATCAGGAATGACTTGTTGAATGGCTGGTGAGTCCATACTGGTTATGGCTAAGCTATTGGTGTCAATATCATGTGCTTACAAATATTCTGTATTCATAAGCCTCATATCTGAGTAGGACTCTTGGTTGCTTCCTCTTTTGAAAGCATGAATGTGCCTTTTGCCACCATTAAAGCTATTTCTGAGAGACAAAGCACCCAGGTCATTTCTAGCTAAGGGTTGTCTGAGCTGTATATATGAAGATCATGTTGTCTTCTGCAGTAAGAGCATATATTTCACATCTAGTGGCAAGTAAGAGCAACAGAAGTAGACTGTAATGGTTTTAGAGGTAGCAACGATCAGCAACTTAAACGGTGCTTCTTATGTTTCGTATGGATTTTTTATTAATTTGTTATCTAGTCTTGGCTCTTAGACAGAGAATTGTGAGACCAGATTAGAAAACTTACTAAAAATATAAGCACACACAAACACACACAAATATATGCATGTGTGTATTATATATATGCATGTATGTATTTCATATAATGTATACTTATTTTTAAGTAGACAGTTAACAGTATGAATATTTATCATATTTTCAGATATCCTTGTATTTATTTTATATTTATCCCTCCTTCTGTTTTTACCTTTATCTCCTTCCGTAACTAGAGCTCGTAATTTCCCATTGATTCAGCCATTTCACATGTACTCTCTTCTCCTCTCTATTTCTCTTGCACACAACTACCCTAAAAATGGTTATTTTTGTTTCCAAATTTCTGCAGTTATTTCAGGATATATACACAGTTCTGAAGATTTGGAACTAGGTACCTCCAATGCATGAAAATATTCTGTTGGTTTTTCTGAGTCAAAATAGTTTTGTTCTAGTTCAATCTGCAAGGTCCCTGGTTTCAATTTTTCAAGGTGAGTAGTATTTTATAGTGCATATGTACCAGAGTTTCGTTTTCCAATATCTAGGGCATTACCCATTTCCTAGTTGTTTTGAAGAGTCTAGCAATGAATATGTGGGGTAAGTATTTGTGGAGAAAGATGTTGAGTCTTTTGTGTTATATAATGTATATTATAGTTGTATCATGTGACAGATTTGTTTAGAATATTGAGAAATCTCCACACTAATTTCCATAGAGTTTAGACAAGTTGAAATCCCACCAACAATGAATGAGGATTCCCCTTTCCCTATAAGCTTATGGTATTCGTTGATGGTTATTTTGTTGTACTTTGCCATGCTGCATAAAGTAAGATGGAATCTCAAAGTTATTTTGATATGGATCTCCAAATATTGTGGATGGTAAACATCTTTCAAAGTATTTCTCAGGCAAGTTTTCACTTACTTTGAGTACACTCTGTTCAAGACACCAGACAATTTTCAGATGGGTAATGTTTTTGTTGTTTTTGAGTTCTTTATTGATTCTGGTTATTTTTTGTCAGATGTATAGCTTACAGAGTCTCAGCGTTCCTATAGGCTTCCTCTTCATCTATTTGATAGTTTTTGTTTTGCAGAATAATTTATAAATGATTGGCTCTATATCATATTTGAAAGCCTGCTAAATTCTGTCCTCAAATTTTTTTAATCTGGAAAGTTTATTATTACAATTTCAATCCCCTCATTTGTTATAAGTTTATTTTGGTAGTTGACTTTCAAAGTTGGCTTAAATTTGGTGATTTGGTTGAATCAAACATTTCCTTTATTATATTTATATTCCCATATTTATATAATTTTAGGATTTTATGTATTATAACATTCTCATTTCCCTAAAAATAGCCTGGATTTATTTTTTAATCTGTTGTAGTCTTTCTCTGTTCACTTCTGATTATGATATTTTTTTGCTTCTCTCTTTTTCCCTTTTTAATAGTTCCACCAAGTTTCTATCAATTCTATTTATAATCTCAGAGACCCACCTGTTACATTCTTTGATATGTTGTAGTGTTTTATTTAATATTTATTTTTTTGTAAATTAAAAATATATAATACACCCAGACCACAGTTTCTTCTCCTTCCACACTTCCCAATCTCCTTTCATCCTCTCCCACATAGATTCTCCATCCATATACATTTATCAAAAAAGCAGACCTCAAAGAAACAATCCCAAACAAGCCAGAACAAAGCAAAATAAGACAAGGCAAAATCTTTCATATTGTGTTTGGGCAAGGCAATACAGTTAAAGGAAAAAATCCTAAGAGCAGATGAAAGAGTCAGAAACATACCAACCCCACTGTTAGAAGTCACTCACAAACTACAGGATAATAGTCATAACATACAGGCAGAGGACCTGGTACAGTCCAGTGCATGTCTCATGCTTGCCACTTCAGTGTCTGTGAGCTCCTATGAGCTCCACTTAGTTGATACCTTGGGCCATGTTCTCCTGGAGTCGTCTATCATTTCTTTCATATCTGGAGCTGCCAAACTCTGATAGGAGGGACCAGGTAGTGATCTACAACTTAGATTTACGCCCTTCAGTGTCTGGATGGCCAGATTCTCTTTGTTTCTATGGCATTGACTTCTGCTCTCCTTTTTATTGCTTCTTTCTATTGTCTAGGTATGGATTTGATGTGTTCTTGTTTTTCCAATTTTTCGAATTGCAACATTAAAACAACTATTTGTGAGTTCTAAATTTTTTTCCTAGGAATGTTATCAATGTATGCCAGAGGTTTCATTGTATTTTCATTTTCAATTAGTTGTAGAAAACTTTCTATTTCTTTCTTGAGTTCTGCGTTAATACATGTATTTTTCAGTAATGAGTAATTTAATCTCTACCAGTCTATATAGTTATTAAATATTAGTTTGATATCAGCTTAAAATTATATTTGATTGTTTTAAGACTTGTTACTAGAAGATATTTTACCTTTTGAATTTGTAGAGATAGGATTTTTGTCCCATGATATTGTTTATTAATGAAGAGGCTTATGTGTGCTACTATACTCCTTGGTGATTTGGTGAAATATTCTGTATATATCTGTTATATATATTTGATGAATGATACCAGTTAATTTAGATTTTACTTATTTATTTTTAATCCAGATGATCTACCTATTGGAGACAGTGGAGTGTGGAAATTATCAGCTATTACTGGATTATTTTACTCCATGTTCATCCATTAGTCAGTTTTTTGTTTGTTTTTTAATGAAGTTACATGCACTAGAGATTGGTTCATATTTCTTTAGGATAATAAAATCTTGGTTAACCGTTTCTCTGATTAAAATAGAGGTTCTCATCGTCTCTTCCAATTAATTTTAGAATTTTAGTTTTACATCTTTTTAGGAGAGCTGGGCCTGGTTGTTTCTGGTCTCATTTTCTTGGAAATCTCATATCCTTACTTTTACTCGAGGGCAGTACCTATGTTTAAAACAATAATATGCTTGTTGTAGACAATAATATTTTCTTTCTTGATAAACCTGTGTCTTTACATAGGATAATCAAGGCCATTTTCTCTTAAAATTATTGTCAAAATATGAGTTAATTGAAGTTACTCTGTTGTTGATATTTGCTCTGTTGATGTTCTCAGTGGTACTATGTGGTTTCATAAGAATGAATGGCTTTGTATTTCTTTTACCAGTCCTTCTGCTGGGGAACTATCTCCTCTCTCTGCTCATTCTACTTTTTAGCAATAAAGTCCCTTATTTATTCATTTTATATGATTTTCTGGATATAATTTTTATAGACTGTTTAAATTGTGGAACATTTTTACTTCTTTAATTTCTCCCTTAATTATGACATAGTTTTGCATGGTATATTAGCCTAGGCTGGCTCTCATAGTATTTTAAGGCATGCAATGCATTGCTCTAGGATTCTTTGGTTTTCAAAGTTTAATTGATAAATAAGCCACTATTCTGATGCGTTTTATTTTATGTGTGACTTCTTTTTTTGCAGATTTCAGTACGTTTTTTTATTTGTTGTTGTTGTTGCTGGTTTTTTTTTTGTTGTTGTTATCTATATACATACTTAACTATGTTTTGCCCTTAGTATTGTCTACTTGGTGTTCCTGATGCTTCTTATATCTCTATGGTTATACTGTTTTTTTTTTTTTTTTTTTTAATTTAGGAGAGTTTCATTCTAAGGCCTTATTCAAAATCAGTTATATTACATTGACTTGGAAAAATTTCTTCTCATCTATGTCTATGTTCTTATGTTTCAGATTTTCACAGGTGTCACATATTTCCGATGTACTTTTTTCTTGAAAATATGTATGTTTATAACCATTGCGTATTGATATAGGTGATCAACTTTATTTTCAATCCTGATTATTATATCTTGTGCTTCATTCAACTTTACAGTCTTTCTGCTAAGTTTTCTAGTTATGTTATTGGATATTTCAATTCTATCTTCATTTCACATTGTGTTCTGTTCAATGTTTCTCTCTGATTAGTGACTTATGTACTGAAGTCATGGATTGTCCGTGTTATTTCCACCAGCCTTATGCTTGTATTTCCTTCAGCATCATTCAATTATCTATTCTCCTGAAGTTTCTTTTTATTAACCCTATTAAATTCTTTGAATACTTTGGTGAATCTGATGATTGTTATTTTAAATTCTGTATTCTTGGATAATGTAGCTAATTCTCATTGGCAAACATTTATATGGGACTGGTGGATGTTGGAAAAAAGATACTCTGTTGATATTTCATGTTGTTAGTATTTTTTCAGTAAGATTTGAGCACAAAGACTATTTTTGTTAGTTTTAAGTCTGGTATTGAAAGAGCAGTATGCTGCAGAAATAAGAATCTATGTGTGGTTTGGATATAGAACTTGGTGGTGCTTCTGTGTAATGGAATCAGTTGGACATAGAGGCTAGTGAACAAGATTTGGCTTTTGGACTTATCCTGTTGTTTCAGGGTATATCAGGCTCGCAAATAGGCATGGCATGGGAGGGGCTTGTGGCTGAGTTTAGGTAAAGGAGATCCAGCAAGAAGCTTAGAAATTGGTTGTTGTACAGACAGGTGAGACCAGACTAGGCTGGAGCACATGATATGTGAGGCTTGATATTATGAGTTTGGAAAAAGATGTGAATGGGAAGGTCTAGAAGAGTTATAAATGGGATAAGGATGTGGTAGATATGTCAGGGTAGATAGATTGGATTCAGCATAGCAGGGGCCTGTGGGTCTAAAAGAAGAGGCTCTTAATGAAAAATTACCTTCATAATGTTGGCATATATGTGAGTCTGTGGTTTATTGTCTTGATTGATTACTGTTGCAGGAGGTCCCAAATCACTGTGAGTGATGTTATACCTTCTCAGGTGGCCTTGGATGGTAAAAGAATCCAGGCTTACACAGAAGAAAATAACACTAATCTGCTCTACTTCATGGTCTTTGCATCCTGCTTCTAGGTCCTGCCCTGCTTGAGTTCTCACACTCACTTCCCTGGACTACTGACTGTGATGTGAAAATGTAAGCTAAATAAATTCCTTCTTCCCCTGGATTTTTTGGTTATGTTGTTCTATCACAGAAATGGAAATAACTCGGCTATGTCTACTTATAGAAAGCAAGGTCATCTGCTTATCTACACTGTGGCATGCTCTACTGATTCTGGTGGAGATTAAACATTGTTTATAATTTAGTACATGCTTTTTTCTTATTTATTCTTGTTACATCTCAATGGTTATCCCATCCCTTGTATCCTCCCATTCGTCCCTCCCTCCCATTTTCCCCTTATTCCCCTCCCCTATGACTGTTCCTGAGAGGGATTACCTCCCCCTGTATCTGCTCATAGGGTATCAAGTCTCTTCTCCATAACCTGCTGTCTTTCCTGTGAGTGCCACCAGGTCTCCCCTTCTAGGGGACATGGTCAAATGTGAGGCACCAGAGTACGTGAGAAAGTCATACCCCACTCTCCACTCAAGTGTGGAGAGTGTTCTGACCATTGGCTAGATCTGGGTAGGGGTTTAAAGTTTACCACCTCTGTTGTCCTTGGCTGGTGCCTTAGTTTGAGCGGGATCCCTGGGCCCAAATCTGCCTATCATAATGTTCTACTTGTAGGTTTCTAGGATCCTCTGGAGAGAGAGGAACACTCCTTCATTGCTGGTAGGAATGCAAACTAATATAGCAACTTTGGGAATCTATCTTGTGCTATCTCAGAAAACTAGGAATAGGGTTTCCTCAAGACCCAGCTATTCCACTCCTTGGAATATACCCTGAAGATGCTCCAGCACACAAAAAGAAAAGTTGCTTAACCATGTTCATAGCAACCTTATTCATAATAGCCAGATCATAGAAACAGCCTAAGTGTCCCTCAGTAGAAGAATGGATAAAGAAACTGTGGTACATATACACCATGGAATACTACTCAGCTGTTAAAAACAAGTACATGCTATCTTTACAACCACCTTTGATTCTACACTTGTAAGAATTTTTGGACATTGTGAACAAATAAAGTTCAGTGATTAATACTTCAAAAGAATTAATATATCTCCAAAAATATAATTATACTTCATTTATTGATTTCTTACAGCTTCATAAACATATGTCTTTTGGGGATTGACCTATCTGCTGATGACCTAGGTTGTCTAATATTGAATTTAAGAAGACAAGATGAATTCATTAATTTTTGAGTCCTTTTTCAAAGTAATATAAAGGTCATTTTTTTTTTTGCTTTTTCTCTTTCTGAGAAAGAAATTTGGCCACAATTGTATAAATATGGTTTTAATTAGATTTAAAGAAGACAATAGCCTTAGTTTCTTGCTCCATTTCTGTATTATAAAAGTTATTTTTAAAAGAAATAGTATTTTGGATATTTGCTCTTTGTCATATGTAGGTTTGGTGAAGATCATTTTATAGTCTATAGGCTGCCATTTTGTTATGTTGACAGCATGCTTTGCCTTCCAGAAGCTTTTCCGTCTCACGAGGTCCCATTTATTAATTGTTGATCTTTGAGCCTGAGCTAATGGTGTTCTGTTCAGGGAGTTGTCTTCTTTGCCAATGAGCTCAAGATTCTTCCTCACTTTTGAGTCTAACAGATTTGTTGTGCCTAGTTTTATGTTAAGGTCTTTAATCCTCTTGGACTTTAGTTTTGTTCCAGGTGATAAATATGGATCTATTTGCATTTTTCTACATGTAGACATCCAGTTAGACCACCACTATCTCTTGAAGATGCTATCTTTTTTCCATTGTATAGATTTGGCTTCTTTGTGTTAAATCAAGTGTCTATAGGTATGTGGGTTTATTTTTGGGTCTTCAATTTGATTCCATTGATCAACATGTCTATATGTATGCCAATACTAAGCTTTTAAAATTACTGTTGCTCTATAGCACACTTCGAGATCCTGGATGGAGATTCCTCCAGAAGATTTTTTATTGTACAGGATTGTTTTGGATATTCTGAGTTTTTTGTTTTTTCTATATGAACTTGATAATTGATCTTTCAATGTATGTAAAGAATTATGTAGCTATTATGATAGGGATTGCATTGAAATCTGTAGGTTGCCTTTGGTAAGGTGGCTATTTTTACTATGTTGATAGTCTTGATCCACAAGCAAGGGAAATCTTTCCATCTTCTTTTTTTTTTTCCAGAATATGAAAGTTTATTACTGTGTTTGCATTGTCAAAATTTATGATCTTGTTCTTTCATTCTTGCCTTTGTACAAGGCCAAAAGAGACACATTGGCTACTTTAACAACTTAAATCGGACACCAGAAATATCACCTCCAGCATGACCTTTTTGACAAAATCCAGCAACCAGAATGTCATCGTTTTCCTCAATGAAGTTCAAGCAGCCATCATTGGGCATGAACGCTGTGATCTTCTTGCCGTTTTTGATGAGCTGCACCCTCACACACTTCCGGATAGCAGAATTTGACTGCTTGGCTTCAACCCCTACTTTTTCCAGAATAATTCCCTTGGCATGAGAGGCACCTTCCATAGGATTGGCCTTTAGGGATGTGCCCACGTGGGTTTTCTTGTATTGCTTATCATGCCACTTGTAGTCACGTCGGTGACTGCAGAGCTTCCTGGCAGTACAGAGACAATGGCACTTGTCCATCTTGCCAGCTCCACAGCCCAAGAGAAAGAGCTCCATCTTCTGATATGCTCTTCAATTTCTTTCTTCAGAGACTTGAATTATTTTTTCTAAACTAGTATTTCACTTTCTTGATTAAAGTTATACCAAAATACCACCAAACCAAATTATCCAATTTAAAAATGGGGTATAGAGCTAAACAGAGAATTCTCAACATAGGAACACCGAATGGCCATGATAAACTTAAAGAAATGCTCAGAGTTCTAAGATATCAGGAAATACAATTAAAAACAACTCAGAGAGTCCATCTGTCACTTACCAGAATGGCTTACAAAAATGTTCAAATCACAGCACATGCTGGCAAGGATAAGGAGAAAGACGACCACTGTTCCATTGCTGGTGAAAGTGCAAACTTGTACAACCACTTTGGAAAGCAATCTGGCACTTTTTCAGATAATTTGGAACAGTGATATTGAAATACCCAGTCACTCCACCATACACAAAGGACATTTGCACTACTACATTCATAGCAGACTTATTCATAATAGTTAGAATCAAGAAACAACCTACATGTTCTTCAACTGAATAATAAATGAAGAAACTATTGTATATTTACACAATGGAATGGTACGCAACTGTTAAAAACAAGGAAATCTTGATATTTGGAAGCAAATGTATGGAACTAGAAAACACCATTCTAACTGAGGTGACCCAGACCTATAAACACAAGCATGGTATATATTCACTTATAAGTGGATATTAGCCCAACACAGATGTCCTCTGAGAGACTCCACTCAGTGGGGAATCAGGACAGAAGCTGAGACTTACACCCAAACACTGGGTGGAGTCCTAAGAATTGTATGGAAAAGTGGGGAGATGGAAAGTACCAGGGGACTCAAGAGTCTCACAAGGAGATCATGAAGACCAGGGGACCAAGACACAGGAGCGCTAGAATAAGGTGGTCCACAAACCAAGGACAATACAAGCAGAGACCCTGAACCCCTGTTCAGATAGAGCCAAACTAAGGCACTAGCCAAGAACAATACAGGTAGTAAAATTTAAACCCCTACCCAGGTCTAGCCAATGGACAGGACAGTCTCCACACTTGAGTGGAGAGTGGGATATGACTTTCTCATGTACTCTGGTGCCTCACATTTGACTATGTCCCCTGGAGGGGGAGACCTAGTGGCACTCAGAGGAAGGACAGCAGGTCACCGAGAAGAGACTTGATACCCTATGAGCATATACAGGGGGAGGAAACCCCCCTCAGGAACAGTCATAGGGGAGAGGAATAAGGGGAAAATGGGAGGGAGGGGAGAATGGGAGGATACAAGGGATGGGATAACCATAGATATGTAATGAGAATAAATTAATAATAAAAAAAAGACTGGGGTTTACCAACAGTGATAGAGAATAAATATTTAAGTGATTTTTCTGATTGTATAGATTTATTTTCATATTTGTATTTATTCCATTTTTTTGAAAAGGGACAAATAAATCAAAATATGATAAGGAGCTGGCACGGCAGTCTAAACAAAATTTGAGTATATGTATATTATGTTTATTTTTTGAGAAAGAGCAAGGACAAAAATACTTGGTAAAATGCCTTCCTGTTCATTTCATATTTAATTTGTATCATAAACACTGGATATCTTCTTTTATCATTGTGAATTAGATATGCCTTGTTCAATTTTCCACCTATCTTGTTAAATAATCTACAAAAGATTAGCATAATTCTTATAGCTCAGAGCAACCATATCTGTAAGTACATTCACCTCTACTGCACAGCAAATTTTGAAATAACTTTAGGGAAGAGGAAACAGAGGTTTCTAGATCATGAATTTAAATTTTTATATTTTTTTACACAAGATTACTCTCCAATTACAATATTCTTGCCATTGCTTTTGGCTATTTTTCATAGGCTTTTTTGTATTGATATCAATCAAAGAAATTTTGCTATTTTCTGAATTATAAGGAAGTTAAAAGATAATTTCTTATAAAATAAGGCTGTATAAGTTATACAACCAAACTTCCTTTGCAGATATTCATTGTATTTTTCTTATAGTCAAATACTTTCATAGTTTAGTCAAAAAGAAAACAAATATCTTGATAAATTACATTCTTATAAATTTTTCTAATGCCAAAGCAGGTTTTTAAAAATAATATTTTCTCATGGAAACAGAAAAATATCTTAAGCCAGGTTGCATATGATAATATTTTAATCATCAATTTATTTGTAATCCTGGAAAATTAGTGATACCATTGAGTAAAAAGGTACATTGCTGTATCTACAATGATGGCTTTGGACAGAATTCTTTGGTTATCTGGCCAAAAACTACATTGATAAGCCTTTCATGATTTCTTTTGGATTTATCTCCTGAACATACCCAAAATTTACTTAGTAATTTTTATTTTTACTTTATAATCAAAATGAAGTCTTTGTTTTAATATCTGTAAATATTAAAACTATATTATTAACTATGTAGAGTTGCTATAACAAAAAGAGAAGGAAATGTATGTAAGTGTTTTGGTCTTTATTTAGATCCAAGACAACTCAAATACCAGGTCAATGCAGATAACCAAATGTATTGTAATCAAGCAGCTACCAATTGATCAGGGAGGCAGAGCAGACTAGGGAGCTGAAAATTGCAACCTCTCTCTCAAGTTAGATTGTTACAGACTTTTCAGGTTGGAAACTACAAGCATGTTTCCCAAGTTATAGCTACATTTTTTCCATTAAATCCAGCCAGGATTTAAGTATAAGAACTTCCGTAGGAACATGCCTTTGTGGTACATTTACCATCTTCTTATTGTGCAGTTTGTTCAACTGTGATTGGGTGACTTGCCTATGATTTATGTCTCAACTTGGCAGCCTATTTTGAAAACATTTTAACTTTGGGCGTTTTAATTCCTCAGCGTTCCTTATCAAATGGGTTTGATAATAATTTTCAATGTCAGCAAATATGATCATAACTACAACATTACAATACTATTTAATGACTTAAATAAGGGTTATTGTCAATACTTTTAAAAGACCACATATGTATATATGTGCTTATTACTGACTACTTCAAAATAGAATGTCCTGTCATACTAGATATTAAAGTGTTGCCTCAGCTGTTAAAACATTATCTTCTTTTACAGAGGTCCTAAAACCCATATATTTTATTCACAAATGACTGATATACTTCTAGTATATTTTATTCTGTTTTGAGGTCCTGAATACAACATGTTCATGTGCATGTACATGTGCTCTTATGAGACCATTGGCTGTTAGAACAAGTGAGTCTCTGACAACTTTACATGCCTTTAGGACTCTTTATCCTGTTGGTTTGCTTTGTTTAACTTTGATACGAAAGTTTTTGCTTCATATTATTATATTTTATTTTGTCATATTTTGTTTTTACTTTTCAAAAGACTTTTTGAATGAGAGACAAAAAGAGAGTGAGTCTGGTGAAAATGGGATAAAAAATTACTGGGTAGTGTAGAGGGATGGGAAACCATAATCATGGTATACTGCATAATAAAATAACTATTTTCAATAAGAGAAAAGAGAACTAATTATAGCCTTAGAAAATTTCATCTATAGCACTGTGTCTTCTTTACTCTCTCCTATATATCCTTCCATTCATGCTTCTCCCTGACAATGATATTTAATTCTTTAATTATAATCATTATTTTACAACTGTGTGTGTTCAATTTATCGAGTTTATTTAGTATTGCCTGCATGTACATGTGTGTAAGCCTAAAGATTTGAGATTGGATAATGTATATGAGTGCTCATTATTGGAGGCAAGTAATTATCTCTTAGTAGCTATGTTACCAGTCTATGTTGGCATGATCACTGTTGCTATCATTATACAGCCCTTGCGCTAATTACCGTATTGTGTAGGGTCCAGGGGTTCATCTTCCAAGTCTTGTTTATGGACACTACCTAGCAACATTAAACATGGACTTCCAGTTGTTATAATATTTTCACATCCCCCTAATGTTCTCTGAACTTTAGGCAAAATGGTGTCAGTGCAAGTGTATCCGTTGAGATTGAACAACCCATGGACACTTAGTGTCTACCTTTTGATCAAATTCTTTGATGCAAGTTATACTTAGGTATTGTATAAACCATTTATAATATTTTAGCATTTACATTACTTTAGGTAAATAGCCATTGTAGGATCTATTCTAGAGAATATGTTCTCGCACTCTATGCATGTTTGTAGAGAAATGTTAATTTAGAATATGTCTGTTCCAGCAAGAGATCTCAATCAAAGATCTTGTAGGTCTTGATTGAAAACATGTCTTCAGTTTCATGAGATAGAGCCAAATAGATCTTGGAATTCAGCTCCAGCCTAGTATAGAGAAAATTTCCAGTAAAGTAAGAAAGCTTAAGTCCAGTATAGCTATATTTTATTTAATCCAAGCACTCAGGAGACAAACAAATCCAGGTCTCTGAGTTTTAATCAGTTCTGTTCAGTAACTTCAGTTGAGAGTGAGTTGAGAGATAGTGTAGTGGATTTGAGTGTGGCAATTACATTTGTAGAACTCAGAGGCAGATTTAACAGAGTTTTCCAGAGAGAGGATGAAGATAGAACAAACTAGACACAAGTGAAGACAAAACAAACCAGGGAACGAAAATGATCCAGAAGATTAGAACAGATAGCTGAAGTTAGAGGCCAAATAGAGCAATTCAGTCAGAAGCTGGGAGAAGGCAATTTGAATCAGTCAAGCTAAGAGAGCAGTTTGAGCTGGAAGAGCTGAGTTGGACAAGCTAGCCAAAGTTCAGAGAAAGCTGAAAAGTTGAAGCTTCTTCTGAAGTAAGTCTCAGGACCAGGACCAGGTTAGCAGAAGGGGCCAATAACCCTCCTAGAGGGCAATTTCATTAGGTGAATAAATGATACTTTAACATATATTGGCTAGGTTTACAATACTAGTCATGAGTACCTTTCCATTGAGCAAAATTAAATTCCAATTAAATATCTTTGGATTACCAGCAAGGTAAGAGGTCCACTATGCACCATTAGGGATATCGTACTGGTACACTCATTGTGCTTTGTAAGAATAATAGCTGTGTAGGACTATCAATTGCCATTCTCTCTTAACAGTTTACATACCAATTTGTGACTTTATGAAAGCCGTTACTCAGAGAGATTTCCAGTTAAATTTCAGCTTGGTTCCTGTAAGTCCTATAATGTGAAGTATCCAGTATATTCATGAATAGGGTCTTACTTTCAAGTTACTGATGCTAACCAAAGAAAATATCATTTTGGAGACACTTGACAACAGAGAGGGTTTCTGAAAACGAGTCCTAAGTATTTTCTTAAGTGGTGCATTCCTCTATTGTTTACTACCCAATGGAACTAAAAAGGTTAGATGATTTCTACAAGCTGAATTTTCAGTTGCTTCAATTTCAAGAATACATGGGGATAAGTTTTATAAATATCTACATCTTTTAACTTATGTGTTTTATTGCTTGTAGTTTAGCACTGCTTATGATAGAGGTTAAAAATGATGTTTTCATGAATATAGCATCCTTGAACTTTGTGCCACCTGTCCACATATGCTAGTTTACATTTATTACTGCATCTCAGAATTCTCACAAAGTGCTTCTGTTCTACAGTTGGTTTCAATATCAAGTACTATTTCTTTTAACAAGTCTAACTGTAACTTCTATAGATATGTTTTAAAATTAAGTCTAAGAACCTTATATATCAAGACATTTAATGAAATTCAGTCACTTCTACATCACCAGAATACAATATAGGACAGTAATAATGGGGCTAAACATCTCAAAGATAATGTTTTTAAAATGGGCTCTTTAAAGGTTATTGTTTAAGTATCTAATGCAGCCACATCAAACATTGAAAGTAAATATCAGCAGTTATTTGACAAAACATGTGGTTTAAAGAATTCTTACACAAGGCAATGCTGTTATACAACTTTCCTAGGGCATAAATACAATTTAATAATGGTATATAAACCCTAACTTGATTTGTGACTGCTGACAGTGTCTACGCAAAGACAATAATTGCAAGGTTTCTTCAGCGGCTATAGTGCTTAATGCTGCTGTAGTGTGCATATAGTTTTTCACTATGATTGTCCCTTATTACCAGCATCACATTTCAAAACCACGAATATTTGGAACACATTTGCCCTAATCTTGTTTTCCATTTTGGTTATATTTGTTAAAGGGTTACATTTCTTTCAAATGTTAGGACATTACTTCCTACATATGACAATATATTTTCTCTAAAATTATATAGAACACCAGTGTAACTATTATTTCCAAACATAGAAATTGAAGATTTGAGTATCTATTGAAATGTAATTCTTACTAATGACCTATTATGATATGGCAAATATATAAGCTATATAAATATGTAATTTTGCATGTTTTAGAATTCATTTAATAATTATCCCTCAATTAATAGACTTGATACTCAATGAATGTTGTGATATCAATCTGGTCACCAAAGAGAACATTAATTAACTTTGTAACAGATAACTTAATTATAAAAATAACCTAAAGCTATGTAATTACTATGTGATTAAAGTCTCATTTCTTTCTGAAAAATGAACTTATAGCTCAAGTTACGGGTATAAACAAAATGTGAATGAGGTTGTTAATCAGGCACTAAGCATTCCTGTACTGGTGACTGTTGCCTTTTCTTTGTATTGTAACAGTTTCCTGTTAAATGAAGTTGTGGAATTCAGCCCAGCAGTGGACTCTTTTTTATTCATTACAGTGAAAATGCTCACACTACTTGAGGGATAAGCACTCTAGTTGAATCTTTAAGCTATAGGTTCAGTGAGAAACCTTTCTCAAAAACTATTTTGGATGGGTTTAGATGGATAACTCAGCTGTTGAGAACACTTGATATTCTTGTAAAGGACACAGATTTGGTTCCCATCTCTCACATGGTCATTAGCTCAAAACCATATATAACTCCAGCTCCAAGGGCTCTACAACTCTCATATTGTCTCCACAGTTACAAGACCTGCATGTGGTACACATACAAACATTCAGAGAAGTCATTCATGCATGTAAATGAATCAAAAACAATCTTAAAGACCAACAATGAGAAGAGTGATAGGTTAGAGACATCCAACATTGATCTCCACCCAATTCCCTCCCACATGTGTAAAGGCAGAGATACATGCACATTACAGCATACACACACAAACATAAAATATAATGTGTCAGGAAGTCACAAGGAAAATACCCAAACTCCTATGCTGGTAAAAGTTAGAAAAAACACAAATTGAATGGACAAACTTATTCTTCAGAGGCCATTTCTTTTTGGAAAATTTCTCCACTGCTAGATTTTTTTATGTTACACAACTGCAAAACTTAAGTAAATTATCTGTCTCAAACTAATATAAGTATACTTTACAATTAAAATACCAGTAAACAGTTATAACCTTACTCTATGCCTGACTACCTTTATTAAGTTTGAATATTGAATATCTCTTTATATTGAGAATATTGAGAATATATGAGAGAATATTGAATATATCTATCCCAAATCTATCCATTGCATACTTAAATCCTAAAATGATGGTGTTAGAAGGGAAAGGGAATTAGGAGGTAAGTAGTTGTGAGGATACATCCATTCTGAAAGTTGACGGTTCCCTTTTCAAAGTAATCTTAAACAGAAACTTCCCTTCCCCCAAATAAGTAAAGAGCAAGAAATTACCATCTGTGTATCAGGATAAGGTTTTCCATCTCCCATCATGCTTTGACTTCTCGGACATCTAGATCGTGGGCTCTCATCCACAAACAGATACAAATGAACGTCAGTATTTTAGAGACCATATCATCAAAACTCACTTGCTTCATGCGGCTAGGAAAATTGTTTCCCAAGGCAACCATCCCAGGAGACTTCATTACCATCCAGCTATTGTGAAGAGTATATTTTCATGTGCATTTGCTTTCTGGAATCATAAACTCTATTGGAACTTTTATTTTCTTTGTATATTTAATGCCATGTTTTTTTACTTTTGTTTATATACATGCATGCTTTATTGAAAATAATTTTTATATATTATATTATGATCAAGGTTTTCCTTCCCTCCACCTCACCGAAATCCTCCCTACATCATCACCCACACAGATCCCAACACCAGGCCCACACACAAACAAAACACATAGAAACACAAAAGAAGAAACGATAATACCTAAGTGTGAAACCAGTAATATGAGACAAAATATCTATAAAATACTGTTAAATTTATTCTGTGTTGGCCTTCTATTGCAGACATGGAGCTTACCATATAGTATGGTTAATATGTCCAGTAAGGCTTCATTGGAGAAAATCTCTTTTTATTTGCAAGTGTTTGCCATTGGAAGTAGCTTCTTAGTAAGAAATGAGAGTTCATATTCCCTCTCTGTGTACTGAGACACAATCTGGTTTGAACCTGGACATGCCATAGGCCCTTCAAGTTGATATGTAGATTATCACTATTACTGTATCTGGAAGGCACTATTTAATAAGCTTTAAATACATTTTATTGCAATTCATACGTTCATCTTTTTATCTAAAAATATAAAGAGATATTTGTTATAAGTCTAAATATTGATCACTTTGTACCAGGCATCACAAATAACTTAGTACCCATGCAAAAGAGAATGCCACATCTCCTGGAACTAGAATTATTCATGATTTTAAGCTAGACATCATGTAGATATCAGGAGCTGAATCTGTGTCCTCTACAAGAATAGCAAGTGTTTTTATCTGTTGAGTCACCAATCTAGCCCCATACACCTTGGTTTTTGAGACAGGATCACAATTCCACATTGCAATGTCAAAACAAACATTCTTGAGTAATGAATGATGCCTCAGAAATGCTTAAAAGCATGTTCACTATTGTGTTCATTGTGGGGAGCCATGCCAAATTCTGCCCTGTCAGAAATCCTGTGCTTTGGCTGCATGCTGTGACCTTCAAGTTGCTGACCTTTGCCTCACGAGGTCTTGTGTTCTAGGCTATCCTTGGATGATTTACCTTTGAAAAAAGTAGGGAAGTCCCAACTTGGAACCACCCAGAGGATCAAGGAAGTTCTTACATTGAACTACTCAGAGAACTAGAAAGTTCTACAGGGAGTGGTTCAGGCTATTGTATTCTAGCCTGGGGCCTAGGGAGTGTGAGATTAAAATAGATCCTATTGACCTTGTTCTATATATATTCCTGCTAGTCAGCATTAAAGGGAATCTTCATCAGAAATTTTCTGACTCGATTCGTTATTTCTTGCGTCTCTGTTTCCTACTTTCAATCCTCACTCCCTCTTTCAGGTGAACCCTGATTCGATTTTTCCCATGGGACACAACATTTATGGTTTTCTTTCAAAAACATTTTCAAATATAAAATCTGTGAGATTTGCTTTTAGAAGACACTGCTGTTGGAGATCACTGAAGCAAGAGCTATTGAGAGTACCCCGCAATTATTGACCACATTCTATCTTCTTTTCATATCAGTTTCTACTGTCAAATATATCAACAGGTTTTGTATCTTAAATACAAAATTAACCAATGTTATATTTTGAAGTACTTCATATTCAATGGTGTTTGATGGTATAGAAAAATAGCTAAGCACCAGCTTTTGGTAAGGACAACTACGGAGAGAAATGTCATTCTCAAATTCTGTGTATTTTACTGGCAGATAGTTTAAGATACTGATAGACATGAGGCTGTATCCTCTGTTGAGCTTGTCTATTCAGATAGGTTGTCAAGTAAATTGTACTTCCTGGAAATAGTTCTACATTCAAGCTAGCATTCTTAGAAAATTCAGGGATTATTTTCTTTTCTAACTCTCCATAGATAGATCGTCTATATCTCTAGAATATTTTCATCTCTGGAGCTATTTTTTTATTACATGGTATGTTTAAGCAAAATAATCCTACCAACATTCTTTCAATGACACTCTCTGTTTTCAATTTTTAAAATATTTTGTCTTAATCTGAATTGGCTTGGTGTATCCTTTAGCATACCATCCTCACTTATACACATTCTATTTATCTTTTCAGTTGTGATGAACTTCATACCTTTGGAAGTGTGTATTGGTTTGGGCAGCTTGAATGATTATAAATTTTGTATTCTCTTAACACACTTTCTTCTATTAAATCTTATCTTACTGTCATTGAGGATTTACATATATGTGTATTGTAGTGTACTGTACTATATGTACATGTGCATATGTGCATGTGGAGGCCAGAGGACTGCATGAAATGTTTCTTCTATGGTTATTCACCATGATTATTTCAGATCACTTCTCTGATCTGGCAACACTAGCAGGCATGCCACTAAGCACCAGTTGCTTCAATGTTCTGATTTTCTTAGTCTAGGATTACAGGCACTCACTACAGAAACTGTCTCTGTACATAGGTTGTGGAGATTCAAACTCAGGGCCTCATGCTTATGTTACAAGTACAATATAGGATAATTTATCTCCATGGCTTTCTGTAAATATTATATTTATTTAAAACGTTTTCCTTTTAATGTTACTTTTCGATGCATTTTATAATGAGTGGTTTTGTTTTTTGGTTTTGTTTTCTTTTTTGGTTTTGTTTATCAAAAGAAGGTTTCTCTGTATAGCCTTGACTATCCTGGACTCCCTTTGTAGACTAGGCTGGCCTCAAACTCAAAGCAATCCACCTGCGTCTGCCTCCCAAGTCCTGGGATTAAAGGCATGTAACCACCACTACCTGGCTAGTGAGTGGTTTTGAAAGACAGGTACAAGTCAATTATCCTTTCATCTCATGTGAGAACTAGTTCAAGTTGTTTTGTTATCATTGAAATGTAGTTATATGTTTTATTACACACTATTGGTTTTTATTATAATTGATACTTAAAATCTGCTCCAAAGTTAACATTATTTAAACATTGAAACACAGTATTTTTGTGCCAAAGAAATGAAAGTAGAACAGTTCAGGTTGGCTTTGATAATAAAAAAGGGTCTTCCTACAGAAAAAAGCAGTTACTTTATGTCGTCTTACAGAAACATACCCACGTGCTATACAAGGAAGAAGAAAGGCAAATTCTAATGTTCAGATAATAGTTAACTGTAATGCAAATACAGTGTGATCACTAGCCTTTTGTGAAAGAATTCAAATCAAGTGGAGTTAAAATAGTAAAACCCTAAGGAATAGATTACAGGAAGATCAAAGGAGTGATAGAATTGTGCAACCAATTCATTTGTCACAAAGAATTATTGACTTATGCTTAATTGGAATTTTCAAGTCATATTTCTGTTTGTATTGTTCACAAATAATTATCTATTTTGAAATTGAGGGTCCATTGAGGAAATGAGATCTAATGAATAAAGAGATGAAAGAATAAGTGACAATACTGAAGTTGGATAATTGCAATTTCAAAATTATGCCCATAATATTGTGGGTCAGCAGCTTGAGACATGAGTGGGATCTTTTTTTTCCTTTTTCCTTTTTCTATTATTTATTTATTTATTTCTTATTTTTAAGCATTTTTATTTTTACTTATACATTTATATTATAACACATATATACAATGAACTCCCTATAGCGAGAAGAACCATGACACAATCAGGAATTATATAAATGTTACATTCTTAGAGGTTTGGATATTTGTATTTGACAGCCTTGAAGAAAACATCTTTCATATCTTTGCGAATCCAAAATTCTGAATATGAATCAATTTCTATAATATCTCGTGATTATCAACTAAAAACAGCTATCTAGACCTAAAAACATCTTAACCCATAAACAACTAAGCTTATTTGGAATATTAAACTATATGATCTTTAGCCCCATCAGAGACTTGAGAAGGAATAAACTTGATTGCCTGAGTATACCAGGAGTGTAGGTTAGTAGCTTTCCAAATGAGAAGATGACAGAGGTAGTTTGCTACCTGGATAGTTACCCAAAACTCTCTATAATGTTGGAGCATCTTCTTCATCCTTCTGGCCCAATATATCTGACAGACACATTTGTGAAGCATGAGCTGTTGAGGACTTCCTTACACTGTCTTGGCCGAGTTTAGTCATCGACTCTGCTTGTATCCAAGCTGGCTCCTTTTTGTGCAGAATTCTGTCTGTAGTAGAAACGAGAACATTTTCCCCAGTGGCTTGTTGGCCACATTTGAAGCCATCGTCATAAGCAGGTTCTTTGTTGCTCATCATCTTTTTTCAGGTAGGCTGGTTTTTGCCAGGATTCAACCTGTCTCATTGTCCATGAATAGTTAAAATAATAAAAACATTTTTAAACATGATATTATGTATGTCTCTGAGGTTTTTGAAGACCTTATCTAACTATTTTACCTTAACTCTCTATAGAATCATATCAATCTCTTTCACCTAAGATGTCAATTTTTCTAGTGAAAACAGACTATTAATTGATATGACCATGATTTGATAAACTAATAATTAACTTGTATAACTTATTTATCATAAACAGCCTGCAATAGCACTTTCAAAAAATTTGAAGCCTTGTATTATAATTGAGTTGTATGTGTATAATACCTACCATATTAAAGTAAAATATATATCTACTATGTGAGGTATAATCTTACATTTGAATTCTATATCACTGTATATAGAATTCATCTTACCTTGCATCTATTCACAAAATTCTATACTAGCAAATTAAAAATAACATTGGGAGAGTCATTAAGTTGAGGAGTAGATTCACTAATCTACTTTTTGTTCTATCTTCTGAATATATTTATATATTTCCATTTCTCTCTTTTAAACCCCTGTCTCCAAACCTAAGAATTGGAAATAAAGGAAAAGAGAGACATCCCTGAGTCCAACCTTGTTTTCTCTCTAAATAAGACCACTCATAATGTATAACCAGCTCTCATTGAAAATTACCCTCTGTAACACAAGAAAGCAATAAAAAACCTACACAGCCTCCCTTAAAGGAAATGGGGTCTCATTCTCTTAAGTTTTTTTTCCAGCTGATTTGGGGTGAAAAATACCTTTGTAGGGGCCCAAATAAGTTTGAGAAAATGGTTAAACAAGCTAGTAATAACATTTGTGGACCAGTTTCTGAATGTTCGGAAATTCCAGGATGAATTAGAATCTTGTGTGGTACAGTCAGAAATGCTGGACCTATTGATTTTGGAAGCTTTCTTTGGAAGTGTCCTGGGAACTGCCTTGTTCTGGTGAGGAACAACAACTGAAGCACTTTGTGTTGGAACATGAAGGATGCAGGATTTTAGTGTGCATCATGTTGAGAGGAATGAATCTTGTCAGATCTGATCCATTGTCAGTGTCCAGTTCTTTTGTTATGAAAATATAATTTCTCACAAGCATTATATAGTACTAAACTTATAAGCATATAAGGTATGTGTGATGCACTGAAAAATTAAGGCTGGTTTTCTGTGTTGAAGTGCAAACTTGTACAACTGCTTTGGAAATCAGTCTTGAGCTTTCTCAAGAAATTGGCAATAATTCTACATCAAGACACAGCCACACTATTCTTGGTAATATACCTGAAAGAGGCTCCACCATACAAGGACATTTGCTCAACTATGATCATAGCTGATTTATTCATAATAGCCAGAATCTGGGAACAATATAGATGTCCCGCAAGTGAAAAATGGATAAAGAAACTGGTACATTTACACTATGAAATACTGTTCAGCAATTAAAAACAAGAAGATCTTGAAACTTGCAGGCAAATGGATGGAACTAGAAAAGATTATCCTGTGTGAGTTAACCCAGACCAAGAAAGACACATGTATAGTATATACTCACTCATAAGTGGATATTATCGAGATAATACAGGATAACCACATTATAGTGCAGAGACTGAAACATCAACGAAGGACCATGTATGATGTGGACCTACACCCTCTGCTCAGATGTAGTAGTACAGTCTCCTTTTGGGTCCCATGTGTGAAGAGCAGAAAGGACATTGGCCATACCCTCTGGCCACTGAACTTTGATAATTTCCCCCTGTCAGGGCAGCCTTGTCAGGCTATAGAGGAAGAGGTTAAAGGTAGTACAGATGAGACTTGATAGGCTGATGTCAGATGTTAGGGGAGGAGGGCTCACCTTTGT
This sequence comes from Acomys percivali, assembly GCA_907169655.1. Classification (NCBI taxonomy): domain Eukaryota; kingdom Metazoa; phylum Chordata; class Mammalia; order Rodentia; family Muridae; genus Acomys; species Acomys percivali. Next base: position 68,611,867 of record OU015747.1, read on the forward strand.
GAGGATTAAGGGAGAGAGAAAGAGGGGATGAAGGAGGGAGGGGATTGTGAAGGGACAAAGAAGGGGGATACAGTTGGGATGTGAACATTTTAAACTGAAAAACAAGCAGGTAACTTATATTGCTAATTCCCATATATGGCACTAGCTCTGAGACTAGCTGAGATATGAATGGCTAGGCATAGACAGTGCTTCTTCTTGGTTACAGAACCCCTATAAATTACTATTAGATATCATTCTTCTCATTGCTTGAATGAAGATTTATGGATCTTGTTTTTTTAGGTTAGCTTAATTATAGTAATCCAACTGTTATCACTGAATACCTTGTAACTCAGAAGTACAATAATATATACATGTGAAGTCTAGACATCTAGTAATCAATTATTCTACTATAAGAGATCTAATAACAATTTCTTATTCTATTTTCATTTTCAAATCACTGAGTTAAAGTGTGATTCCAGAATGAGCATGGTCTCTTGCTGGGAATAAGAGTGAGTTCCGTGGAAGAAAGAAAATTATGATAGAAGGTATGAGGAGTTAAAAGGATGAAAATGTAATATTTATAGTCAAAAATACAAAAGAGTTTAAAACATAATTAAAATAATAACAAATGAAAAGAAAATGCTTAGGATGACTTGTCACAGCTGAAATATTCTTTGTGAGGAAATGCATGGTGTTGAAAAAATTTAAATGTGTGTATGAAATTTCCATTATATTTATTTGTTATACTATCTCTAAATTTAGGTGTACAGTATTTTCTAGGTAATCTGTTTATGCTTTTAAGCAGCCTACTTATTGAGTTAAGTATTGCGTGCAATTCTGTAAACTCAACAGTGATCAGAAGGTGAGGCATTTTCATCTTCCCTACAGGTCTTTTCTGTCCCTTGTTGGTCCCTTACACCATCTTCTTATTCTCTGTTTTATAAATCCATTCTTGACATTATAATTTCAGCATTTCCAATTCTTTTTCTTCCATTCAAGCCCTCCCATATATGACAACCTGTTGCTTTTCAAATTCATATACCACACATTTCAAAAACATGGACCATATCCTCATGATCTGGGGGTGATCTGAAAGCCTTCTCTGTGAGGACAAGCCATACAGATTTCCAAAAGAGGAAGGACACCGACAGGCTTTCTTGCCCATTTTTCATATCATTGTCCAGCATGGCAAGACAAACCTGAAGGATGTTCAATCTCTAAACATTTGTCCATATATATATATATATATATATATATATATATATATATATATA
>OU015747.1:68619065-68675300 GCA_907169655.1 Acomys percivali
TTCTTCTTCTTCTTCTTCTTCTTCTTCTTCTTCTTCTTCTTCTTCTTCTTCTTCTTCTTCTTCTTCTTCTTCTCCTCCTCCTCCTCCTCCTCCTCCTCCTCCTCCTCCTGTTATTCTTACATTTGGTATTTCTTAGTTTCCTTAATTTTCTTGATATTTTTTGTCAGAGACTTTTTAGATTTAGAATTTTCTTCCACTAATGTATCTATTTTGTCTACAGTCGCTTCAATGACTGAGATTCTCCCTTTTTTTCCTATTGGTGATGCTTATATATGTAGTTACTGTTTGTTTAAGTAGATTTTTTCATCTCTAGAATGTCCCCAGTCTGTTTTCTTTATTGCTTATATTTTCAGTTCCATGTTCTGAATTTTATTTCATTCACTGTTTTGTGTTTTATCTTGGAATTCTTTAAAATATTTATTAATTTTCCCATGTTTATGTATTTCTGAATTTCTTTTGAGAAATTTATTCATTTCTCTTTAAGTACCTCTATCATCTTCACAAAATAAGTCATAATATCTTGTGATTCATCTGTGTTGGAGATCCAAGGCTTGCTATAGTAGGATGACTAGACTCTTGGGGTACCCTACTTCTTTGGCATAGGCTGGCCTCTAGACATCTGGGTTAGGGGTAATTATTCATTTTAGTGCAAATGGTTTTTTGATGCTTTTCCCCTTAGTTTATGTTTCCTTTCTGCTATTCTGCCCTGAGTTTCTTGTGGTTCAGGTAAGCAGTGAGAATTCAGGTCTAGTACAGTGTCTCTGCTAGGGTTTTTGTGTACTGTTATACCTCTGTGGTTTTAAATAGCCTCTGAATTTCTGGGAACTAGTTTGACCTCAGGGCTTCATAGTACAGGCTTGTTCATCTGAGACCTTAGCACAGTGTGGGTTCTGGTATAGCAGAAGTATTCTGCCTGAGTTGTGGGTTAGGACATTGAGCTGAGGGGAAGAGGTGCAGTCTTTAAAGCATGTGATCAGGGTTGGGGATGGAAGGTATCTTACATGGGCTTCCTTGCACTGGCATGTCTTCTGGAGAATAGGGGTCTTCAACTAGAGTTGTAGACTGAGATATCAAGCTGAGGAGAGGGGGAGTATGCTTACCTTTTGCTCTTAAGAATAAATAAGTATATTAATCACACTTAAGCTAAATATTTAAACAAAGACACTATATTTTGAAAATAAAAAGTATGATTCTTCTATTTGTTAGTAATTTAGTCTACCTGTTAACTGAAATAAGTCTTGAATTGTCATGATACAATATAATAAAACATGATACTCCAGATATATTATAGAAACCTCTAGATATTAGCACACACAGGTTTATAAAAAAAATCTTACAGAAGTTTCTTTTTCTTATGAAAGGTGCACTATATTGAGTCAATGATAAAGAGCTTCAAAGAGTAATATAAATTCTTACAACCTTTAGTGACAAAGACATTTGTCAGACACACGAGGAAAAGTTGTAGAGTCTTTGCTTGACAAAAATCTGAAGTCTTCTGACTGCCCATCATGATTGTTAGACATCAGGAATAACTGTTGAGGCTTGCTTGGCAAAGTACCAAAGATCTCCAGCTGATCATCACTGCCCCTAAATATTATCTATGGTTCAGGTCTAATTTTGCCTAAAAATTAATTTGAAATCTACTTTGTCTCCTATAACTACCCTCCTCTCTATTTCTCACCTTGACTCTGAGTCCAGGCCTAATGAAGTATACACTGGAAAACTTATTCTCACAGAGAATGTTGAATGACAGCATCTGGCCAAAGGCTTGAGACAATAGAGTTTTGGCCCTGACGATCATGAGCAGTCAGGCAGAAACTACCTGAAAAGAAAGTTAAGACCTTGACATAACAGTAGCTGGTTAGATATTGTAAGATGTAGAAAAGTAGAACTCATAATAAATAAAAAGTTTCTTTAGATTCTGCTTTGAGAGCAATAGAAGGTGGCCTTGGATATTTATGCTTTATATATATCTTACAGTAGAGGCACCCTTAGCAGTTAGCATAGGCTTTGATAAATTTGGCAACTACACCTCTTAGTTTGGGATTGGAAATGAATCAAGTTTTTCCCTATGTTAAGGATATTTGGTTTCAAGCTATATGCCTATGAAAATAATGTAAACACAATGGATTAAAGCCTGGGGAAATGTATGATGAAACTTTTCCAAGTGTTGGTTAAGAAATAATAATCAGGTCATGTTGATCATTGCTTGGATATTGATTTATTTTGTTATTGTAGGTTAAATAGAACTGTTTATATTTCTTTTTAAAATTGTTTTGTTGATATTTAATGCTCTATTGATTGTAAGAGAAAAAAATGATGAAATCTGATAAAAATTAATTTCACTTTAAATAAAATACTGGTGTTATCCCAGTAAGAACAGAAGGAACATAAGCAAAATAATGTTCTTCTGGGCTAGAAGACTTTCAGTTTTGCAGCACAATTTATACTTGGGCCTTAATATTTATTTTATCTGCCATTCCTCAATCTCTCCTCCACAATTAGTTCCTTTAAATAATTAATTGTTCACCATTAGCAGGTTTATTTAACTGTTACCTGTCAGCACAGTTCTCCCTACTACAGAACCATCAAAACTTTCTCTTCTCTTTTCTCAAAGCTGGTCTGTGAGAAGATTTTAAGATTTATTTGGATGACAGGATTTTTACTGACCCTTAGAGCTAAGTTAAGTTACACTTAAGAAGACAGATGCCCAAAGTTCCCTTTCAATATACTATTTGCTTATACCCATCTTTCAGCTATGGATACATCCTGTACTCATGTGGAATAAGAGAAGATAATTGCATAGTTTATATAAGAATGTGCACAAAATGTAGACACCACATGAAATCGGGCAGCTGTAACTATACAGCCTGATCTGAAGATCTAAATTATGCTGGCTGTGGAATAAACTTCCAAGCACCAGAATTTTGAATTTTGCATATGATTCTTTCCTTTGCTTGAAAATAGAACTGGAAACTCATATGATTATACACTTATACAATTGGGTGTGAAGAATTTAAATTGCAGAACAAGCAGGTAGCTTATATTGCTAATACCACTATATGGTAATAGCTCTGAGACTGACTAAGACATGAATGTCTAGGCATAGACAATGCTTCTTTTTTGTTACAGAACCCCTATTAATTATTATTAGATGCCATTCTTCATATGACATGAATGAAAATTTACATATCTTTCTTCTGCTCATACAAAGAACAGAGAACTAGCCTTAATTGTTCTGTGCATTTTACACAACTTATACTTTTATAGTTTTAGGACTCTATGATGTTTGTGAGAAATTATATATTCTCAGAATTAAAGAACCAGACACTGACACTGACTTATTTTCTATGCACATTTACAAGACATCTGTTTTTTCTCCTTCCTTCAGAGACTTTACTTTATTATATTACAAACTCAATAATTCATCCTATAACTGTCTACATTCAGTTTCTTTCCTTTATTCAGTTTTTATGCACATGTACAAGACACTTCTACTTATTTCTCTTTACCATTTCTCTATTTTATGATTAATCTCTCTATCTACTTTTCTTTGAACTTTGTCTTCTGAGTGGCCTGATTTTTTCATACATTAATGGGTCTGAGATCTTCAGTCAATGTCTTTGCTGGAGAATTCCACATCTTGGTTTCCTGTGTGCCATTTCTTCATTCAGCAGTTTTGGATTCCATGCATCCCCATCTACCCATTTGGTACTCCAAGGCAGGCTGGCTGCTCTGCCATCCATACCAGCTTAGCACTCGACCAGGCTACAGACTCTGCTGCTGCCTGAAGGATTACATGGCCAGTTCTTGGGCCACAGTTATGCATGCTATGAGCACCAAGAGCTGTGGCAGCCTCTCCATCACATGCCATTATATCCTGTTCAGCCACCTTTGCTGAGAGAGGGGCCCAGGTACTGTACTTGCTGTGCCATTGCACTCAAATGCCTCATTTGCCTATGGAAACTTCTGGTAGCCTCCACAGCTGCTCCTTTCTTGGCTTTATTGTGTAGTTCCTTTGTCCAGAACTCATCTTGGGTTCTAACTCTGAACCTCTCATATCTAAGCTTGAAATTTGTACCTAAATTCCTATCTCATGTTGGGTATTAGATATTGCAGAAGTTTGGTGATCTGCCTAAAGGATAAATGAAGCACTGAAGCTTCTTAATAAAGTTTAAAGCTTAGGCCCTTTGCTAAGACAGTTTCCCAGCCACTAACTAAACTAACTTGATGATTCTAGCACTGGGGCTTACCATCTCGCTAGCTTTTTACCTTCCTGTTACACTGTCTGGTCCATGTCTGGTCCCTTCTGTGTCCTCCTCAATTCTCCAGCTTCTATCTCTGTCTCCTTGTGTCACTTACTCTCTGTCTGGAAGTTCTACATTTGAATTTCCTGCCCCACATATTGGCCTTCAGCTTTTTATTAAAACTCAGCAGCAGAGAGACTTGATACATATTTTAGATTGCCTCTAGGCATAGAGAACTCTCTGTCCTACAAGTATCTGAGCATGTGTAGACGGAAAAGTACTCACAAATATAAAGCCAGAGATGGACCATAGCAATGATATGAAAATCCTCTCAGCATTTAGCTCCCTCTCTATTACCTAATCTACAACACAAGTACAGAGACACACCTTTATACAATGTGAAGCTCCTCCAACATATTTTTATAAGTTTCTCAAGCCTATTATCCATCTATATTTAGTTACATTTAAAATAACTTTTACTACTATCGTCTCAGACATTTGTCTGATAACATTTTTTCTTATTCCTTTTCTCTAACATCTTTATACCCGATGTAGGTTTCAAGCTAGAAAAACTCTATGCAGTATTACTTTTATAAGGCATAGTTTTACTTTCTTCCAATTTATTATTGTGTGGTGTAAACTTTACACATGAATGAGGGCTCTTTGAGGTCTGGATATCACATGTCTTTACACACTAAGATATATGTAGCTTTAAAAAGATGTAATTTTTAAAAAAGAACTGCCAAAGGTCTAATATCCAAAATATATAAAGAACTCAAGAAATCAAACACTACCAAACCAAATAACTCAATTGAGAAATGAGTCATGGAACTAAACAGAGAATTCTCAACAGATGAATATCAAATTGCTAAGAAAAACTTAAAAAAATGCTCTATCTCCTTAGTCATCAGAGAAATACAAATCAAAACAATTCTGAGATTCTATCTTACACCATCCCAATGACTAAGAACAAAAATTCAAGTGACACTTCATGCTGGCAAGGATATGGAAAAAGAGGAACACTCCTTCATTGCTGGTAGGAATGCAAACTAGTACAACCACTTTGGAAATCAATCTGGCAATTTCTCAGAAAAATGAGAATAGGGTTTCCTCAAGACCCAGCTATTCCACTCCATGGAATATACCCAGAAATGCTCCACCACACAACAGGGACATATGCTTAACCATGTTCATAGCAGCCTTATTCATAATAGCCAGAACATGGAAACAGCTTATGTGTCCCTCAGTAGGAGAATGGATAAAGAAACTGTGGTACATTTATACTATGGAATACTACTCAGCTATTAGAAACAAGGAAATTCTGAAATTTGTGGACAAATGGATTTAACTATAAATTATCATAATGAGTGAGTTAACCCAGAAACAGAAAGACTCAAATGGTATATACTCACTTATATCTGCATACTAGTCCAAAGGGCATGTCCCAGGAAAGTCTTCACTTACCAGGAAAGTGGGTCAGAAGGGAGGACATCCTATTGGGACTTAGGTGAGAGAAGCCTGAGAGAATGGGGAAATAGGAGAATCCAAAAGGTCCTAGAAACCTACAAGAAGAACATTATTATGGGCAGATCTGGGCCCAGGGGTCCTGTTCAAACTATGGCAGCAGCCAACGACAATACATGCTGTAAACTTTGAACCCCTACCATGATCTAGCCAATGGACAGGAATTTATACATATTCAATCTTGATTTCTACTATATTATATTTCATGGAGCAGTTTAAGAGGTAGCAAAGTACCAGGTAAAATTTTAATTTTGTATAAAGGAACTTCAGCCTTCCATATGTAGTGCTTTCTAGCTTGCATCTTTTTTGAATTTCTCCTCCTAGTTTGCAACTAGTCTGGTCAGTCTTTATTCTGCTTTGTATTCCTAAATGCAACCTAATATGTTTTCTCCATGCAAGAGTTCCATGCAAGTCAGTGTGATTCCCCCCAAAATAAAAATTCAGCCGATCCTTAAGAACTATGTATTATAGCCTTCAATGTCTCTGTCTCTTCTTCCATTCTTTCCAGGAAGTTATGACAGTTGATTTTGATATATTTTTATCAGATTCTGTAACTGTATATGACAGGATGATAGCTTTATAAAACTATTCAATCATTACTAGAAGCAAAAATATAATGTCCATATTTAAGGAGATTCATGATGTATGTTTGATGTTGAACATTAGGACTTATCAACCATTTATTATCCTGTTGAACAAAATGTTCACAGCAGATTGATTAATGAATCATTTTAAAAGTATGAGCACACAGCATAGAATTTTATTACAATCATGTATTTTCTATCTTTTAGAATGCTATACATAGAAAGAACTAAATAATTCTTTCTTTCTCTGCCAGTCTAATCTACTTTTACCAAAATGATTTCAGTATGTTGTTTTTATATCATGAAGGATTACACATACATTTTAAACTATTGCCTACAAACTTTGAATAAAGTCATTTGGAAATTATAATCATAATAAAAATACAGTTGTAAGTTGTATACATATTCTTGAATGGAAACAATATTAGCTTAAAATAGTGTTTGACTATGACTTTACCCAGAAAAACTATCAATAACCATTGATGGAGAAAACAAAATATTCCATGACAAAAACAAATTCAAACAGTACCTATCCACAAATCCAGCTTTACAGAAGGTACTAGTAGGAAAACTCCATCCCAAAGGGTCAAGCTACAACCAAAACTACTCAGGAAATAGATAACTATACCATGGCAAAAACACAACTACACAAATGCTCAACTGGAACCAACATCAAAATTAAGACTCTTAACAGTCACTGGTCATTAATATCTCTCAACATCAATGGTCTCAATTTTCCAATAAAAATTCACAGACTAACTGAATGGGTGCATAAACAAGATCCAACATTCTTCTGCATTCAAGAAACACATCTCACCCATAATGATAGGCATTATCTCAGGGTAAAAGGTTGGAAAAAATATTCCATGCAAATGGTCACAAGAAGCAAGCAGGCATAGCCATTTTAATATCAACAAAATAGACTTTTGACTCAAAAACTTATATTTCATTTGGACTTTATGAGAAAGTATTCAGAAAATGCCCCCCATTTGATTTCTTTTACAACTATGCTTTGGTGTCTTATTTAAAGTTTAGCTGATTTAATATACTCCCAGTCTAATAACTTTTTAAAAGTGTAGCTACAAAGGAATCTAAGAATGAAAATTAATGTGATATTTTAGGTAATTATATATGTACAAATTTAATACACTTTGTCTGAAATAGAAGCATTACAGTGTTTAGACACAAACAATTTATCACATTTCAAGTAGCTTTTTTATTTTAGTAGTTTCTAAAATGTCTTGTGATATCAATAAAATTGCTAAAATCACTAAGTCAGAGTACAGAATTATAAGGAGGAAGTATAGACCATTACTCATTGAGTTCCCACATGAAAGCATAAGTGAGTTGTGGGTAAATACCAAGTTGTAATGTTTTATGCAAACTATATTTGTTATTTTCTATCCATTGTTTTCTCTTAGAGTTACAAATGTCAAGGCACCACAGTACCTAAACTTCAAGAGCCACATCATAATCAACACCATTTTTTCATTATAAAATAGCAAGTAATAAATTAGAGAAACTAGAAATAATACAATGTAGTAATAAACATATAAGAAATCTTCACTGCAAACAGGATGTAAGGTGGAACGTGAAACATACGGAATAAAATTTGACAGGTCTGTTGCAAGAAGTTTGCTTGAGGAGGGTTGAATAGTACACTTATCTGTGGGCATAAGGACCAATATTTGAATGTAGTTAGAAACTATGCTGTTTTCCTAAGTTGGTAATTGTTGGATCTTCTCCATGATCCGTGAATTCACTGTTCTTGGGTAGTGGATGAGGTTCCTACTAGCAGGCATGCTTTATCTCTTGTTGAATGGTTCAAAATCATTTCAGAGCTGTTGGTTACTACAAGCATTATGTGTGTCACTAGTGCACCCTCAGGCCTATCTTGCAATTCTGGATATTGTTGGGACTCATAATTGTCATAATTGGAAAGGATTGTGGATAACTTCCCTCCTTTGGGAGCATGCATATCTTCCAGTTCCCTGAAAGCTAGTCCACAGGAGAAGCCTTTGGGTCAGCTTTAGTCCTCTATTTGTGTCATTAGCAATAGTCATATACCTTTCAATGTGGTTTCTTAGGGAACAAAGAGGAACAGCAGTAGTTTGTAATATTTGGAAATCTCTTGGACAACCCTTGCAGAGAATTTAAAATAGAGCTTTTCTATTTCTGGTGATGCAGTTTTAGTGAGATGGTCTTTGGTTCTTAATAGGACCATTGTCAGCTCAGATGAGAAAATCCCTCTATATTATATATCAAACTCTATATGTATATTTACAAACTAACCACTGTTTATTTTTTAGATCACATTAAGTGTAAATAGTTCTTCACCATCCACAGTGCTCTTTGAGGCCTTGCAGAGAATGGATGAGAATGTGGTTGGTTTATCATCAATAGCTACACAGACAAAGCCTATTGCCACATATGTCTCAAGGTTTTACAATTTGATCATCTCATGTAAAATTTGTTACCATGACAAAGAATCATTATGCTGTGACCTCATGGATTTAGAGAATAAAGTGAACCATTATTGTATATGCACTGACTTTTTAAGCCCTTATGAAATTATAAATAATATTCAGTGAATGACATTAGTACATAGTTATGGTTTTTAAATAATATGAAAAATTATTTTTTATAAATTTTGTATCTCTTTTCTTTGAATACAACTAATTTTGTCTTATATATGTGATAACTTCATTGAAAGTCTCTCTCATGCTATGTCTTTGACTATCTCTCATGCTTTATCTCTGTTGTCTCTCTCTCTCTCTCTCTCTCTCTCTCTCTCTCTCTCTCTCTCTGTCACCCGCACACACTTTTTATAGGTACACTCAAGATTTCCTTTGTAGATTTGTAGATTCCTTGTGGTTTTCAGAAGTTCAACCTGTCTCTTTTATATATAAAATAGAAAAAAGATACCTATTTAAAATTTTATATCAAGTATAATTTATTGAATTTTAGATATCAGTATTGAATAATTATCCACTGTATACATTTGACAAATGTATTGCAATTAAGCAATAATATAAGGGGATTAGAAGAAAGAAACAAATGAACACTACTTTTTTCCATAATACTTGGTAAATCTAAACTTATTTTCAAAATGAGTTTAACATGTATCATGCAGCACTAAATGCTATTTATTTGGTGGACTTTCTGGTCTTATTCATCAATAATGTTGGGAACACAATTTCACCTTCATTTTTCATGCATATTTGTCCTTCTTGGGCCTTTTGATTGAGTGGCTTCCATAGTGCAATAGCACCTTATGTAATAAGTACAAGATAAATGCTTTCTGGATGATTTGCTCCTTTTGATATATTTGTGAAAAAATTTATAACCAAGACAGTGTTTATAAAGGAAGGAATTTAATCAAGTTTGGCTTAAATTGTCAAAGGTTTAGTCTATTATCATCATGGCAAGAAACATTCCTGTGTAAGGGTTGACATGGATCTCAGGACTGAGCCAAGGGGCCTACATCTTGATCCCCTGGCAGCAAAAGAAGACTGTTGCCACACTGGGAATATATTGTGGATATATATGAGACCCCCACACTCTGATTTCAACAAGGCTACACCTATTCCACAAGACCAAACCTTTTAAGAATGCCATACCCCATGGATCAAGCATTCAAATTCAAAAGCATGAGTCTATTAATGTCATACCTATTCAAACCACATGATTCTATGCCCTTGACCCTATATGATTATAGCCATAATGTAATGAAATATGCATTCTTAATACAACTTCAAAAGTCCCCATAGTATAGCATGGTCTCAACAGTGTTTAAAAGTCCAAAGTTCAATGTCCTCTTCTGATATTCATCTAATCTCTTAACTCTAATCCTATTTAAAATTAAAATTAAAATCAGATTATAGTCATATAGTTCCAACATATCAAGCCACAAGATATACATTATTGTATCAAATTGTAGGGAAAGAAGCAAAGTTAGTAACTAATGGACCAAAGTAACACTAAAACCAGCTGGACAAATTCTAAAATCTAAATTTCCTTGTCTGGTGTCAAATTATCTTCAGAGCTCCAACACGTTTCAGTTTTGTTTACTTCAACACACATTTTCCCCTATGGCTTTTTCCACTCTCAAGTAGCAGATTTCCTTGGCACGTATCCTACAACACAGCATTTTTAACCTTTGGGATCTCCAAAGCAATCTAGACTTCACCTTCACAGCTTCACACAATCATTTTTCCGTTTATAGCTTTACACAGTGGCCTCTCTTGGACTCCATATAGAGACAGCCTGTCCAATGCCTGCCCTCAGTGACTTACCTTAGTCATGTAGGGAGGTTCCATACTCTATCTTTGACTCTAAAACCAGAACCAGACAGACAAAGCTGCCAAACTCTACTGCTTGCTGTGGCTGGAACATGGCGCCTTTGTTCAATTACATTTTAACCATCATTCTGTTTTATATGGTTTCCCACTGCCTAAGCTTTGATGTCATGAAACTTGCTCTGTGGACTGATCTGAAACTTAGAGATTTGCATGCATGCCTTGGTCTTCTCAGTGTTCAGATTTAAAGCATGTGCCACTATGTCTAAATCTAATTGTTTCTTTAATTCATTTTCACAAGATAGTAGTTTAGCTGGGTGATATCTTGCCCGGGGACCACCATTCCCTTTATTCAATTTAATATCTTTAATATGTTTATCTCCTTGAGCACAGGATTTAACTTTCTACTTCATGTGTACCTTTAATTCTTGGACCGTACAGTTTGTATGTTTCCTTTCTAAGTCTGCTCTGTTTCATTAAAACATTCTATGAATGAGTGAAGTACAAGACAGAGTTTATACTAGGCTGTTTTGCCAATATAATTCATCAAAATCTCTTCACCTTAACCTCTGTAGAGCATTTGGACACATACAAAAAGCTACTACATTTGTCACCAAAGTCTCACAGGAGCCATCTCTAGGCAACATACTAAAATTCTTCTCTAAAGCCTCCTGATTAAGGCTCTGACAGTTCTAATCACAATGAGCATCACTGTCTTCCATGCTTCTCCAAGGATGATTCATTAATCCCCATTTACAGCATTCTACTGTTTTACAAAGTCCTCAAATGCACTTTCCTCCAAAGAAAATCATGGTCCATCCTATTATAACAATACACCAGTCCATGTTAACAATTTCTGTCATAGTTATGGTTTCCATTGTTCTGAAGAGACACCATAACCAAGGCAATTATGATAAAGAAAATATTTAACTGTAGATGGCTTACAGTTTCAGAAGTTCAGTATACTATTTTCAGTGCAAAAAGCATGAGAGTATGCAGGCTGACATGGTACAGGGGATGGAGCCAAGAATTATTTATCCTGATCTTCACAAAGCAAAAGGATAATTTTCAAACAGTGGGCATAAGTTGAGCATAAGTTTGAAATCTCAAATCTCATCTCAACAGTGACGTATTTTCTCCAACAAAGTCACACCTCATAATAGCACAACTACCCATAGGTTTTGCACTGAAACACGCAAGTTTTGGGGGGCTATAATTATTCAAACCACCACACTGTGGTTTGCAAATATGTTTTATTTCACATCCCTTTTGAAGATGTGCTTCTTTTCATCCTAGTATACTACATATTCTTTTCTCATTACACACCAACATACACAATTTCTTGTATGTCTCAGTTATCTATTCTTTCTTTGTACTTCTCTTCTCTATTTAAATACATCTTTGCATTAGCTCTTCATGCATAGTTTTATGGCACTAGGTTATACTATTATGTGCTCACAATTGTTCTTTAATGTACATCAAAACTGGCCAAATCAATATTAACAATTTTATTATTGTCTCATTTTTTCCTTTGCTGGTAAACAATGACAGGAATGTCATCTAAAATTTGTCTTCATTATATGATTTTTATTACCTATGATAGTTCTCAGTATTCACTAAACATGAAGGAGTCATTTCCCAAATGAGCCCATGCTTGCTTTAACATCTTAAATCTTCTAAAATGAACATGTAGTTACATTACATTCATTTTCCCACAAATTCCTCCACATGATTTTACTTTTTGTTTTTAATTTGTTCACTTTACATCTCAATTGATCCCTCCTCCCTTGTCACCTCCCAGTCCCTATCTCCCTCCCTCGCTCACTCATACCTTTTCTTCCCTCCTTTAGTACTCAGAAAGAGGAGACCTCCTCACATAACATCTGACATCAGCCTATGAAGTCTCCTCTGGACTACCTGTATCTTCTTACTCTGTGCCTGGCAATCCTGCCCTGCCAGGGAGAAGTGATTAACATCTCCACATAACTTTAAACATCAGAACATGATTTCATTATTAATTAATGTATGTAAATATGGGGTTATCTTTGGTGTTTGTTTTTATTTGCCAAATGTAAAAATGTTAAATAATGTACTTTCTTCATCAAGTACTAGAAGTATTAACAAAGAAACAGTTTCTAAGTTACAGACATATTTATGATTATAGCAAGGAGTATGTACCAGGTCTTCTATAAACAAGCATTTAATCAGCATGATTTCTCTTTTCTCTGATGTGTAAAAGACACCAAACAATAAATGTAATATATTTATGAAATGTATAACAAAGAATAGCACTTACATTACAGAAGAAACATCTTAAGATGTATATTCACAAGAATGGTAATCATTGATGCCTAATAACAGAGGAAACATATATAGAAGTGATGTTTGGCTGGGCATGGTGGTGTAGGCCTTTAATCTCAGTACTTGGCAGGCAGAGGCAGGCAGATAAATGTAAGTTTCAGGCCAGCCTGGTCTACAAAGTGAGTCCAGGACAGCCAAGGCTACACAGAGAAATTTTATCTCACACAAAAAAAATTAAGTTTATGATATCTTTATAATAAATGAAAAAGATAACATTTGTTTATATAGTATATATTCAAAACTGATTTAGATATACATAAAAAGGAAAACATACACAGGTATGTTGTAAGACAAAAATGAATACAGAAATAAAAATATCATTTGTTCAAAAGACACAGATTGTATGCATACAAGAAGTGAACTTGCCAGTGAGCCAATGTGTAAATAATAGCAATAAATGAAAACTGATTTTTATGTTCATCATCAATAGTCATCAGGGAAATGCAAATTAAAGCTACTTTGTGATTTTATCTTATTTTATCAGAATGGCTAAGATAAAAACTCAAGTAACAGCACATGTTGGCAAAGATGTGGAAAGAAGGGAATACTCCTCCTTTGCTGATAAGAGTGCAAACTTGCATAACCACTTTGGAAATCAATCTGGTACTTTCTCAGAAAATTGAGAATCAAGACCTGAAAGACATTCCACAGTAGAGAAAGGACATTTGCTCAAGCTTTACTTGTAATAGCCATAATCTACAAACAACTTATTTGTCCCTTAACTAAAGAATGAATAAAGTAGCTGTGGTACATTTACACAATGGAATACTATTCATCTATTAAAAACAAAGAAATATTGAAATTTGTAGACAAATGGTTAGAACTAGAAAAGTTCATCATAAGGTAACCTAGATGCAGAAAGACATGTATGGTATATACTCACTCATAAGCAGATATTAGCCACAATATACAGGATAACAACACTACAATACACAGACCCTTAGAAGTTAAATAAGAAGGAGGACCCTAGGGAGGATGCTTAATTATCATTCAGTAAGGCCAATAACGTAGACACCAGAAGCATTTGAAGAGAAAGAAGAGAATGGGGGCCTCCCATACAGGGTCTCTTAAAGACACCACCCATAAGAGTTTGAAGCAGAAGCTGAGATTCACAGCCAAACTTTGGGGTGGAACACTGGGAGTATTATGTTAGGGTTGGGGAAAGAAGGACCTAGAGGGGACAGGACTCTATAAGACCAATTGATCCAACAAATCTAGACCCTGAGGTCAGGAGGGGGCCTGTAGAGATGGAGGCACCAACCAAGGACCATACACAGTTAGGACCTAAATCCCCTGTTCAGATGTATTTGATAAGCTGCATAATCTCCTTGTGGGTCCCATAATACGGGAAGTAGGGGCTACCTCTGACATGGACTCTGTTGCCTACTCATTCATCATTTCCACAAGGTGGGGTGGTCTTGCCAGGACATAGAGGAAGAGGATGCAAGCAGTACAGATGAGATTTGTGAGAATGGGGTCAGATGATGAAGGAGGAAGGCTTCCCTTTTTGAGGACTAGGAAAGGAAGGAGGAGGATGAGGGAGGAAGAGACCAGGAGGAAATGAGGCATGGGGCTACAATAAGGATATAAAGTGAATAAATTAAAAGTTAAAAATTTAAATAAAAACAGAACAAAACAAAAAACTTATTTTTAAAGGTTCTATAAATAACAATGCTTAAACTCTTAGGAATCACACACAGGTTGTTCTGGAGATTTCAAATTCACATGTCAAATTGACTTAGATTGAAATGCTAAGGTCAGTGATAAAATTTCATTTCTGAGTGTGTTTTGGATGATTTATCTGAAAGAAAATAATATTTGAATCAATACACTGGGTAAACATGATTTGTCCCTATGGGGAGATACAGAATCATTCAATCTGTTGAGGATGTGAACAGTGGCCTGCTCAGGCCATAGTCATAATTAATGATATCCTGCTAGCAGCTTCTGACTCTGAACTCACCTGCACACCTATAGTCTATTGGCCTGAACCACCTGAGTCACAGAACAAACACAAGGAGCTGATGCTTCATGAGCTCTAATCTCTATCTACCAACCAGCTGCTAACAAGTTTAGCCCAACCAGGGCACAGAGAAGATAAGCAGAGTCATCTAATATAAAGAAGTCAGGTAGAACACACTAACAGCTTTGGATTCTGGTCCTCCCCCATGCCCCAAGTGCTGACCATCCTGACCCATCTGGGATATAGAGAAGATAGCCAGAATTGAGTCTGGTGCAGACCAAGATTCACATTTGCTGTCATTTCAAAAAAGTCTGCGGGGAACTCAGGCACTTTTAAGCTTGAACCCCTCCTTCCCCCAAGCTGCTTACTGACATAGCCCATATGGAACACAGCAGATAGATAGAGCTCTGCCATCTCAAAAAGGACTGTAGGGTACCTGAGCAACTTTAGCCTTGGATATCTATCAGATCACTCCTCTCCTGCCTGATCCAACTGGAAATCAGTCAGGGAACCTAGCTGAACTGAGCTGGGTACAGGCTCTAACACCCACTGTCCAACATCCTGAGGACAGCTCTGAGGAGCCTGAGCAAACAACCTTTGGTTTGGAGCTCTCTTTACTAGTTCCTAACCCGCCTGGCCAATGTGGGACACGAACAGTGACATAATTGGAGGACCTTTTAGGCCTGCTAATGCCACAGGCAACCAGATGCCTAGAGGACAGTGTAAGAAGACTAGCAACAAAACTCAGAGTCAGATAACAACACTGGACACCAGTGATCCTAAGACAGAAAGCCCTGGAGATATGAACACCCATGAAGTGCAGAGAGAATACTTTAAATTTTAAGGGTGAAAATAGTAAAGGATTTGAAAGAGGAAAATAAAGCACTCAAAGAAACACAGGAAAATGCAATCAAACAGATGATGAAATTAAATAAATCCTATAATGAATTACAGTAAAAGTCAATCAAATGAGAGAAAGAAATGAATAAGACTATTGAAGACCTAAAGAGGGAATTAGAAGCAACAAAGCAAACACAAACTGAGGCAATCTTAGTGTTGGAAAACATAGAGAAAAGAACAGAAATGATGGATACAAACCACACCAACAGAATACAAGGGATGAAAGACAGAATCTCAAGTGTGGAAGATACAATCCAAATTATAGAGATATTATTCAAAGAAAACATTAAAACTAAAAAGTTCCAGACACAAAACACCAAAGAAATCTGGCAAACTGAGAAAAAGCCAAATCTAAGAATAATAGGAACAGAAGAAGGAGAAGACTCCAAGCTCCAGGGCCCAGGAAACATTTTTAACAAAATCATAGAACAAAACTTCACCAACCTAAAGAAAGAAATGCCCATAAACATATAAGAAGCCTACAGAACTCCTAATAGACTAAACCAGAAAAGGAAATCCTCTCGCAATATAATAATCAAAACATTAAATGTACAGAACAAAGAAAGAATATTAAAAGCTGCAAGAGAAAAAGGTCAAGTCACATATAAAGGCAAACCCATCAGAATTACCTGACTTCTCAAAAGAGACCATGAAAGCTAGAAGGGCCTGGATGGAAGTCATTTAAACATTAAGAGAACACAGATGCCAATCCAGACTACTACACCCAGAATCATCATAGATGAAGAAAAAAAGATATTTCATGAAATAAAGTTTAGTCAGTACCTAACCACAAATCCAGCCCTACAGAAAGTATGAGATTGGAAATTCCAACTCAAGAAGACTAACTACACCTAGGATAACACAGGAAATAAATAACTCCACACCCACAAATCCAAAACACAGAAACATATACACCTTACCACCACTAACATCAAAGTACAAGAAACTAAGAACCACTGGTCATTAGCGTCTCTTAACATCAATGGCCTCAACTCCCCATTAAAAAGACAAAGGCTAACAGAATGGATGTGAAAACCGGATCCATAACTGTGCTGCATAAAAGAAACATGCCTCATCAATAAAAATAAACATTACCTCAGAGTACAGAGTTGGAAAACTGTATTCCAAGCCAACAGACCCAACAAGCAAGCTGAAGTAGCCATTCTAGTATCTGTTAAAATAGACATTCAACCAAAACTAATGGAAAGAGATGGGGAAGGTCACTGAATCTTTTTCAAAGTAAAAATATGACAAGATGATGTCTCAATTCTGAACATCTATGCCTCAAATGCAGGAGCACCCACATTCATAAAAGAAACGTTACTGAAGTGTAACCACAAATGAATAGTGGGAGACTTCAACACCCCTTTCTTGCCAATAGACAGATCATCAAGACAGAAACTAAATGGAAAATCAAGAAAAATAATCAACATCATGAAATAAATGAACCTAACTGATATCTACAGAATATTTCACCCAAACACAAAAGAATACACCTTCTTTTCATCAACTCACAGAACCTTCTACAAAATTGACCACATACTTGGTCACAAAGCAAACCTCAACAGATACAAGAAAATCAAAATAATTCCTTGCATCTTGTCAGACCACCATGGATTAAAGATGGAACTCAACAACAAAAGGAATAACCAAAATCCTGATGGAAACTGAACAACTCCCTACTCATTGACATCTGGGTAAGGGACAAAATTAAAAAGAAAAATGAAAAAACTTCCTAGAATTCAATGAACCTGAAGGCGTAACCTACCCAATCTTAAGGTACACAATGAAAGCTGTGCTAAGAGGAAAGTTCATGGAACCAAGTGCCCTTATATAGAAACTGGAGTGATCCCATCCTAGCAAATTAAAAGCACACCTGAAAGCTCTAGAACAAAAAGAAGCAGACACACCAAGAGAAGTAGATGGCTGGAAACCATCCACTTCAGGGCTGAAATTAATAAATTGGAAAGAAAGAAAATAGTTCAAAGAATCAATTAAACCATGAGCTGGTTCTTTGAGAAAATCAACAAGATTGACAAACCTTTAGCCAATCTAACTAAAAGGCAGAAGGAGAATATTGAAATCAACAAAATCAGAAAAGAAAAAGAAAATCTCATGACAGACACTGAGGAAATCCAAAATATCATAGGGTCTTACATCAAAAGCCTATAAGCCACAAAATTTGAAAACGTAAATTAAATGGACACTTTTCTTGATAGCTACCCACTACAAAAATTAAATCAATATCAGGTAAACAAATTGAATAGTCATATCACATCCAAGGAAATAGACGCAGTCATCAAGTTTCTCAAGAATGATAAAGCCCTGGACTTGATTGATTCAGTGCAGAATTCTACCAGACCTTCAGAGAAGAGCTAATACTAAGTCTCTTCAAATTGTCCCATAAAATAGAAAGAAAAAGAACATCACCAGAATTATTCTATGAGGCCACAGTCACCTTGATACTTAAGTCACAGACTCAACAAAGAAAGAACATTTCAACAAACTGAAAGAAAAAAAAAACCATGATTGTCTACTTAGATGCCAAAAAATTATTAGACAAAATCAAACACCCATTTATGTTAAAAGTCCTGCGGAAAAAGGAATAAATGGCACATACCTAAACATAATAAAGGCAGTATACAGCAAGCCTATAGCCAACATCAAACTAAATGGAGAGAAATTTAAATCAATTCCATTGATATCAGGGAGAAGATAAGCTTGTCTTCTCTCTCCATATCTCTTCAATGTAGTACTTGAAGTCCTAGCTAGAGCTATAAGACAACTAAAGGAGGTCAAGGGGATACAAATTGGAAAAGAGAAGTCAAACTATCACTATTCACAGATGATATGTTAGTATACATAAATAATCCCAAAATTCTATAAAGGAACTCCTACAGCTGACTAACACTTTCAGCAAAGTGGCAGGATACAAAATCGACTAAAAAAACTCAGAAGCCTTCTTGCATACACATGACAAACAGGCTGAAAAAGAAATTAGGGAAACTGCCCCTTTCACAATAGCCACAAATAATATAAAGTATCTTGTAACACTAACCAATAAAGTAAAAGATTTGTATGAAAAAAAAAACTTCAAGTCTCTGAAGTAAGAATTGGAAGAAGATTAAAGAATATGAAAATTATCTCCCATGGTCATGGATCAAGAGAATCAACTTAGTAAAAATGCCTATCTTACCAAAAGAAATCTACTGATTCAGTGCAATTTCTCTCTAAATATTCACACAATTTTTTACTGAACTTGAAAGATCAATTCTCTACTTCATATGGGAAAACAAAAAACTCTGAATAACTAAAATGATCCCGTACAATAAAAGATCTTCTGAAGGAATCTCCCTCCCAGCTCTCATGCTGTATAATAGAGAAACAGTAGTAAAAGCAGATGGTACTGGCATAGAAATAGGCTTGTTGAGCAATGTAATTGAATTGAAGACCCAGAAATAAACCCACACACCTATGTACACTTGATTTTTGACAAAGAAGCGAAATCCATACAATAGAAAAAATATAGCACCTTCAACAAATGGTGCTGCTCTAACTGGATTGTTATATGTAGAAAAGTGAAACTAGACCCATATGTATTAACCTGAACAAAACTGAAGTCCAAATGGATTGATTGAAGACCTCAACATAACATCAGACACACGAAACCCCTTAGAAGAAAAATTGGGGAAGAGCCTTTAGGTCATCGGCACAGGAGATAACTTCCTGAACAGAACACCATCAGCTCAGGCCCTAAGATCAACCATTAATAAATCAGACTTTATGAAACTGAAAAGCTTCTGTAAGATGAAAGACACTGTCAACAGAACAAAACAACAGCCTGAAGATTGGGAAAAGATCCTCACCAACCCTATATTTGACAAAGGGCTAATATCCAAAACAGGTAAGGAACTCAAAAAATTAAGCACCAAAGCAAATAATCCAATTAAAAAACATAATTAAACAGAGAATTCTCAACAGAGGAATATCAAATGGCCGAGAAACACTTAAAGAAATGTTTAACACCCCTAGTATTCAGGGAAATGTAACTCAAAATCTCTCTGATATTCCATTTTACATCTATCCGATGGCTAAGTTAAAAAACTCAGGTAGCAATACATGCTAGTGAAGATGTGGAGAAAAGGGAACACTCCTCCATTGTTGGTGGGAGTGAAAACTTGTACAGCAACTTTGGAAATCCATCTTTTGCTTTCTCAGGAAACTGGGAATAACTCTACCTCAGGACCCATCAGTACCACTCCTGGGAATATACCCAAGAGATGCTACACCACATCACAAGGACATATGTTCAACTATGTTCATAAAAGCCCCACCTTATATGTAGTAGTCAGAACCTGGAAACAACCTACATGCCTCTCAGTCAAAGAATGGATAAAGAAACTGTGGTACATTTCCACTATGGAATACTACTCAGGTATTAAAAACAAGGAAATCCTCTATTTTGAAGGCAAATGGATGGAACTAGAAATGATCATCCTGAGTGAGTTAATCCAGACCCAGAAAAATACATGTGGCACATACTCACTTATAATAGGACAGTAGCCCAAAAGAGATGTGCCGTGGAATTCTTCACTTACCAAGAGATGAGGACAGATGTGAATACTTCCTATTGGTACTCTAGGTAAGAGAGTTAAGGAAGAATGGGGAAATAGAAGGATCCAGAGGGCCTAAAACCTACAAACAGACCATTAAAGGTGGCGGATATGAACCCATGTAGGTCAGCTCAAACTACTGTACCAACCAAGGTCAATTAATGCAGTAAACCTAGAACACTTATCCAGATCTAGCCAATGGACAGCATATTCTCCACAATTTTGTGAAGAGCAGGGACTGACTCAGGCATGAACTGTGGTGTCCCCTATTTGACCAATTCCTCTTGATAGGGAGACCTGGTGACACTCAGAGAAAGAGTAAGCAGGCTATGAAGAAGAGACTTGATAGACTGTGATCTTATATTGAGGGACAAGTTCTCCTTCTGTCACAGACCTAAGGGAGAGGAATAGGATGAAAGAGGGAGGGAGGTGTTAGGGGATGGTCTGATGTATTTTGATGCTAATTAATAAAAAGCCATCCCACTTGGTCAGGGCAGATGTGGCTAAGGGTCCTGGGCTTAGAGAAAAAGGAATTCTGGGAGAAGGAAGAGAAGAGGGCAGGGTCCCAAAAAAGAGGGAAGAGAGGAAGGCCGCCATGGGTTAGATGGAACATGTCGCAGGTGTGGATGAAGATTTGGATGGAGAACATTAACAAATATTTGGGATTCTGGATGGGAGGTAGCTTGAAAGAAGTTATTGGAAACAAATGGCATGGGATTGAGGCAGGGATTTCATTCCTGCCCCACCATAGGAAGTGGTTTAGAGGATTAATGTCTGCCCTGACCCAGGTTAACTAAGGCTATTTTAAAATAAAAATCAAACAAAGAAACAAACTAGGAAATCTTGAAATTTGCAGGCAAATGGATGGAACTAGGAAAGATCATTCTGAGTGAGGTAATCCAGAAAGACACTCACAGTTTATACTCACCCAGAAGCAGACATTAGCCATATAATACAGGATAACTACACTACCACACAGTTTTGAAACATCAACCAAGGACCATGTATGATGTGGACCTAGACCTTCTGCTCAGATGGAGTAGCACAGTCTTCTTATGGGTCCCATGTGTGGAGAGTAGGGACTACTTCGGAAACACACATTGGTCACCTACTCTTAGATCATTTCACCTGGTAGGGCGCCCTTGTCAGACTAAAGAGGAAGAAGTTGCAGGTAGTACAGATGTCACTTGATAGGCTGAAGGCAGATGTTAATGGAGGACAGTTCCCCTTTTGAGGACTAAGGGAAGGAGAGAAGCTGATGGAGGAAGGGGGATTTGGAGGGGATGAGGGAGTGGAATACAGTCAGGATGTGAAGAAATTAAACTGCAGAACACGAAGGTAACTTATATTGCTAATCTCAATATATGGGAATAGCTCTGAGACTGGCTGAGACTTGAATGTCTAGGCATAGATAATGCTTCTTGTTGACTACAGAACCCCTATGAGTTACTATTAGAAGCCTTTCTTCATATTGGATGAATGAAGATTAACAGGTGTCTTTTTGTTTCTACTCATACAAAGAGTGAAAACCAGTCTTAATTGTTCTGCGCACAACTTATACACTTGTAATTTCAGGACTGTATAATGCTTATGAGAAACTTTTTGCTTTCAGAACAAAAGAACCGGACACTGACTTTGGATCAGACCTTATAAGACTCATTCATCTTAGCATTCTGGACACCGACAATCTTTATCCTTCATGTTCCAGCTCCAAGTACTTCAGTTGCTATTCCTCATCAGAACAAGACAGCTCACAGGACACTTTCAAAGACAGCTTCCAATCACAATTGGTCCAGCACTTCAGACTGTCCCACACGGGATTCTAATTCAGCCTAGAATTTCCCAACATTTAGAAACTGGACCACAAATGCTATTTCTAGCTTGTTTAACCATTTGTCCAATTTTATTTGCTCCTCTACAAAGGTATTATTCATCCAAAATCAGCTGGAGGAAACTTTAAGAGAATGACACCTCATTACCTTTAAGGGGAGTCAGGTAGGGTTTTGATTGTTTTTTGGGCTATAGAAGGTTGTTAGTAATGTGAGTTGGTTACAAGTTATTATTGGTCTTAGAGAGAAAACAAGGTTAGACTCAGTGATGTCTTTCTTTTATTCATCTTACATTCTTAGGGTTGGTGATAGGGATTGAAAGGAAAGAAGGTAGAATACAGAAAAATATAGGGGAGATAGAATAAAAAGATTAGTGAGTCTACTCCTCAGCTTAATGACTCAGTTGTCACTCACAAGGTATTTTTAATTCACTGAGATAGAATTTTGTTTATAGATGCAAAATAAGTTGAATTCTAGATATGGTGGTATAGAATTAAAATGTAAGATTATTCTTCACATACATTATATGTATATATCTACTGTAATATGAGATGTTGTCCCCATATAACTCAATTATAGTACAAGGTTTACTTCAAATGTTATGAGAGTGTTATTACAGGCTGTTTATGATAAGTAAATTACATAAGTTAAATGTTAGTTGATCAAATCATGGTCATATCAATTACTAGTCTACTTGTAACACAAGAATATACATCTTAGGTGCAACAGATAGATATGATTCTATAAAAAGATAAGGTAGGGTAATTAAATATGATCTTCAAAAACCTCAGACATACGAAGACTATGGTCTTTAAAATGTTTTTATTATTTTAAAAATTCACTGACAATGAGACAGGTTAACTCCAGGCAATGTCCAGCCTCCCTCCAAAAGGCTGATGAATATCAAAGAACCTCCTTATGGAGATGGCTCCAAATGTGGCAAAAAGTCCCTTGGCAAATGTCGTCATTTCTACCACAGACAGAATTTTGTGTAAAAAAGGCAAGCTTGGACGCAACAGAGTCAATGGCCAAACACTGATAAGACAGTGTAAGCAACTACTCCTGCCTCACAAATATGTCTGTCAGATATATTAGGTCAGAAGGCTGAAGAAGATGCTCCAACATTATAGAGAGTTTTAGGTGACTATTCAGGTAGCAAACTGTCTCTGTCATCTTCTCATTTGGACAGGTACTAACCTGCACTCCCGGCAGACTCGGGTAGGAAAGTTTATTCCTTCGCAAGTCTCTGATGGAGTTCAAGTCCAGGTAGCTTAGTTTTACAACGAAGCTTAGTTTTTTAGGGATTAAGATATTTTTAGGTCTAGATAGATGTTTTAAGTTGATAATTAGAAGATGTGGTAGAGATTGGTTTATATTCAGAATTTTAGATGCTCCAAGATATGAAAGATGTTTTCTTTGAGGCTGTCAAATACAAAGCCAAAACACTAAGAATGTAAAATATATATAATTTGTGATTGTGTCATGGTTCTTCTTGCTATAGGTAGTTTATTGTATATATGTTTAGTAATATAAATGTATTTATAAAATAAAATGTTTAATTTATTTTTAAAAATGAAAAATAGAAAGAAAATCACATTTGAATCAATATACTGGGTAAACACAATTCATCCCTTTTGGGGGGAGGCAGTATCATTCAATCTGTTGAGAGTGTGAGCAGAAATAAAAGGCCAGAATTGAGACACAACTCTTCTGTGTACTGCTGTTCACACTCCTTGTTCTTTGAACATTAACCTCTGATTATTACCTTCACCAGTGCCATCCAAAACCTATTCAGTATTTTTGAACTCAGAGTGAATTGCTTCATTAATTTCTCTGGTTTCACAGCTGACTGGTGACAGATTATTTAACTATTCAGCTTTCATAACAGTGCATTTGCCATTGTGTATATTGGGTGAAATGTGCACATAGTCAATACTGACAGAGAGATCTTAATTATTTAAAACATAATTGTTGAAAAATTATTGTATATGTATGTAATAATATATAAGTATATGTAAAACATAAAAATGTTTAATTAATAAAAAATAAAATAAAATAATACATAGTTGTGTCACAGCGAACCTTTCATAAAACTTGGTAAAAATGGATCTGATTATTCCTTAGCTGACTGTTATAGTATAAAGACTATTGTGATGCAAGTGCCATTACTTATGGCACTACTCATTTCATATAAATGAGTTATCAATTAGAATCATATGCTTATAAATAATAAAATTGCTGCCTAAATTTTAAAAAATATATATAACTCTGGTATTCTCTCTAGAATTGTGAAGCATGATATTTTCACCCAGTATGTACCTTTACCCCTAAAATTAAACATGCAAACAAATCTACATAATTATTTAATATTTTAGCAATAATTTCTGCTTCATACAAATAATGATTATGCTAGTTACTATAAAGCAGATAAGGTTATTCATATTGATAAGAAATATCAATGACTAAAGGACACAGATTATTTCTGTTTTTAGTAAATAAGTCATTTTGAATTTATCCATGTTTGACCATTAAAGCCTGAATCAGATAATCTATAGCAATAAATAAAAGAAGGAACCCTAACAATTACATTACCATAGGAAAATATCTGGGACTAAAAACATAATTTTAATGGGGAATTAATCAAAGTTTTATCAAATATTCAGGAATGCCTATATCTGTAGTAGAGATACATATACTCATCATTACATTAATCTAATAAACAAATGGCAAGACTATTGAGCTTCTAAAACCAAACCATCATCACCTCCCTCCATTCTCTGTTGAAAGTAGAACTGAGAAACCCCAAAAACTTGCAAAATCCACTTCTACTCAGCTAAAGTGAAAGACATGAATACATGTGTGGAAAAAGCAGCTTAATTAAATGTATTAAAAGAAATTAATATTTCCACAAGACTCCCCAAGCTCTAATTAATGTAGTTCTCAGCATCTATTTCTATTTTCTCCAGGGTGGAACCTTTCAGATGATAGCTGGTGAGGCCAATAAATCTGGGGGCACTGTTTGACAAAGTTTCAGTGACACAACAACCAGGTGTTCTTAAGGCCTGCTTGACAAAGTTCCAAAGTCTGGATGCCTTGGATTGACCCTTTATTATGGCAGTTCCTGTTAGAAGCTTCTCATCAAAGGCTAGAATTGAAAATGAGTAAAAGCTGATGCTAATAAAAACTAATAGAATCACTAGAAAATATAGCTATGAAGAAAATTGAGTCATTTTTAAAACTTATTCAGATTCACTATTAGATTATCAATAAATAATTTTGGCAAATGATTTAGAAAATTTTAGAATAATTATTAAAGAAGAAAATTTAAGGGAAAGTTTGAAGGCTGACAATTTATATTTAAAATCATGTACCACAGATTATTTATCCTTTCTTCAACTGGGGCCATTTAGGCTGTTTCCAGGTTCTGGCTACTATGATGAAGTATGCTATGAACATGGTTGAGCATATGTCCTTGTTGTGTGCTGGAGCATTTTCTGGCTATATTCCAAGAAGTGGAATAGCTGGGTCTTGAGGAAGCCTTCTTCCCAGTTTTCTGAGAAAGCACCAGATAGATTACCAAAGTGGTTGTACAAGTTTGCATTCCTACCAGCAATGAAAGAGTGCTCCTCTTTCTGCACATCCTCACCAGCATGTGATGTCACTTGAACTTTTGAAGCCATTCTGATGGGTATAAGATAGAATCTCAGAGTCATCTTGATTTGTATTTCTCTGATGACTAAAGACATTGAGCATTTCGTAGTGTTTCTCAGCCATTGGATATTCCTCTGTTGAGAATTCTCTGTTTAGTTCTGATCCCCTTTTCTCAATTGGGTTATTTGGTTTGGTGATGTTTCATTTCTATGGAATACTACTCAGCTATTAAAAACAAGGACATTCTGAAATTTGTGGACAAATGGATGGGACTAGAAATGATCATGGGTGAGTTAATGCAGAAGCAGAAAGACTCACATGATATATGCTCACTTATAGTTGGTCACTAGCCCAAAAGGCTTGTCCCACAAAAGTCTTCACTTACCAGGAGATTAGGGTAGATGTGACAACATCCTACTGGGACTCTAGGTAAGAGAATTATAGGAGATGTAGAAATAGAAGGACCCAGAGCATCCTGGAAACCTACAAGAAGAACATCGTAATGGCTTCATTGGAGCCCAAGGGGGTCTGTTCAAACTACTGAACTAACCAAGGACAATACAAGGAGTAAACATTGAACCCCTACTCTGATCTACCTAATGGAAAGGACAGTCTCCACAGTTATGTGGAAAGGAGAGACTTATTTTGACACGAACTCTGGTGCACCATATTTGACCACCTCCCCTTGTGGGAGGCCCGATGGCACTCAAAGAAAGAATAAACAGGCTACCATGACGAGACTTGATAGCTTATGACCATATAGTGAGGGAGGAGGTCCCCCTCAGTCTTAGACCAAGGGCAGTGGAATAGTATGAAAGAGGGAGGAAGGGAGGAATGGGACGACACAAATGATTGAGTTGTAATCTGAATAAATTTATTCATTAGGTCTTCATGTTCAGTTTTGAAAATAAGGAACAAGTTTAGAAAGAAAAGAGATTCTGACAACACCATTATCAACAGACTTGCTGCCTACCTAGAAGCAAAAGAAAACAGTTTTAGATTTCTAATGTTCCTTCACAGGATTATGATAAAGATAGAATTTGTGTTGAAGTAAAAGTTCATGATGACATTAAAGAAAGACATTGGAAACAGTCCTAAAGTTCTAATAGCTTTCTATTCTTTATAAAACTACAGTAAAGATAGAAATTGTATTGATATAGAAGTTCAAGACAAAGTGACAAAGACAGGCATGTTATCTCAGTGAACTGCCTGCCCTTCTGAGTAAACTTGACAAGCCAGGACTTTCCTGATGTTCTGGAAAGACAAAAGGACCAGATGCTTCCAAGTAAAAAGGCTACATAACATTTTTTAAATGATAGCTTTATTTTAAATATAAAATAGGAAAAGAAAGGATTAGTTAAGGGTCAGGAAGACAAGTTTAGGCTACCAGGTGGAGGGATTGATCTTTGATCTGTTAATTATATGCCAACTTAAAACAAAATCAAATATAGTTGCTTTGTTTAATACTTTTTGTAACTGTAAGGCTTTATGATGCCAATCATAATGAAGAAAGTTTTATGTTAAGATTTTATTCTAAAAGTTAATTTTATATATTTTATTAATTTCTTCATATTGCATCTTATTTGTTATCCCATCACTTGTATCCTCCTGTTCCTCCCTCCCTCCTACTTCCCCTTATCCCCTTCCCTATGACTGTGACTGAGGGAGACCTTCTCCCCCTGTATATGCTCATAGGGTATCAAGTCTCTTCTTGGTAGCCTGCTATCTTTCCTCTGAGTTCCACCAGGCCTTCCCATCTGGGGGATGTGGTCAAATATGTGGCACCAGAGTTCATGTGAAAGTCATTCCCCACACTCCACTCAACTGTGGAGAATGTCCTGTCCATTGGCTTGATCTGGGTAGGGTTTTAAAGTTTACTGCATGTATTGTCCTTGGCTTTTTCCATAGTTTGAGCAGAACCTCTGGCCCAGATTCTCCTGTCATAATGTTCTTCTTGTAGGTTTCTAGGACCCTCAAGATCCTGCTATTTCCCCATGAGTTCTCAGGATATTTGCTATTTGCTTGCCTTGTTTTCTTTGTTCCTATATACTTATGTAACAAAAAAGATTTCAAGCTGTGTAATCAATGAGTAAAGTATTTAAGGAAATGATTTTGTGTATAAATAAATCTTGAAGGAGATTCAGTTTGTCAGAGCAGGTAAAGCCATTAAGGCTTCCTCTCTGTCTCATCTCTCATCAAAAGAATTTAATGGTGTCACAAGTCTGATTCTTTCTTCACTCATTACTCTTACATAGATCTTTCTTCAGGGACTGACCCTCATCTGTAACTGGACTCCAGCAAATAGTTATGCTAGGCACTTGTCTGCAAGCTTAATGGAATGTCATAGTGTCAGGGGTTGACTCTCTCATAAGGGGTGAGTCTCAGTCTGGGCCAGTCTTTGATTGGACATTTCTTCATTCTCATTTCTTTCTTTATCCACACCCATATTTTAGAATAGTCAGGGAAGGATAGATGGTCCCAGAGGATACAAGAACACCAATATTGTCAAGTAACTTAGACCCAGAGGGATTTACAGAGACTGAAACACACACACACACACACACACACACACACACACACACACACACACAAAAAAAAAAAAAAAAAAAAAAAAAAAGAGCACGAATGGACAGGTCCTAGGCTCATGACACCTAAATAATCGAGACTCTGCTTAGTCTTTATGTGGGTCCCCTAGCAAGTGGAATGGGGTTCTCTCTGACACAGACTCTCTTGCTTGCTTTTGGATCACTATTCACTAATCGAGCTGTCATGTCTGGCTTCAGTAAAAGAGGATGCTTTTAGTACTGATGTGACTTTTTATGAAAGGTGGGTTTACAGGGCGTGGTCCCCTTTTGTGATGAGAAGGGGAGGGGGCAAAGAGGGAAGAGGGTGAGAGGGTGGATCCATGAGGAGAGGGGGGAAAGAGCTGGGATTGGGATGTAAAACAAATGAATAAAATAATTTAATTTAATAAAATTGTAAAAAGCCAAAACAAAAAAGCCCTGTATTTTATGGATTATCTTAATTATTAATAACTACTTATAGAATTGGGATCACTAACATTATGGTATATTACTGTGAAATTTGATAGAATTAGCTTCAAAGGAAAACTACAGTTCTGGCCTTGGATTTTACAGTTTACATGATAAAGCTTGGGATGGACTTTAAAGCTAATTTAAAGGCTCCCACTCAGAACAAAAGGTAAGGAAACAAACTAATAATTGCAAAATAACATAAGCAAAATTCATTCATGAAAACAATTATGAAGGGCTACTTAGAAATTTTTCTTTAAAAGGCAATGCCTAACATTCGCTATTCTTTTATTTCCATTTTTCTTTCTTTTTTTCTTTTTAATATGTGGTAGAACAGGAGCTATTGAAGCTGGAGCTTTGAGAATTAAGTTAGCATAAGAACCAGTAAATCTTCTTAGCATTCTTATCTTTCCTTCATTTTTATTCTACCTCTTACCTTTCTATGCCTTCAATATTGCAAGAAGAAAACCTATAAATCCCATAAAAATACACCCTGATCTCTCTCACTTTTAGGGTGCCTGTAAAAGAAGGCCAGTAGGTTTAAGTGAAACATGATTGAGTATGAAGCAGATAGCTGTCCACAATGTTGAGGATTTTGCTCTAGGGGAAATATCTGCTCATATTTTTCAGAAGTAGAAAATATATACAATGAAGCAACTCGCTTCAAGACATAGCTAATTCACAATATATGGTCCTTTCTGGAAAAAAATTACTTGCATTACCATATCATCAATATATTCATCTGTAACTACTGGTGAACTGACAAGCACATTGACATATTTGCAGTTTAATTTTTATTTATTTATTTTATTTTTTTTTAATTTATTTATTTTTTAATTAATTATTCTTGTTACATTTCTATGGTTATCCCATCCCTTGTATCCTCCCATTCTCCCCTCCCTCCCATTTTCCCCTTATTCCTCTCCCCTATGACTGTTCCTCAGAGGGATTACCTCCCTCTGTATATGCTCATAGGGTATCAAGTCTCTTCTCAGTGACCTGCTGTCCTTCCTCTGAGTGCCACTAGGTTTCCCCCGCCAGGGGACATAGTCAGATGTGAGGCACCAGAGTACTTGAGAAAGTCAAATCCCTCTCTCCACTCAAGTGTGGAGACTGTCTTGTCCATGGGCTAGATCAGGGTAGGGGTTTAAATTTTTCGGCCTGTATTGTCCTTGGCTAGGGCCTTAGTTTGAGCGGGACCCCATGACCCAAATCTGCCTATCATAATGTTCTACTTGTAGGTTTCTAGAACCCACTGGATCCTTCTACATTGCTATTCACCCATTGTTCTCTCATCTAGAGTCCCAATAGGATGTCCTCCCCTCGGTCCCAGTTTCCTGGTAAGGGAAGGCTTTCATGGGACATGTCCATTGGGCTAGTATGCAGCTATAAGTGAGTATATACCATTTGAGTCTTTCTGCTTCTGGGTTAACTCACTCATTATGATCATCTCTAGCTCAATCCATTTGTCCACAAATTTCAGGAATTCCTTGTTTTTAATAGCTGAGTAGTATTCCATAGTGTATATGTAACACAGTTTCTTTAACCATTCTTCTACTGAGGGACATTTAGGTTGTTTCCATGATCTGGCTATTATGAATAAGGCTGCTATGAACATGGTTGAGCAAATTTTCTTGCTGTGTGCTGGTGCATCTTCTGGGTATATTCCAAGGAGTGGAATAGCTGGGTCTTGAGGAAGCCCTATTCCCAGTTTTCTGAGATAGCACCAGATAGATTTCCAAAGTGGTTGTACTAGTTTGCATTCCCACCAGCAATGAAGGAGTGTTCCTCTCTCCCCACATCCTCTCCAGCATGTGGTGTCGCTTGAGTTTTTGATCTTAGCCATTCTGATGGGTGTAAGATGGAATCTCAGAGTCGTTTTGATTTGCATTTCCCTGATGACTAAGGAGGTTGAGCATTTCTTTAAGTGTTTCTCAGCCATTTGATATTCTTCTGTTGAGAATTCTCTGTTTAGTTCCAAGCCCCATTTCTCAATTGGGTTATTTGGTTTGGTGGTGTTTAATTTCTTGAGTTCTTTATATATTTTGGATATTAGACCTTTGTCAGATGTAGGGTTGGTGAAGATCTTTTCCCAGTCTGTAGGCTGTCGCTTTGTTCTCTTGACCGTGTCTCTAGCCTTACAGAAGCTTCTCAGCCTCATGAGGTCCCATTTATTAATTGTTGACATTAAGGCCTGGGCTGTTGGTGTTCTGTTCAGGAAGTTGTCTCCTGTGCCAATATGTTCCAGGCTCTTCCCCACTTTTTCTTCTAACTGCCTTAGTGTCTCTGGTTTTATGTTGAGGTCTTTAATCCACTTGGATTTGAGTTTTGTGCAAGGTGACAAATATGGGTCCAGTTGCATTTTTTTACACATAGACATCCAGTTAGACCAGCACCATTTGTTGAAGATGCTATTCTTTTTCCATTGAATGGATTTGGCTTCTTTATCAAAAATCAAGTGACCATATGTGTGTGGATTCATATCTGGGTCTTCAATTCGATTCCACTGATCAACCAGCCTGTTGCTGTGCCAGTACCATGCTGTTTTAATTACAATTGCTTTATAGTACAATTTGAAATCAGGTATGGAGATTCCTCCACAGCACCTTTTATTGTACAAGATCGTTTTTGCTATTCTGGGTTTTTTGTTTTTCCATATGAAGTTCAGAATTGAACTTTCAATGTCTTTAAAAAATTGTGTAGGTATTTTGATAGGGATTGCATTGATTCTGTAGATTGCTTTTGGTAGGATGGCCATTTTTACTATGTTAATTCTCCCTATCCATGAGCAAGGAAGATCCTTCCATCTTCTCATGTCACCTTCAATCTCCTTCTTCAGAGTTTTGAAATTTTTTTCAAACAAGTCCTTCACTTGCTTAGTTAAAGTAACTCCTAGATATTTTATATTGCTTGTGGCTAATGTGAAGGGTGTGGATTTCCTAATTTCTTCCTCGGCAAGCTTGTCATTTGTGTATAGGAAGGCTACAGACTTTTTGGAGTTAATTTTGTATCCAGCCAAATTGCTGAAAGTATTTATCAGCTGTAGGAGTTCTCTGGTGGAATTTTGAGGGTCACTTATGTACACAATCATATCATCTGCAAATAGGGATAGTTTGACTTCCTCCTTTCCCATTTGGATACCCTTGATCTCCTTTTGTTGTCTTATTGCTCTGGCTAGAACTTCGAGTACTATATTGAAGAGATATGGAGAGAGTGGGCAGCCTTGCCTTGTTCCCGATTTTAGAGGAATTTCCTTGAGTATCTCCCCATTTACTTTAATTTTGGCTATTGGCTTGCTGTAGATAGCCTTTATTATGTTGAGGAAAGTGCCTTGTATCCCTGATCTCTCTAAAACTTTAAACATGAATGGGTGTTGGATTTTATCAAATGCTTTCTCTGCATCTAAAGAGATGATCATGTGGTTTTTTATTTTCAGTTTGTTTATATGGTGGATTACATTGATGGATTTCCGTATATTAAACCATCCCTGCATGCCTGGAATGAAGCCTACTTGGTCATGATGAATGATATCCTTTATGTGTTCTTGTATTCGTTTTGCAAGAATTTTATTTAGTATTTTTGCATCGATGTTCATAAGAGAAATTGGTCTGAAATTCTCTTTCTTTGTTGAGTCTTTGTGAGGTTTAGGTATCAACGTGACTATGGCCTCATAGAATGAATTTGGTAATGTTCCATCCAATTCTATGTTTTGGAGTAGCTTGAAGAGTATCGGTATTAGCTCGCCTTTGAAGGTCTGGTAGAATTCTGCACTGAAACCATCTGGCCCTGGGCTTTTTTTGCTTGGGAGACTATCGATGATTGCTTCTATTTCTGTAGGGGAAATGGGACTATTTAGCTTGTTTATCTGTTCTTCACTCAACTTAGGCAAGTGAAATTGATCAAGAAAGTCATCCATTTCCCTTAGGTTTTCAAATTTTGTGGCATATATGCCTTCAAAGTAGGATCTTATGATTCTTTGTATTTCTTCAGTGTCTGTTGTTATGTCTCCCTTTTCATTTCTGATTCTGTTGATTTCAATACTGTCTCTCTGCCTTTTAGTTAGTTTGGCTAACGGTCTGTCTATCTTATTGATTTTCTCAAAGAACCAGCTCTTGGTTTTGTTGATTCTTTGGACTGTTTTCTTAGTTTCTAATTTGTTAATTTCAGCCCTGAGTTTGATTATTTCCAGACGTCTACTCCTTTTGGGTGTTTCTGCTTCCTTTTTTTCTAGGGCTTCCAGCTGTTTTGTTAAGTTGCTTATGTGCAATGTTTCCAATTTCGTTTTAAAGGCACTTAGTGCTATGAGTTTTCCTCTTAACACTGCTTTCAATGTATCCCACAAATTTGGGTATGTTGTTCCCTCATTATCATTGAATTTCAGAAACTCCTTGATTTCTTTCTTTATTTCTTCCCTGACCCATGTGTCATTTAGCAGAGAGTTGTTTAGTTTCCACGTACGTGTAGGCTTTTTGTTGTTTCTGTTGTTGTTGAATTGCAGCCTAAGAGCATGGTGATCTGATAGGATACAAGGTATTATTTCAATCCTCTTGTATCTGTTGAGGCCTGCTTTGTGACCTACGATGTGATCAATTTTGGAGAAGGTTCCATGGGGTGCAGAGAAGAAGGTATATTCTTTCTTGTTTGGGTGAAAGGTTCTATAGATATCTGTTAGATCCATTTGACCCATGGCATTGGTTAATGATGTTATTTCTCGGCTTAGTTTCTGTTTCAATGACTTATCCTTCAGTGAGAGTGGGGTGTTGAAGTCTCCCACTATTATTGTGTGGTGATCGATGTGTGGCTTAAGTTTTTTTAGCAGATCTTTTATAAATGTGGGTGCCCTTGTATTGGGAGCATAGATGTTCAGAATTGTGATGTCATCTTGGTTGGCTTTACCTTTGATGAGTATGAAGTGTCCTTCTGCATCCCTTTTGATTAATTTTGGTTGAAAGTCTATCTTGTTTGATATTAAAATGGCTACGCCTGCTTGTTTCTTGTGACCATTTGCTTGGAATATTTTTTTCCAACCTTTTACCCTGAGGTAATGCCTATCATTATAGGTGAGATGTGTTTCTTGAATGCAGAATATGCACCCATTCAGATAGTCTATGTCTTTTTATTGGAGAATTAAGACCATTGATGTTGAGAGATATTAACGACCAGTGACTGTTAAGAGTCTTAATTTTGATGTTGTTTCCAATCGAGTGTTTGTGTAGTTGTGTTTTTGCCATGGTATAATTACCTATTTCCTGAGTAGTTTTGGTTGTAGCTTGACCCTTTGGGATGGAGTTTTCCTTCTAGTACCTTCTGTAAAGCTGGATTTGTGGATAGGTACTGTTTGAATTTGTTTTTGTCATGGAATATTTTGTTTTCTCCATCAATGTTTATTGATAGTTTTGCTGGGTAAAGTAGTCTGGCCTGGCATCTGTGGTCTCTCAGGGTTTGCAGGATCTCTGTCCAGGCTCTTCTGGCTTTTATGGTCTGTGCTGAGAAGTCTGGTGTAATTCTGATAGGTTTGCCATTGAATGTTATTTGGCCCTTTTCCCTTGCAGCTTTTAATATTTTTTCTTTGTTCTGTATGTTTTGTGTTTTGATTATTATGTGACGGGCAGTTTTCCTTTTCTGGTCAATTCTATTTGGTGTTCTGTAGGCCTCTTGTATGTTTATAGGTATCTCTTTCTTTAGGTTGGGGAAATTTTCTTCTATAATTTTGTTGAGAATAGTTTCTGGGCCTTGGAGTCTGATATCTTCTCTTTCTTCAATGCCTATTATCCTCAGATTTTTTCTTTTCATGGTGTCCTGAATTTCTTGGATGTTTTGTGTCAGGAGTTTTCCAGATTTGGCATTGTCTTTAATGGTTGCTTCAAGATCTGTGATTGTATCTTCTAGACCTGAAATTCGTTCTTCCGTCTCTTGGGTTCTGTTAGAAAGGCTCACCTCTGTGTTGCTCGCCTTCTTCTCTGAGGTTTCACGTTCTCGTTTTTCTTCTGTCTGTGTGTTTATCATTGAATCAATTTTTGTCTTCAGATCTTGAACTGATTTTTTTATTTCTTTCACCTCATTTTTTGTATATTCCTGAGTTTCTTCCATTGCCTCTTTATAGGTCTTCAGAGCTTGAACCGTTTTAATTATTTCCTCCATCTGGTTATTTGCATTTTCCTTAAATTTTTCCAGTTCCACTCTATGTGCTTCTTTTATGTCTCTCACCTGTTTTGCTGCATCTTCCTGTATTTGATTACGAATTTTATTTGTTTCCTCCATTAATATGCTCCTTATTAAGGATTTGAGGTCATTTTCTTGTATTTCCGTTGTATTTGAGCTCTCTGGGTTGTTTTCTTTGGGATAGCTGGAAACTGGAGACGCCATGTTGTTTTGAGGTTTTTTGCGTATGCTTTTACGCTGTCCTTTAGACATCTTGCCGGCTTTGTTTTCGTTGGGTAGATTCCCGAGTTGGATGGAGGGAGTCTGATGATAGATTCACTTGTTTTCTCACGGTTTCCGTAGGTTGGAAGCTCTTATGTTTCACTGTTGTGGATGGCAGGAGGTTAGCCCTGGCGTTTTGGGCTCTCACAGCCAGTGATCCTCAGCTCTCCTGTGCTGTGGGTCCTGTAATCGTTCTGGGTCTCTGGATGATCGTTGGGTCAGGCCAAGTTATCCACAGCCTTCTGAGTTCCCTGCCAGGTCCAGCCAGGGAAACTAGTCCCAAACCACCGTCTGAGCTCAGCTAGTATCTCAGGGCCTGAACCGTCTGCCGAGCTTAGCTAGGAATTCTGGGCTCAAAATGCACACAGGGTCCAGCCAGAATTTTCGGGCTAGGACTGCGCAGCAAGCTCAGCTAGGGGTGTTTGGCCAAACTGCTTGCTGTGGTCAGTTATTGACTCATGCCCGAAACATCCACGCAGCTCAGCCAGGAATTCTGGATTCAAACTGCACACTGTGTCCAACCAGAGTCTTAGAGCCGGGACTGTGCCAAAGGCTCTACTAGAGACTCTGGGCCCAATCTGTCTGCCAAGCACGGTTAGGGACTGTGGCCCTAAGCTGCACGCTGAGCTCCACCCGAGTCTCAGGGGCAGAATTGTGCTCCGAGCTCAGCCAGACACTATGGACCCACACTGCACGCTGAATTCAGCCCGGGCCTCCAGGCCTATACTGCGTGCATAGTCCAGCCAGAGTCTTGGGGCTGCCGAGCCCGTGTGCACAGCTGAGGAAGAATCCCTGGGCCTAATCCGCCCGGCAAGCCCAGCTAGGGCCTCTGGGCTGAATCTGCGTGCTGACCTCAGCCTGCGTCAGCGCCCTAAAACTGCCCTCTGAGGAGAGCTAATGTCTTGAGCAGAACTGCTCGTTGATGTGTGCTAGCGCCTCCGGTTGGACTGAGCGCTCCGCCCAGCCTGCGTCACAGCCGGTGAACTGGCTGCACTGAGGTGGTCCTTTGGTCAACTTGAGTGCTACCACCCAGCCTGCGTCACAGCAGGTGAACTGTGGCTGTGCAGAGACGGGCCTGGGGTGGAACTGAGTGCTCCGCCCAGCCTGTGTCACAGCCGGTGAACTGCTGCTGTGCAGAGACAGGCCTGGGGTGGAACTGAGTGCTCCGCCCAGCTTGGGTCACAGCAGGTGAACTGCTGCTGTGCAGAGACGGGCCTGGGGGCGGAACTGAGTGCTCCGCTTAGCCTGTGTCACAGCAGGGGAGCCGTGGCTCCGCTAAGCTATTGTCTTGGGCAGGATTGCCCGCTGCGCTGAATCAGTGTCTCCACAGCACTGCGCCCTGAGCTGTACCCGGGACTCTGGGGCTGAACTGTCCGCCGTGTCCAGCTTGGGTCACAAAGCACCACGCGACCCAAATCCTGTCCAGTGTCCCCTCTCCCGCAGCAACTCCCACCGGCCACCACACTAACCGCCTCCACTGGATGGCTCTGAGCTGCAAACCTCAGTCGCTGCTGCTGGTGTTGCTGACGCCGCCTGTGCCGCCGCTGCTCTGATCCGAGAAAATCCGCACTCCTCCCGTGTGTAAGGGCATGCAGGTCCTCCGCACCCTGGTCCTTCCGAACCGTGGAGCACTCCTGCTGCCGTGGTGTCGGGATCCTGGTGTTCCTGGCTCAGAAATCTGTGCAATTCCCCGAACTGTTCACTGGAGCTTCCAAACACGGTCCACACTGCTCGCCGCCATCTTGGATCTCCCTTAATTTTTATTTATTTAGAGACATTTTAAACCATTTTTCAGTTTGTTTTTGTTATAAGTGAATACACTGATGATACTAAACAAAGTTCTAAAGCTGTTTCTGGTTGTTAGTCTTTACCCCCAACCCAAACAGAAGCAAAATGACTCCATCTTTAGAACACACCACATTTCTTTGTTTGCAGTAGAGCCTAATTCAAACACCGTATCTATCTACAAGGGCAGCAAAGACTTTGAGTTTTATAGTTTATACCATGATGAAAGAAGATTGGTAAGGTTGCAAATTTCTCAGTGAGCATGACTGAAAGGTTCTGAATAATTAAAATATAGGATGTAGATCATGATGTAGAATAAAATAAGAAAGGAATTTTTGTGATTATAACTAAGACATTTATAATTTGACCTAGTCAGAAAATAAAAGTGGGCATATATAGTGTAATAGCCTGGACATTCTGTGGTAGGCTAGCAATCATGCCAGATCAAGAAAAAGTCATTTCCCATGTACAATACACTCAATCTAATTTTTACTTCTTTTCTCTTTCATCTGACTAATGTAATACAGTAATTAAGACATTTTATCACACAGATTAAATAGATCTATGTAACTGTCCTTAAACATTCTGCTTAGAATGGGGTTCTCTTGTTTATAAGAACCTAATTTTGACTGATCTCTTAATATTGAAAAAATATCATGATGGTACAGATCATTCACACATGGATTGTAAATTTCTTGTATGACAGAAACTCTTAAATTTATTTTATGACACTGAGTATTTTATAACTTTAAATTTATTCTTGAAAACATTGAAGGCCAAATGATTTTGTGGTAGAGAACATTGGGAAAGTCAGACTATAAAACCCAACCTATATTAGAATTCATTCTGAAGATCAGATTGACCTTGAACTTTTAGTAATTCTGTTTTTGCCTCTGATGGGCTGGGGTTACTGGCTGTGAATAATAATGATATTATTCTTGTCCAGTTTTCTGTGTGAAGAAATAGAAGCAACAGCTAAGTACATAGATGTGTGATCATGCTAGAATTATGGTATAAACTCTCAAGTTCTTTAGATATGGATGTAACACCTGTTACTACTGAGGCAATTTTTTTTAGTATCTTCCTCAATTCCGGGTGTATTAAATATATGTGTTTGAAGTACAGACAACATATATCAAATATACTTTCCACTATTTGGAAATTAAAGATATGAATTCTTTCTTGTTGAGCCAAGAATTGTTGTAATAATTTTTAAAGCACACATCAGTCTGATGAATATACTATGGCCATGTAAGGATTCATTGAATTTCCCCAGAATAGTTCAGTGATGAAAATTTAGAAAAATAAAAGGAAAATAGCAACCTTAACTACTGGCTGCTGGAATAGTAAATTACCTTACAAAGAACTGTATATTTGGGCTTGCAGTTTTCTTACAATTTCTTTCAATGAAATTAAATATATAAAGTAACATACTTCATAGGGTTAATTAAAAGTTGGTAGAAATTTGAATGAAAAGACAACCAAACAACAGATTTGGACAGGCTAAAATATGCCATTAAAGCCCTTTTAATGAGAAACAAATGGAAAAGACATTTTCTTTCTTTTTTAAAATTTTTAAAATTAATTTATTCTTGTTATATCTCAATGGTTATCCCATCCCTTGTATCCTCCCATTCTTCCTTCCCTCCCATTTTCCCCTTATTCCCCTCCCCTATGACTGTTCCTGAGAGGGATTACCTCCCCCTGTATATGCTCATAGGGTATCAAGTCTCTTCTCGGTGACCATAACTGTATATTATTTGTACATGACATTTATTTAGAATTTGCAGTAGTCATATATGCCTGATTGCTGAATTTATTTAACAGTTTAATTTAATTATGTTTCATGATGCCATTTTTTTCAAACAAATTGTTTATTTAGTATGAAATTTACTGGAAGGCCAATTCAAATATGAATAATAGAGTTCAGTGCAAGTCAATCTTTAGCAACACTTGCTTAATTTGTGATTGAGTCATTAAATCTTCTAGATTTATAGATTCCACTGTTAAGAGTAAACCTGTTCATGGCAATCAAAAATTAGATGGACTATACCATTAACTGCACAGCAATTCAATTGATATTTTAACAAAATTTTATTTTAATTAATGTAAGTCTAATAACCATCTCCTGTATACATATGTAGAGCTAAAGATTTCTCATAAGAATTAAAGATAAGTAAAAGTATAAAAAAAGGTAAAATGACATTGTTCCCAAGGCAGTGTGAAATTTAAATGTATATACGAAGAGTAATCATTGTTGAGAACACTTTATTTACCAGAACACTACATAACATAAAGGGAGCATTATATAAAAAAAATATTTACTCTGGATGATGTAGTTGCAAATTTTAGTATTAGTTAACTTTCTTCAATTCATTACATTTTGGTAGATAATTATTATCCTGAAAATAATATCAGTGAACAAAGTAAGTATAAAATTTCAAATATAATGAGTAAAATCAATAGAATTACCATATTTATGCAATTTAAAATAATTATATATTAGATCCACTTTCTTGAACCTTTGATT
Organism: Acomys percivali; assembly: GCA_907169655.1. Lineage (NCBI taxonomy): Eukaryota > Metazoa > Chordata > Mammalia > Rodentia > Muridae > Acomys > Acomys percivali. The sequence continues at coordinate 68,658,806 of OU015747.1, forward strand.
AAGTGACATAAAAATAAATATGTGTAAATATGCATATATGATGCTCCTTGATTTATTTGATGTAACTTATGATATACATTTTAGAATTAAAATTTATTACTGGGTAATTGCAGTCAAAAATGAGGATATATGGTATTGTATTCAGATATTAACCCAGTCTACTGAAATATATTTGTTTCTGGAAAGTAAAAGTATTTGAAATAATATGTTCACCACACACACCATATAATCCTGGTTTATTGTTACATTAGATATTTTTCACTGGCAAACTCTATACACTTGACCTTATTTTGAAAAAAAAATGTTTAAACATCATAAACACATTATCAAACAACAAATACATCAATTTTTAAGAGCTCTAAATTAAGTCTGAGCAGATTTTTAAATTAAAAAATTTTACAGTATATTTTGACCACTTTTTTCTTCTAGGTCCTTCCTAATTCTATATCCACACAACTTTATTCTCTCTCTCTCTCTCTCTCTCTCTCTCTCTCTCTCTCTCTCTCTCTCTGTCTCTTTCTCTGCCTCTCTCTCCTCTCTCTTTCTCTCTCTCTCATAATACAAATTTAAAATGTAAATGAAGAGAAACTAATTAAGACAAATAATGTATATATAAGCTTCTAATGGCCTTTAGAGATAGTTGTCCCTCTCCATGCTCTCTTCTTTCTTCCATATTCTGATATTCCTCCACCTTAACCATCCTCTTCTAGTTTTATTTTATTTTTTATAATATTATACACTATTTTCCCTTGCCTGGGAGATTCCTCTCCCTTTCTTCTCTCACTAGGTATCTGACTTCTGTAGTTGTTTGTATTAAAGCCAATATGTACAAATAAGAGAAAACAATTTCTATAAACAAAATTTTTCATATGCATACACACCTAAATATACTTCTTGTATTATTTTCTTGTTGTCATTCTTGTTCCTACTTTTGAAATAAAATCAAACTTTCCTTTAGTCTAAATATCATTTTAGTAAAAGTTCCTTAGTAAAAGTAAATACAAAATAACATTCTGCTCAGCCACAATTTTTTGTCTTGCATTATATTTGATTTTCTGCCTTTTTGCTTTGCTGTGCCCTTCAGCAAACTGTTCTTTTTGTTTTAATTCTGTTCCTTTGTATAATGAGTGGTAGTGTCGGGTAAGGAGCCACTCTGGGGTGTATTGTTTCTGGAACTATTCAGTATTTTTTAACTGTATTTTATTTTTCCTAAACAAATTTGAAATTCTGAGAATAAGGGTCTTTTCTTATATAATATTTTCCCTAACTTCTTTATAACCTAAGATCTTTATATACATCTGAGAAATGGGATATACTCGATTTCTTTCATTTAAAAAGAAGCAGAGGCTGATTTTACAGAGTATCTGACGGCATTTCTCCCAGCATCATCTTTTGAAATTTTCTGGCTTTGTCAAATATTGTTTGGATACCTCTTTTTTCCTCCTCTGTTTGTGTTTATATTTATTAATGACTGAGTGAGAGGTAAATAGAAATAATTCAGACACTAAATTATAAGATGTGGTATCTACATTTTACATTGTATTTTCACTAAATTCTATGTTATAACACATATTGTAGACATTTAGTAAAAGTTGATAAGATAATTGAAAGCTATACTGAATTTAAATTTACCTAATAAATGTTTCAAAGCTTAATTGTTTTTGAAACGTAAAGGAAAACATAATCTGAAATCACTTTAAAAGTATAATTTCATGTGATTAAATTTCAAGAATTTCCATATTTTCTCTGAAAATATAACAACTCCAATTTTTGGTATGACTTCCCTTTCATCATCCCATTAAATAATTAAATTAAAGATATTTAACAAAGTATATATACTAGCTGTGTTTTTTATTTGTTACAAATTCTCCTATAGAATGGAGAGAATCTTCAAACCCACTGGGCTATATAGTTTTATGTTAACTTGACACAAGCAAACATCATCTGAGCAGAAGGAATCTCAACTAAAGAACATGCTTCCATAAGATTGAGCAGTAGGCAAGTTTATACGGCATTGATGGAATCTGGCCTAGCCCATTGTGGTGGTGACAGCCTTAGGCTGGTGGTTGTGGGTTCTATAAAAAAGCAGACGATGGAGATAAAGGAAGCAAATATCACCACTCCATGGCCTCTGTATCACCCCCAACCTCCAGATTCCTGCCCAATTTGGTTTCTGATCTAAATTCCTTTGATAATGAACAGTGCAGTAGAAATGTAAGCTAAATCTACTCTTTCCTCCCCAAGTTACTTTGATCATGGTCTACAAATCTACAAAAGGACCCTAACTAAGGCATCTTCTTTCTTATGATTAAAAGAAGTCTCCAGCTATACGATGACAGGACAACTCATGCAGAAGTAATGACTAATTAGCAGTTACATACTGAATTTTTCTCAAAGTCTTTAAACACCGAATGAAAAAGAAGGGTTTGTTTGTCAATTATAACTTCTTATGTTTGCTCCCGCATTCTCAGACATACACCTTGGACCACATGATATAGAAGTTAGAGAACGAGGAATGTGTGGGGACTAAGTTCAGATAAATTACCAACTGGTTTAAACATCTATGTGTTACATCCCTCCAGTTTTATTTGTGTCTTCTAATTATTAAAGGATGAGAAAACATTTAACATATATAGTAGTTCTGGAAAAGAAAATATAAGTTAATACTTGTTACTATCAATTAGTAATAATGTTGAAAATTTAACAGCATTAGTAGGTCTATATTTTTCTTCCTGGCTTCTACCCTCAGTAAGGATGGTGATTCTTTCACTGTAGTGAGTATGGAAATCATTAAAAAGAATGAAAATTCTAACAGAGATTTTTATTTTCATTTTAATTATATGTACATGTGGTTGCATTTGTACATGAGTGTGGTGCCCCTTAGAAAGCAGAAGGAAGTTTATGGCCTGTATTGTCCTTGGCTGGAGACACAGTTTGAGCGGGACCCTCTGGGCCCAAATCTGCCTATCATAATATTCTTCTTGTAGGTTTCTAGGACCCTCTGGATCCTTCTACTTTGCTATTCTCCCATGCTTCTCTCATCTAGAATCCCAAAAGAATGTCCTCCCCTCTGTCCCAATTTCCTGGTAAGGACAGATTTTCATGGAACCTGCCCCTTGGGCTAGTATGCAGATATAAGTGAGTATATACCATTTGACTCTTTCTGCTTCTGGATGGGGAGACCTGGTGGCACTCAGAGGACGGATAGCAGGCTACCAAGAAGAGACTTGATACCCATGAGAATATAAAGAGGGGAGGAAGTCCTCCTCAGTCACAGTCATATGGGAGGGGAGTAAGGGGAAAATGGGAGGATACAAGGGATGGGATAACCATTGAGATGTAATAAGAATAAATTAATAAAATAAAAAAGGAAAGCAGAAGGAATTGGGTGTCTGAAGCTGGAGTTACAGGCCATTGTTGTCAGCCTGAAAATGACATTTTAAGAAACACAGAAAACATGGATCCAAAATATAAAAAGTTCAAAACCATTTAAAGAATGTTCAAAGACTTTGGAGTCGCCAAAATTTGGGACACTGTGAAAACAGACATTCATATGCTTTTGGTACAGGTAAAAAAAAAAAAGCCATTCTAGAGAGAAACCTAGATTTTATACTTATTTTTGTTTTTTAAATTAGCATATAAAAATAGGAGGCTTTCATTTTTAAAAAGGTAACTTCAGATAGCAAGAAGGCTCAGTGCACAAAAGTGCTTCCTCCAAGCCTGAAGAGCAATTTGGTAGAGGAGAAACTCACTGGCACAAATTGTCCTCTGTCCTTTGCATGCTCTTTCTCCTACATCATAAATAAATAGGTAATTGTAATTTTAAAAGTAAAAAGGTATCTTTGAAAGATAGAAAATTCTTCTACTGTGTCTTTTTCCAGAATCTTTATTATATAAAAATTTAAACATAATTGTTATTAAAGGATAAAATCTATAAGTATGAAGGTGAGATAAGAAGCTTATAGTTAACAGCTGGATAGTGTTAGATGTTAAAAAGAATTTCTGAGTATAGAGTGGTGTGAAATTGACTAAGTAATGTTCTTATAGATGTATTAAAGAGATAAAGAATGTGGCTTTTAGGTATGAAAACTGGCTTTATTCAATGGCTTATTGGGTGTAAATTGCCTTGGTTCAAGAGTAAATCTATTTTCAAGAAAAATTAACTTCAAAAACTGTCTAGTATTATATGGATAATTATAAAGCTAGTAGTGAAGACATAAGTAAAGTAATTCAGGATGGTTTTATATGAGTAATATGACTGCATTAACATAATCCAGTGTTGCCATCTTTCAACAAGGACATTCCTAGCTCAGTACCATATTGGGCAGCACCTTGGTCTATGTCATGTTTAAGTTGGAGCACAGGTTTGATTTCATAGGCCGATATCTATCAGTCATAAGTCATTCTGCTTTGTAGAGCTGGCCTGATATGTCAATCTATTTGCTTGAAACGGTCTCTTATCTTACAGACTTGCAAATCCATTTTCTTACTTTCCTTAACTTTGGTATGACATGGGAAAGTATAAGAGAAATTGACTAGGTATTTATTGGGGTCTTAGAACCAGCCAATTTTTTATGACTTTGACAAGCAGAATATAGACCTGAAAGTCCAGCTTTTTTTAATTTTTAAATTTTATTTTATTAATTTATTCTTATTATAGCTCAATGGTTATCCCATCCATAGTATCCTCCCATTCCTCCCTCCCTCCCTTTTTCCCTTACTCCCCTCCCCTATGACTGACTGAGGGGGACTTCCTCCCCCTTTATATGCTCATAGGGTATCAAGTCTCTTATTGGTAGCCTGCTATCCTTCCTCTGAGTACCACCAGGTCTCCCCAGCCAGGGGACATGATTAAAAATGAGGCACCGGAGTATGTGTGAAATACCCACTGGCTATTAAAATATTGTCTATTGGCTTGAGCCCAGGTGTGAGCACTCTTCTCTGGTAAGTACTCCAGATCATCACACATTTGGCATCATTAGCTATTCATGACTATTTGAACTTGGCACAATGTTTTATGGAGGATGTGATATGTAGGCAGGTAAACTAATTAGCTTTGAGTTGTCAGTATGAGTGATAAAGCCTCCAAACCCTACTGTGTTCAACACAACACATCCATTTGTCTTTTAAGTTTAGTTTATTCAATCCAGTTCCACACATTTCACGTTGGTAACTTAATGACACAGGATAGGAAGGAATTTTCTACCTTTGATTTTTTAAATATTTTTATGATATACTGCTTGTTGCCCTATGTCTGACAACTTCCTAAAATCAGAAATATTCACAAGATTAGTTATAAGCTTTAGGACAATACAGGCGGTAAACTTTAAACCCCTACCCAGATCTAGCCAATGGTCAGAACAGTCTCCACACTTGAGTGGAGAGTGGGATATGACTTTCTCATGTACTCTGGTGCCTCACATTTGACCATGTCCCCTGGAGGGGGAGACCTGGTGGCACTCAGAGGAAGGACAGCAGGTCACCAAGAAGAGACTTAATACCCTGTGAGTATATACAGGGGGAGGTAATCCCTCTCAGGAACAGTCATAGGGGAGGGGAATAAGGGGAAAATGGGAGAGAGGGAAGAATAGGAGGATACAAGGGATTGGATAACCATTGAGATGTAACAAGAATAAATTAATAAAATAGAAAAGAAGAAAAAAAGAAAAATACAAAAATATACAAAGATAAATGGATTTCAGAATGAATGTGCACAAATAGTAATTGAGAAAACAGTGTTCATAGACCATGAGAATAATGAAAAGCAGAATGTCTCAGTTAACTTAAAAGTAAATTCAGGTGTATTCACTGACAGGTGGCTTATGCAGAAAGATCTGGAAGTGTGATGGCATACGACCTCTGTTTCATTCATGGGATCACTTCTTTTGTAAGGAGGATGAACCAATCTGAAGGATTTATGCCAAAGTATACAAACTCTGCCAATCTCCCATGTTGTTTGACCTGGATAAATGTAAAGTGCTCTGAGTTTGAGGTTATATACTGACAAAGAAAGACCTTATTATGTCTTAGAAAATAGTGAAATACAAATCAAGGTTTTTAAACAAGGAAAGAAATGTTATACTTCTGTGTAGTATCAATCCAAGTAAAAGAGAAGTGATCCTTGTCAGAAGATACTGAATTCAAAGCAATTTAATAACTCCATCACAAATAGTGTAGGTAGTCTCTGAAGGAGCTTCTTTTCATATTTTAGGCTCCTGTGTCATTTTAGAGCTGATTGTAACATTTCAGTTGTTGATGACAGTTATTGCTCACCTTCCTGAATTAGTCTTTAAAATGACTTTGTGCTTTAATGCAGACAGAAAAATCTTTCATTCTGGTGATCATTTCCAAAGCCTCAGAAACAGCGTAATCAATCATTTGCAGTACTGATGGATGTGTCAGGCAATAAGCACAGCTCTAGCTGTTTCAAGGCCACTGACTTGCAATCTGAAATTTGACTCAATTCTTTTAAAGCTTTTGATTTGAGGCAAATGAAGGAAGGGTGAGACAGCTTCTGCTTTTCTACACCGAAAAAAGCATCTGAAATAGAAAAACCTAAGCTAAGTACAGTGAACATTGGGATGCAAAATATCTTCTTTTAATACTTTCAAATTTAAAATAATAATAAGTAAGGATGCCAGTTATTGATAGAATCTTGCTCTTAATTGATGAATTATTAATTAGTCACTGAAGTACTTATAACCAAGCATTTTTGAAAAGGTATAGTATTAGATTTGAATACTTTTTTAAATTAATTTATTCGTATTACATCTCAATTGTTAGCCCTTTCCCTGTTTCCTGCCATTCTTCCCTCCCCCCCACTTCCCCCCTTCTCCCCTCCCCTATGTCTGTGATTGAGGGAGACCTCCTCCCCCTATATATGCTCTTAGGATATCGAGTCTCTTCTTGATATCTTGCTATCCCTCCTCTGAGTGCCATCAGGCCTCCCCATCCAGGGGACATTGTCAGAAAAGGGGCACCAGAGTTTGTGTGAGAGTCAGATCTCATTCTCCACTCAACGGTGGAGAATATCATGTTCATCGGCTAGGTCTTGGTAGAGGTTCGAAGTTTAATGCCTATATTCTCCTTGGCTGGTGCCTTACTTTGAGGAGGACCCCAGGACCCAGATCTGCCTGTCATAAAGTTCTTCTTGTAGGTTTCAAGGACCCTGTGGGTCCTACTATTTCCCCATTCTTCCATGCTACTCTTGCCTAAAGTCTCAATAGGATGACCTCTCCTCTGACTCACTTTCCAGGTAAGTAAAATTTTTCATGGTACGTATCCCTTGGACTAGTGTTTTGATATAAGTGAGTATATACCGTTTGTCTCTTTTTGCTTCTCGGTGAACTCACTCATTATGATAATTTCTAGATCAATCCATTTGTCCACAAATTTCGGGAATTCCTTGTTTTTAATAGCTGAGTAGTATTCCATAGTGTAAATGTCAAATGACACCACATGTTGGCGAGGATGTGGAAAGAGAGGAACACTCCTTCATTGCTGGTGGGAATGCAAACTAGTACAACCACTTTGGAAAGCTATCTGGCGCTTTCTCAGAAAAATAGGAATAGAGCTTCCTCAAGACCCAGCTATCCCACTCCTGGGAATATACCCAGAAAATGCCCTACCAAACAACAGGGACATATGCTCAACCATGTTCATAGCTGCTTTATACATAATAGCCAGAACATAGAAACAGCCTAAGTGTCCCTCAGTAGAAGAATGGACTAAGAAACTGTGGTACATTTACACTATGGATTTGAATACTTTTTAAATGAAGTTTTGGTGATATTTATGTATAATGGCAGCAGAGCAAGCCCAATGTCTTATAATACTACAGATTTTTATCTTGGTAAAAAATTAATGCAAAATGAAATAATATAAAATGCAAAATAATCAAACAAAAAGACAAGTAACAATTCTGTTAAAAATAGTTTGATGTCTAAGATTTCTAGTGAGTTTACAATCAGTTTTGTAGTCTCACAATAGCTTTTGTTTTATAACTATAATATGTGTCCTTTCACTTTTATATTTACTAAGATTTAATCACATTTTATAACACAGAGAAACTAATGAATATGATTTGCTCTAGTATTCCTGTCTTACATCTTCCACCTTTTATTCAACAGGTTTTGTTTTTCATTTCTAAAGACAGAAAAACAATATTTGATTTTTCAACCTACATTCTCATTCAGAGTTGCAAATTAATATTATAAGCACAACTGATAAGAAAAGATTTTTCCTTAAGCATGCTATCACTGTTACTTTACATCCAAGTGGATCAGTATGAAATATCGGGGTATCAGTATTCTGCTTAGAGTTAGCAGGGACCTGTGAGTTGGCACAGCACATAAGCCGGGGTGAGTAACTCACTCCTGGGAAGCAGAAGTATCACTGACTGCATGGATGTCTGTCTCTGGAGTTATGCTCATTAACACAGGAATGGGCTATTAAAACAGCCTGGCACCGCAGAGAACAGCTACAGTATAGAGAACTAATTAGCTTGTGCTGTTTTCTGCTCTCTACTGTCACTCACAGAGACAACTGTACCTTCATACAAGTGGACACTGGGATCTCATTACTGATGAGGAGGCACAGAGCTGCATCCACGAACCTGAGATTCTTAGACTTTTGAAACCTTAAATTAAATATTTCACTTTTACTTTCAAATATTTAGTTATAATATTCTCATGACATCTATTTTCAATTGTCCAGGGAAGCAAAATACCTTCTTCTTGAGTCTCACTTATTTTGGGTGGCTAGTTTACAGATGGGCTGTTAGTCTCCTGATAACAGCCTACAGCCTACTCTATAACCCAAGATCTTACCTACAACACACAACCTCGATAATCAGGTTATCTCTAAGTATTTCAAAAAAAGAGAAATTGGTAACAGTTCTGGATTATATTTTGCATTTAGAAGATATCTTAAGGCATATGCAACTCTGACCAAGGCTACTAAACACTTTACATCATACTGTGACAATGCACAGCCGACAAGTAGCAACCACCCAAGCATGATTCCTACTGAGCGTATGTGTTCCAAAAATAGATTCTTTTCCTTTAGTTGGGCATTTAAAAGCCATTGTGCTAGAGATTAATTCCTTACAGGCAAAGAACGTAGATTTCATTTTACAGTATCTCTGACTTTTATAACTAAAACTCTTTGTTGACAATGTTCCATTTACTTAAGTATTGGATAATTACCACTAACCACTAAAACATTTTTCCACTCTATAGTGCATATGGAGTTCCTCATCCTCAATTTCATTTTATCCAGATCAGCATCTAAACTTATTTTACAAGCATTTACTAACACATTCTTTAAAATACACTGTGTTATGGTATGTTATCCAGTTACATGGAATAGAATCAGTTTGAATGCTATATACCTTTAGTATTTTATCCGTGACCATGACAAAAAAATAGTTATGTTCCTATCTCCTTGTTGAAACTTGAGAAGTATTTAATATTTGTCCTGGTATGATGAAGTAATGCAGCTCTGTGCTTCCAACAAGAATGACTCCTTGCACAAATGTTTAGATCTTCCACTTAAGCCTGATAACACATTATTGCATTGGTTTTCAATTTAAATGAATTTGGCTTCTCTCTAAAACCTAGATAGGTTATTATGGCCTGTGTGTAATGGAATACTAAATTCAGATGAAATGATTAAATAAAGTCATATTATGTGATCAGCACTGGTGTACATTAATATTAGCAAATTTTAGCATTTTCATCACATGGCAATAGAATATCATAATTTATCTTCTTATTAATTATGCTATTTGCTGATTTGATTAATGTGGAGTTGTATTGAGAACTAGAATAGAAAGAAAATTAAATAATTGATGATCCAAAAAATTTCCTTTTGAATTTTATTAATTAGAAAAACATTATATTCATCACAGAGAAATGTGATTCACAATACAAATTCATATTTATTATAGGAATATTACCAATTAGCTCCTAGTAACAATGTGAAGGAAGGTATGTTTCAAATAATTTCTAGGCATAACTTGACTGTCTAATATTACAAACACTAATCAACTTAATTTAAGTTGTTTGTGTTTGGAAACATTGGTGTGTTAGTGACATAGCCCTCATTCCTTCATTTGTTTTCCATATTATATTTATTTATTTTTATTTTCAGGCTTTTTTAAGAGTTTCATAAATGAATACAATATTCACATCACTTCCATTATCTTTCTCTCCACATACATCATCCAATTCCTCCCATGTTTCCCCAACTCCTCCTCAATTTCAAGAACTTTTTAAAAATTATTATTCACACATATACAGTATGTATAAATATGAATATGAGTTCATTCAGAGGTGTTCATGCTTATATGTATTTATGGTCAAGGACCTAGGAATAGACATCCTATCAGGAGAATTGTCCCTAGAGAAGAATAATTCTAAATCTCTTAGCAGCCATTAATTTCTTTTAGCTTTCTATCTCCTGGGGGCAAGGACTGTGATATTTCTTATTTCCAAACTGACATGTCAACTACTGTTGTTAAAGTATAGTTTCTTTAAGTATCTGTTCTAGATAGTGTATAATTTATGTCAATTTTATGCAAGCTACAGTAATCTGAAAGGATGGAACCTCAACTGAGAAAAATGTCTCCAAAGGTCCACCTATAAAACATTTTTTCACTTAGTGATTAATGAGGAGCCCCTATGCTATCCTGAGTGATGTCATCTTTGGGTTAATTGTACAGTTTTTATAAGAAAGCCATTAAACAACACACCTCCATGGCCTATGCCTCTAAATTCCTGCCAGATTTGTTTTTGTATCCACACTTTCTTCTATGACAAATAATGTTGTGGAAATATAAACCCTTTCCTCCCCATTGATCATAGAATTTTCCTGACATCAATATAAACCTTAACTAAACAGTAACCGTATATGAGATATTTTAAAAGTGCGGTGTCTTTTGTGTAGGTAGAAGACACAGTCACGAAAAGAGATGCTCTAGTTCTCAGGTTTTCCAGCTTCTAGCATCACTGTGCCCTGTCTTCAGCATGCTTCCTGAGCCTTAGATATATGCACTTTGATTTATATGTATCAAATGAGGTTGAACAAAGTATGGTTAGCTATTTTTTCGATTTTGAACACTTGTGGCTTTTGTACTGCCTTTTTTTCTGCATAAAGAATCTTCTTTGAAAAGGAGAAAGAGCTACCATTATCTGAGTGTAAGAATAGAAACTTATATGCAGATGGGAACTGTACCAGTTTAGGAAAATGGCACTTTCAGTTCTCCTTTGACATTCGTGAATTCAGCATGCTCCACTTGATGGTTAAGTTTACATCAACAGGCATGTGTGTGTACAATGTTAAACCATTTGGATAATAAAATATTCCTCAACAGCCAGAGACTCTCTAGGAAAAGTATACAGAATCTTTCATTTCTGCTTGTTGATGAAATGTATAAGATTGCTCTACCATGCATTTTTAAAATTCCTATTCATGAATCAAAAAGGGTGAAATTTAATGAAAGGACATTGCATATAGAAGTCACAAAACATGGCAGGCAGAGATTTATGGTATTTGTAAGAGATGTATATGAATCTTAATGAACATTTATGTGACAGTGGAACACAAACTCTAATAGTGCAGAAAGATCTACTCATGTATGTGAATTAAAACAAACCCATCCAACTACACAGTCCTCTGCTTACCCTCCGAAGGCATGCAAGGCCCACCTTCCAAAGGATGGGACAAATATATAGTGAGAATTAACTTAATTCTTTTTCCCTTAGAGTATATATTTAGATATTTGAATAATAAGAGAATATATATACATATATGTATGTACTACTATTATAAAGAACTGATTTCACAAACACACGATTTTCCCCTAAATTGTCAACACTTGCTTTACATCTATTTCTAGCAATAACTGGGCAATAAGTTAGAATTTAGTTTACTAAAGTCTCTTAAAACAGGCTTATGCATTGAAAGAGTAATATTAGTAATATTAGTCTTTCTGGAGAACAGGTAGACAGTTTATAAAATGCATGAAGACTTCTGCTCTTGGTTTTTTAAAAAATTTTATTAATTTATTCTTGTTACATCTCAATGGTTATCCCATCCCTTGCATCCTCCAATTCTTCCCTCCCTCCCATTTACCCTTATTCCCCTCCCCTATGACTGTTCCTGAGGGGGATTTCCTTCCACTGTATATGCTCATAGGGTATCAAGTCTCTTCTTGGTAACCTGCTGTCCTTCCTCTGAGTGCCACCAGGTCTTAGTTTTCTTATAATCCTGCTTTGACAAAAACCTTACATAAGAAAATATTTTTTCTTTCTTTGTTAGCAGTGTTTTGTTGCTGTCGTTTAGTTATTTTCTCTTACAAATTTATTGTAAAAATGGGGGAGAGGGTTAGATAAACATCTTCTCTTTCTGTGTTGATGATTTCTGTGTGAAGTAATCCTCTGATCACAAATGTAGTAGATGCATAGCTTGTAGGTCTGTCAGGAGAGCTGAGCTGAGTCACCCACCAAGCATGGAGCCCATTGTAGTGCTTAGGAGTTTAAGACAATAGAGGCTGAAGGGTTATTTTTAATGCTTACAGCATATTTAAAAAAACAATTCTAAAATAAAATTCTGAAACATGACCTTTCATAAATGCAGGAGACGTTAGTTTCCACTCTGCAAATATTATGTAACCTTGCTTCCTAGGTATAATATATTTAAAAAATGAAACAAAGCACAGGGTAGTTTTCCTTTTGTAAACTACAAAAGCCCCAGGATATGTTATTCATACTTTTCACTATCAGCTACAAACATATGTATTTAGTTAGGAAAATATGAACCAAAAATCTGTTCTCCTATTATTAATTATGCTCATTAAAAGGATATGTGAACATTGTATATTATATTTATGATAGATTGTAGTTTCATTTGACACCATAGCATCCTTCTAGGGGCTCTGCATAGTCACATAATTGAGACTGCCACTGCATTTACAGCTAGTAAAATTTGAATACTTTCCTTTTTCTAATATGTATAGTAGGACTCCTTATTTCACATATCCTAAAACATCCACCACAAGGTTAACTGTTTAATCTATTCATATCAACATAACTGTAAATTTCAATTGCTCCACTAAGAACTGCATTTACACTGCAGTTTTTCACTTTGAAACTTTTATTTAAATGAGAATGAAAACAATTATCCCCACACTTATTATCTCACCAACAATTTGACCATCTGTCTACACATATTTCTATTATAGAAAGAGATTCAGCAAATAAATGTTGCATCATTTCTTCAGATCAAGTTTTTTTTTCATACTTACTACTTAATAAGTAGCATGCCTACCACCAATGACGTTAGTCCTACATCACATACAAATATTTATTATTGTGCTATAATGTTTTACTTTAACATTGTATAATTAAGAATACTGTATAATATATGTATGTTTCTCACTACTGCTCAAAGCTGTCTATTTACTTCTTAAAACACCATCACTAGTATTCTACTTGCAATTGTCATTTCAAATGACATTAGCAAATAATTCCCATCTCAAATAAACAAGTGGACCAAAGAAAAATAGCACATTCATGTCTCAATTGCCACAGATCTAGAATATATTATCAGATAACAGTTTATAAGTAGTATTAATTTAAAATTACCGAGATGTCATTTCTTGGTTAAACTTTATTTCTAACAAACAAGTAAACGGATATCCTCAATCTTGATAACATTATTTGATAACATCAATGAATTAATTTGCTATATTTGAGGACCAGTGTCTCTTATAATGTACAACTTCATGATGGACTTAGAGAAAAAATGTACCTCTCTTGTGCATGTTCCTTCTAGTTCCTAGGTGTGAAGAATGTCAATAATTATTCTACAGGACAAAGAGAATATTGTACACTTCTTTGGATCCGGTTAAAGATATCATTATTTCTTGCAATTACTCTGACAAAAGTAGTTTAAGGGAAAAAGAGTGTCTTTGCCTTATAATTTCAGGCTACCACCTACTCTTTGGGTGAGTCAAAGTATTAAGTACTTGGAAGTGATAATCACATTATATCCATAGTCGAAAGCAGAGTGCAATTAATTAATGCACATATGCTAGTGTTTAGTTCAGTTTCTCTGCTCCTATACAGGTCTGTATTCAACTGTCTCTGTCATTTTTTCATTTTGGAAGCTGCTACCTTGAACTTCCGGTTCACTCAGGTAATTAAGTTTTATTCCTTCTCAAGTCTTTGATGGTGTTGAAGAGAGAGTTTAGTCATAAAATAAAGCTTAGTTGTTTAGGTGTTAAGATGTTTTTAAGTGTAGATAGATGTCTTAAGTTGATAGAGATGATATGATAGATATTTATTTCATTCAGAATTTGGTACTCACCAAGATAAGAGAGATGTTTTCTGCAAGGTTGACAAATACAATTAGCCAGAACACTATGAAGGTAACAAATATATGTATGTATGCATTTCCTGATTGTTTCATAGTTCTTCTTGCTGTGTGTAGCTTTTTATTTATGAGTCATAATATAAACGTATATGCCAGAAAACAAAATACTAACCTTTTAAAAATGTAGGAAATGTTGTCATGACAAAGGACAACTCTTCCCACCTCAATCAAGGAAAACCAGACAGTGTTCTGTAGACATGCTCATTATCAGCCCAGTATAGATAATCTTTATATAGTTTTCCTTTCCTGAAGGTTTCATATAGTGGTTTGGTAGCCTACCAACCACCACAGAGAGAGGTTTAAAGTAGACATCTATTAAATATTGCTTCTTTTTTATTTTAAATAATATATTTTATTAATTCCTCAACAATTTCATAGAATGTATTTTGGTAATATCCAGAAGCCCTTCTTTGAGAATTTCACATGATTTATTTTGATTAATATACTAGCCCTCCCCACACTTTTCTACATCTACCCTCTGCACCCTTACCATTTTTATTCATGCAACTTTAAGATTTCTTCTTCTTTTTTTATTATTTCTTTATTTAGTCATTTTACAGTGTGATCACAAAGCACTCCCTTTTCTCCTCCCATTCCCACCCTCATGACTCCATTATCTTCCTCATTCTTGCTTTCCTTTTCAGAAAAGGGGAGGCCACCCTGGGGTACCAACCCACTCTGGCATCCCAAATCATAACAGAAGTAAATGTATCCTCTCCTACTGAGGCCTGACAAGACAGCCCAACTAGTGAAATGGAAGCCAAGGCAAGGAACAGTGGCAGAGACAGTCCCTATTCCCATTATTAGGGGACCCACATGATGACTAAGCTGCACATCTGCTACATATGTATAGGGGTTCTATGTCCAGCCAATGCTTGGTCTTTGATTGATGGCTGAATCTTTGTGGGCCCCCATGTGCCCAAGGAGTTTAATCTGTAGGTCTTGTGCTATCCTTGCTTGATCCATCCAGCTTCCTCCAATTCTTCCTCCCACTCTTCCACAGAACTTCATGAGGTTGGCCTATTGTTTGGCTGTGAGTCTCTACATCTGTTTTCATCAGCTGCTGTGTTAAGCCACTCAGAAGACAGTTAAGTCAGGCTCCAGTCTGTGTGCATAATAGAGTATCATGAATAGAGTCAGGGGTTAGCTGTCTACCATGGAGTGGGCTCTACTTTAACACTATGTCAGGTCTAAGCTTCTCTAAGATTGCATCTCTAGAACACTGCTGTGTAACTACACGATCATTCATTTAAGTCTCTTTGGAATCAGGCAAATTAGAATTTTTCCAAAATACCATTTATATGTTTTTGGGTTTTACTATAGGTAAGTTTTTAAACTTATCAGACAAGATTTTGCTTATACAATTAATTTATTTCATTTGTGTGTATTGTCTTCTAAACTGTTATCAGAAAGGAAAAATGGAAAAGGAATGGGTTAATATTTTTCGTCAACAGTTCTCTCCTTCAGACTATGTGGATCTCTTGGAATTTCCTGTTTATAGCTCAATTGGCAGTGCTTTTAATGTGGAGATATAATCATCTAAGATTTAAGATAATTTGCTCTGTGAGTAAGAATGAATTTGCTCTCACAGATAATCTAATGTTCATATGTTTATTTAAAATCTGTAGGCCCTTTAGCCCCAGGAACTAACATGAAATGCTTATTGGAGCTTATCACTCTTTCATGATTTGACACATAGCTTAGTCAAAACTGTAACACTTTCTAATGCGAAGGAGGAGAAACATGCTCAGATGTTAAACAAAAGAATAAGCTATGTTTATATTTGTCATAATAAAAGGCTATTGATTCTTTGGATAAGCCCATTGATTCTGCTTGTTATGTTTTGTGGAAGATCTCTTGGTAAATTGATTTCACAGCATAGGTATCAGTATCTAAATTGGCAGTGACCATGCTTTTTCTCAATTGGACTCTATTATTGCTTAAGTCATCTTGCTTGGACCTAAACTGGCATAATCCTGTCACCCTTTCAATTGAAATAAGGAATTTAACTTGATCTTAAATATAGAATGAAAAAGATATTTTTATATTAAAACATTGA
>OU015747.1:68680300-68748285 GCA_907169655.1 Acomys percivali
GCAATTCTGGGGCACATCACGATACAGACCTTGCAAATATCAGATCATCTCCAGAGATCTCTCATGCCTCCTGGACTTTCCCAAATCAATGGCTCCTGACAGCATGTCAGAGGCTGGAAGCAGTTTCGGGGTACATCATGGTATAAGACCTTGCAAACACCAGATCACCTCCTAGGCAGCCCACATGCCTAGTGAGCCCCCTCACCAGGGCGGCTCTCGGCAATCATTCCCTAAGACATAGATTAGATTGTAGAAATTAGACAGTAGCCTAGGCAAACATAGCTAGAAGTTCCATTATCAGTGTGGTATCTTAGGTACCAAAGGATTCTAATCCTCTGCTCCTGCAATAAACAATACCATCAAATATCTAAACCTTTGGCCTATGAATCTCCATACTTGATCTGAAGTCAACTATATTTGCCATTAAAAGTGAAAAGCAGAAGTTCTAGCCAGAGCAATAAGACATCAAAAGGAGATCAAGAGGATCTAAATGAGAAAGAAGGAAGTCAAATTATCCCTATTTGAAGAGGATATGATAGTGTACATAAGTGACCCACAAAATTCCACCGGAGAACTCCTACAGCTGATAAACCCCTTCAGCAAATTGGCTGGGTACAAAATTAACCCTAAAAAGTCTGTAGCCTTCCTATACACAAATGACAAGCTTGCAGAGGAAGAAATTAGGAAAGCCACACCTTTCACGATAGCCACAAGCAATATAAAATATCTAAGAGTAACTCGAACCAAGCAAGTGAGGACTTGTTTGGAAAAACATTAAATCTCTGAGGAAAGAGATTGAAGATGACATCAGAAGATGGAGGGATCTCCCTTGTTCATGGATCAGGAGAATTAACATAGTAAAATGGCAGTCTTACCAAAAGCAATGTAAAGATCCAATGCAATCCCTATCAAAATACCTACACAATATTTTAAAGACATTGAAAAATCAATTCTCAACTTCATATGGAAAAACAAAAAATCCAGAATAACAAAAACAATCCTATACAATAAAAGATCCCTTGGAGGAATTTCCATACCCGAACTAAAGCTGTACTATAGAGCAACAGTAATTAAAACAACATGGTACTGGCACAGCAATAGGCTGGTTGATCAATGGAATTGAATTGAAGACCCAGAAATGGATTCACATACATATGGTCACTTGATTTTTGACAAAAAAGCCAAATCTATTAAATGGAAAAAGGATAGCATCTTTAACAAATCGTGCTGGTCTAACTGAATGTCTACATGTAGAAAAATGCAATTAGACCCATATTTGTCACCATGCATAAAACTCAAGTCCAAGTGGATTAAAAACATTAATATAAAACCAGAGACATTAAATCGTTAGAAGAGAAAGTGGGGGAGAGCCTGGAACACATTGGCACCAGAGACAACTTCCTGAACAGAACACCAACAGCCCAGGCCTTAAGGTCAACAATTAATATGTGGGACCTCATGAGGATGAGAAGTTTCAGTAAGGCAGGAGACACTGTCAACAGAACAAAGAGACAACCTACAGACTGGGAAAAGATCTTCACCAAACTTACATGTGACAAAGGTTTAATATCCAAAATATATAAAGAACTCAGGATATTAAACACCACCAAACCAAATAACCCAGTTGAGAAATGGGGCTCAGAACTAAACAGAGAATTCTCAACAGAGGAGTATCAAATGGCTGAGAAACACTTAAAGAAATGCTCAACCTCCTTAGTCATCAGGGAAATGCAAATCAAAACAACTCTGAGATTCCATCTTACACCCATCACAATGGCTAAGATCAAAAATTCAAGTGACAACACATGCTGGCGAGGATGTGGAGAAAGAGGATCACTCCTTCACTGCTGATAGGAATGCAAATTTGTTCAACAACTTTGGAAATCTGTCTGGCACTATATCAGAAAATTGGGAATAGGGCTTCCTCAAGACCCAGCTATTCCACTCCTAGGAATATACCCAGAAGATGATCCATCACACAACAAGAACATTTGTTCAACAATGTTCATAACAGCCTTCATCATAATAGCCAGAACCTGGAAACAGCCTAAGTGTCCCTCAGTAGACGAATGGATAAAGAAACTGTGGTACCTTTACACCATGGAATACTACTTGGCTATTTTAATTCCTTTCCTTATTTCTGCCTTGGCCCAGTAGTCATTGAGTAGATAGCTGTTAGATTTACATGATCTCTCAGGCTTTCTATTGTTTCTGTTTTTGATGAATCCAGCTTTAATCCATAGTGGTCTATTAAGATAAAATATGCAACTTCAATTTTCTTCTATCTCTTAGAATTTGCTTTGTGACCCAATATATGGTCAATGTTGAAGAATGTTCCATCAGGTGCTGAGGAAAGACATATTCTTTGTGTTTGGGTGAAATATTCTGTAGATATTTATTATGTCTATGTAATTCATAACACTTATTAGCTTCATCATTTTAATTTAGTTTCTGCTGATGTTATTTTTATAAATCTATTCATTTCTCTCTTAGTCTAGCTATCATACAAATAATTGAAACTTTTATATTTTCTTAATAATAAACTTCACAACACAATATTTGAGCAGCAGTTTCTCTATTCTAAACCTGCTAGCTAATCTAGTTTCCTCCCAGTGTATATCCTACGTATATTTGTACTTAATAGCTTTTCCTGATCCAGCTCCTCTCTTGCCATAACCTCAACCTCTTTTGTGGCTGCATCCCCTGTCTTTCTCTAACTCTTCTACCCATGGCTTTCAGGAAGTTCAGCCCTATTCTCTCTACTGCTGTAATTGGATGTAAGCTCCTATAGATATACCAGGGGACAATTGTGGAGCAGTGTTTACACAATACTGAAACATGAGCTTCTAAGAATAAGGATTGCAACCAGATGTGAGTGGTAAACAACTCACTATTTGAATTACACAATAACCATAAGCCTACAGGTTTCTATTTCAGTAATCTTTTTACTGGTGAGAGTGAGGTGCTGGTGTCTCCAACTATTAATATGTAGAAGTTATATGTGTTTTGAGCTTTAGTAATATTTTTCTACAAATGTGGTTGCTCTTCCATTTGAGGCATAGATATTAAAACTTCAGACATCATGTTGATGGATTTTTTCCTTGATGAGTATGAACTGTCCTTCCCCATTTCTTTTGATTATTTCGGTTGAAAGTCTGTTTTATTAAATAGGCAATAGCTGCTGCAGAGGACATGGAGGTGCTGATTACTGGCCTACTTCAAGTAGCTTATTCAGCCTACTTTCTTACAGAATTCAGAACTGCCAGTATCATTCTCAATGGACCAGGCCATCCTCCATTGATCAGTAGTTGAGAAAATGCTTTACAAGTGGATCTCATGGAGGGGTTCATTAGATATTTTAATGGCTACTCTAGCTTGTCTCTCTCTCTCTTTTTTTTTTTTTTTTCCTAGCTTGTCTCTTATGTCGCTTTGCTTGGAAAACATTTTTCTGAGATAATATCTCTTTGCCCCTGATGTGAGTTTCTTATATGCAGCACAGTGATGGATCTTATTTTCACATTCACTCTGTCAGCCTGGTTTTTTTCCCTTGTGGTTTTGTTTTATTTTTGTTTTTGTTTTTTCTTGTCACAGAAGCTGTAGTGTATCACACAGTATAGCCTTTTGTCCACATATGTTTACTTTCAAATGTTCATTGTTGCGAGTCCTGGGTCTGGTTTCAGGCCTAAACTATTATTACCGGATCCTCACTGGGACTGTTGTCAGATATCCCATTGTTGTTGTGTGTCAAGGAAGTTCTTAATCTTTAAATTTGCAGGTTGGACCCTTTATGTGTTCCAGCAGGTCGTTCATGGGATAAAAGTTGGGATGAAGTCCACTCAGAGCCCTGGCTCAGGGCCTGCTGCCTTGTCCTCAAGGCAGGGTCCACTCTCTCATTCCCATGTCATCATGGCAGGGCCAGCTCTCCTCCTCCCCTGTCATCAGGGCAGAGCTGGCTCACCAACTCCTGTGTCCTCAGGGCTGGACCCACTCTCCTGATCCCATGTCTTCAGGGCAGGGCCCACTCTCCCACTCCTGTGTCATCATGGCAGGGCCGGCTCTCCTGCTGTTGTTTGTTTATTTGTTTATTTAATTTCGGTAACTGAGAACCTTGAGGTTGAGAGATATTCATGACCTATGGTTATTAGTTCCTGTTATTTAGGTGTTGTGTGTGTGTGTGTGTGTGTGTGTGTGTGTGTGTGTGTGTGTGTGTCTTTGCTTTACTTCTTTCTGTTTTGCTGGTGTGGGGTTCTGTATTTCCTTTGTTTCTTTGGTGTAGTTGACCTCCTTGATTTGAAGCTTTATTTCTATTATCTTTTGTTAGGCTGGACTTGTGGATAGATGTTGTTTAAATTTGGTTTTGTCATGTAATATCTTATTTTCTCCACCGAAGGTGATTAAAATATTTGCAAAGTGTAGTAGTCTGTACTAATATTTGTGATTGCTTAGGGTCTGTAAGATACCTGCCCAGACCTCTCTGGCTTTAGAGTTTCTGTTGAGAATTTAAATATAATTCTGATATGTCTGCCTTTATATGTTACTTGGCATATTTCCCTTGCAGATTTTAATATTCTTTCTTAGTTCTGCACATTTAGTGTTTTGATTATCATATGGTGTGAGGATTTTCTCTTTAGTTGAAATCTATTTGGTGTTCAGTGAGCTTATTGTGTATTTTTAGGCATATCTTTCCTTAGGTTGAAAATTTTTTCTTCTGTGATTTCTTTTGTTTGTTTGTTTGTTTTCGTTTTTTTTGTTTTTTGTGTTTTTGTTTGTTTTGTTTTTTGAAAATATTTTCTTGTCCTTGGAACTAGGAATCTTTTTCCATTTTTAGTATTCTTATATTCAGTCTTTTCATAGTTTTCCAGACTTCTTGAATGTTTTGTGTCAGGAACTTTTTAAATTTAACATTTTCTTCCACTGATATATTGCTTTGTTTAATCATATCTTCTATGCCTAAGATTACCTCTATCATCTCTTGTATTCTCTTGGTGACACTAGTGTCTGTATTTCTTGTTCACTTCCCTAGGTTTACTATTTCTAGGATTGCTTTAGATCATGTTTTTGTTATAGTTTCTATTTCAGGTCTTGATGAGGTTTGTTAATTTCCTTCATGAGTTTGATTATATTTCCTGTATTTCTATAAGGGACTATTCATTTCATTTTTAAAGGCATCTATCATCTTTCTTAAGGTCATCTTCCTGTGCTTTGATATGTTAGGATATCCAGGGCTTGCTGTAGTAGGATATATGGGCTTCCTTGGTGCATTATTGCCCTGGATCATTTTAACTGTGTTCTTATGCTGGCTTTTAGACATCTGGTTGTTCCTGGTGTGAGCAGAACTTCTGTATGTTCTTGGGACTGAGATTCCTCCTCAGGAAGGAAGGTAGAGCTGTAGCTTAAAGAACAGATCTCTGTGAACAGCGTATATCTCAGCAATACTGGTTTTGCCCTAGAAGGACCATTGGGCAGAAGATTGGGGTGGAAGAGTCTAATATGGATGTTCCTGAGGCAAGCAGGCCTCCTTATGAAGGCAGGTAGAAAGAAGTGTGGTCTGGAGAATGGAACTCATGGGACTGAATAACACTCTTTGGATGAGTATAGACTCCTTTTAAAATGATCTCATTCACATATCCCAAGCAGTAAGTGCCATTCATGATGATTTATTAATATCAGTGTTTTCACTGTTGTTACCTCTTTTATGTCATTTATGAGAAAGCTTATAATATCATGCAGAGTAAATTTAGACTATATATTCTACTTTGAATCAACTACAATGAACAAAAACAAGTATGTAATTTGAGTACTCTGAGCAAAAGAGGAAAGGTAAGATATTAGAAAATAAGGTCCTGGAGGGATAAGATGGAGGCATACAGTATGTACCATATCTAGAGGCCAGAGAGGCAGAGGCTGGGAAATGTACTGAAGGGAATAAACCAGAATAACAAAGCTCACCCCTTCATTGCAGCTAGGCAACTCCTGGCTCAGAAGGCACAAACTTCAAACACTCTGCAATACTCCTAATACAGGAGAGGGCACAGAATGCCTGGGGAACAAAGGGTCTACTGTAGTGGCAGTGGCAGGCAGCAGCACAGGACAGCAAAACAGGTGAGCGAATGGGCTATTACCCAAAAAAATCTTGGAGACTTCTCAGACTAAACAATTGGGAAGGTTCAGAAAAGCCTCTGCCACCCCATCACCACTGCAATTCTCCTGTGTTTGGGAATCACAAACCCTGAGCACCCTATACTCATCCAAATACTAAGGGAGTATATAGACCCTCTAGGGAACAGAGGTCCAGAGGCTCAACAATGCCCTGCCAACACCCTCAACAATGCCACAGTCTTGGGGACTTTGCAGAATAAACAAGTGGGGAGGATAAGAAGCCCTCACCCCAGCCCTGAAGCCCCACCCCCAACCACATTCTCACCTTGCATGGACTTCCTCCAAGGTAGGGAATCCCAAGATCCTAGTGTAGGAGCAAAATTAATGCCATATTCTATATTTAATCTATGTTCTGCAATTAATGCAGTGGTCTGTGAATGTTCTATAAGAACCTGTTCTTCAGGTGACTTTACCCCTTTCTGTGTTCCAGGAATGGCACTGCCATTAATACGTCCTGTTTGCAGTTTCTAGAAACTACACCAGAGTAATTAGATACAAATAACTCCCAATCGAGAAACCAAACTCTGGAAAATTCCATTGCAATGGGCAGTTAGAGCTACCCCACCTTACCAGAAACCTCAACCACAAAAAAAAAAAAAAAAAAGCCATAAACTGAATTGTGAGCTCCTAACACCTGCCAAGGAGGAAAGTCTCACATTCCAAATACATCCTTAGTCTCACCCAATGTGCAGTAGCCAATTACAGTTGCTGAAATTTGCCTTTGCAAGAATATATAAACCTTACAAATTTGTTGTTCAGGGTCACCTCACTCCTGTGTGCATGTTGACCCCAGTGTACTGGAGCAATAAACTTCTTGTTTTTGCATTAACCCAGTCTCCATCTCTCTCATTTGATGCTTCCTGGTATGCAATCTCCTGACCTACACTAGTACCCTGAACTCTTTTGAATACTGGATCAGGATAGACCCCCTGTGGAACAAAGAATCAACACAGTGGAAACAACACAACTTTCTGGCATCCAAGCCACTGTGCTACACTGTGGATGAATACTCTGAGGAGTAGCCAGAGTGACCCTATGAAATCATTCACCTTAGGTGGCAGAGCTCATACAAATCTATCTCCAGGAGGACAGTGTCTCTATATCAAATCCAGTATATGAAGCAGCTGCCTTTGAAAGGTACTCACCCCCATGATTACAAGCTTAAAAATTGCAAGCCCTCTCAGCAGATGCCTACAGGAAAGGATAAGAAGACAATCAACAAAAACAAGAACAGCATGGTTCCAACAGAAAGCCAAGATATCAATAGATACGCTAATACAGCTGAATCCTGGGAAAATGATCTCAAAGCTATGTTTATACAGTTATTTGAGAATTATAAAGAGGAAATTAATAGATCCTTCCATGAATTTCGGAAAATACAAACAAATGAATAAAATTCACTGAGGAAAAACAGAAACCCACAATAAAACAGGTGAAAGAAATGAATAAAGTTCTTCAAGCCATGAAATAAGAATTGCAATCCATTAAAAATCACAAAATGAGAAAACCCTTCAAATAGAACAATTAAAGAAGGAAGCAGGAATCCAACAGACAGTTATAACCAACAGAGTCCAACATATAAAGAGAGAATCTCAGTGGCTGAAGATACAATAGAAGGAATTGATACATTGCTCAAAGAAAATATTAAAACAGAAAATTTTGTGACACAAAGCATCCATGAAATCAAGGACATCTTGAGAATGTATAACCTCAGGATTATAGGAATAGATGAAAAGGAAAATGACAAGTTCAAAGGGCCAAAAAATGTTTTCTACAAATCATAAAAGAAAATTTCCCCAACCAAAAAAAGAGATACCCTTGAACATACAACAGGCATACAAACACCAAATAGACTAGTCCAGAAAAGAAATTCCTCTGGTCACATTATAACCAAAACACTAAATATCTAGAACAAAGAAACGCAGCAATGGAAAAAGCCCAAGTAATATATAAAGACTGACCCATCATAATAACATTTGGTTTCTCAACTGAGACCATGAAAGCCACAAGGGCCTTGGCTGAGGTCATCCAGACACTAAGAGTCCACAGATGTTAGCCCTGACTACTCTATCCAGCAAAACTTTCAATCACCATAGATGTAGAAAACAAGATATTCCGTGACAAAACCAAATTTAAACAATATCTAACTACCAACCCAGCTTTATAGAATACAGTAAGTGGAAAAATTTATCACAATGTAATCAACCGCATCCAAGAAAACATAGTATATAGATAATCTCACAACAGAAAATGAGGTCCCAAATTGGCAAAATCAGGTCATGCATTTGTGAATCTAAAGTTACTATGAAGGGGTAAAACAAAGCAGAATGTGAAAGAAACAAATAGATGGACTGACTCCTTTGTGATAAGGAAAAATATTCATGATACAAATTTCTAGATTATTAATATTTTTAGCATAAAGTAAAGATCTCTATTCATGAATTAATAATTTTTTCAATAGCAAATATTCAATTTTAATCTTTTAATGCAAGAAGACCCTATTTACAATGTACAATAAAGGGAGGAGGAAATGATTGCAGTAAAATCTTTCACAAATACTTCATTTTGGTAGTGCATTAATACATTAGGATTTAGCCACACAGATGACAGACCATTTTACAAATGACAGTTTGAGAAAGTTACAAACTCACTATCTGAAGTAACTAAAAATATATGTCCCACACAAGCATAAGTACTATGATAATTTTAGCTTTATTTTCTAAATGTTTGAGGTGGCATCCTTTTTTCCTACTACCACATTACACAAAGAAGTCAGTTCTTTAATGACTTTTAAGTTTTCCTGCCTGACAAATGTGAGACTGAAATGGATTTCCAGTGTTTGGTGGTTGTTTTTTGTTTGTTTGTTTTTACCACAGACACAAAAGAATATGCGCCAACTAGAAAAGCATGACGCCAATTGAGCACCAATGACAAAGTAATGAGTATCTTTGTCAAATGTTCCAGATTTTATTAGTAGGTCACCTTACCAATCCATCTTTGCCTCCAGATAGCATATGTCAAGAAAGACCCAAGGGGGTCTGCTCAAACTACTGCACCAACAAAGGACAGTACATACAGTAAGCATTGAATCCCTATTCAGATCTAGCCAATGAACAGAACATTCTCCACAGTTGTGTGGAGAATGGGGACTGACTCTGACATGAATTCTTATGCCCCAATTTTGACCACTTCCCCTTGGTTGGGAGACCTA
Organism: Acomys percivali; assembly: GCA_907169655.1. Lineage (NCBI taxonomy): Eukaryota > Metazoa > Chordata > Mammalia > Rodentia > Muridae > Acomys > Acomys percivali. The sequence continues at coordinate 68,689,671 of OU015747.1, forward strand.
GTGGCACTCAGAGAAAGGATAAGCAGGCTACCAGGATGAGACCATATGGTGGTGGAGGATGTCACAGACCTAGGGGAGGAGAATAGGGTGAATGAGGGAGGGAGGGAGGGAGGAACAGAAGGAGGGGTAACAATTGAGATGCATTCTGAATAAATCAATTAAATAAAAAAAGAAAAAAGAATTAAAACAATATCTGAAAAAGCTTGCAAAACTGACTGTATCCTAGTCACTTTATTTTTCTGTCATAAAATACTGAGCCAAAACTATTTTGATGGGTAGTTTATATTGGTTACACATCCATATCACAGTTTTTCATTGAAGGAAATCAGAACAAGAATCCACACAGGAGCAGAGGGAAAGAAGAACAGAATGCTGTACTGGACTGTTCCCAATTACAGACTCAGCTTGCTTTCTTATACAACAAGGACCATACCAAAGGATAGCAATACAAACAGTAGTTTAGGCATTCTCATATCATCCATCAGTTAATAAAATGATCCAAAAATGTGCCCAGAGGCCGATCTGATTGAGGCAATTCCTTAGTTACAGTTCCCTCTATACTTGTTACTCTAGTGTGAAAAGGTGACAAAGTAATTAATCAATGCTGATCACATATCTTATATTCATCAAAATTTTACCATTTTTGGACTATATAGCCCTTTAATATTTTGCATGAGTAGTCTGTTCTTACTATTTAAACATTAAGGTACTGATATAGGGAAGGCTTTATTCTATGTTCAATAATATAAAGTATTTACAGCGTAAATATTTTTAAACTTGGACACACTTGCCTATAAATGTTTAACACCAGTACTTCTAAATCCCCAAGAGTGTATGCATGAGCTCAAATATCTTTGGACAATGGCTCTTTTATGAGACCATGCTACAGGGTTTCTTATTACTTTAAAAATGCAAACATGTCATTTTACAGTTAAGCATTGAATTCAGTCATTAAAAATTGTTTTGCATCTGATTCCTTAAGAAAACTGATGAAGTCTTTAAAAGTGATCAAAGCTATCTTTTCATAAATCACTTGATTAGCTTCAAAGAATAAAACAATTGAACTTCTTTACATCCAAGATTACTGCTTGCATTGGATAGATTTCATCTTCGGTATTTTTCAAAATAAAGAAATTGACCAGTTTTATTTGTCTGTGTGTCCCTTCTGAGTTCTACTTGATCAAGCAACAGAGAAAAAGACAGACAGGTTGACACAAAGATGTTTCTCACTGAATCCTATACATTGAACAAGTCTGCAGCAAAAGTCACACTTACCACTGCTGTAAATCCATTTTGGGCTGTAAATCCATTTTGGGCTGTAAATCCATTTTGGGCTGTAAATCCATTTTGGGATTGGATTTGGAGATTTTCTGGATAAACATGAAAGAAAAAGGCAAACAACTTATGCTTTTATTAGTAAACATGATCAGAACAGAGCTAATATAAGTTTCATTGTTTGGAAGAACCTACTCAGGCATCTTAAAAGTACTGGGCTCACTCAGAAGCAGCCTATCTTTTCTCATGAGCTCAAAAGAAATAATTTGTCTGTTCTTTCCATAAGACATAAATAGATTTTGTATTAAGATATTTAAATTTTAGATGGAAGAACAAAATTCTTTAAATTTTAGACAGAAGAACAAAATTCTTTAAATTTTGAAATGACTAACTGAAATGTTAAAAGAATCATAGGGAATTTCTTTTAACCAAAGTAATTAAAAGTAGCAAGTAATATGGGGAATGACGTGTATGAAAATAGTATTTAATCAATAACATCAGGAATGTCTGCCTTGAGGGTCACTGAAGTAACCCAGCAAGTATAAGGCCTTGTCACTAAGCCTATCAACCTCGTTTGGATCCTTGGAGCCCACATCATAGAAGGGAAGAAGTCCTCTGACTTACATTTCTGTATTGTTGCACTCACAAATTCAGAGAAGCACACACACACAGACACACCACATACACATACACACATACACCCAAACACACACACATAAACACACATGCACATGCATGCACACACCAGAAATACACACAATACACAAGCATGTGATACAATTTAAAACAAAGGATTTATCTACTTTCCACCACTAAATGTGTGTGAAATAGGATGACATCTAACTCTGGTCTAGTTCAGATGTTCATGCCAATTACATTTTTACTAAAAATTTTGAGATGAAACATAGAGTTAGGTCAGAATCACTGATTTTCTTTTCTATTGAAGAAACATTTTCAAATAACTTAGTGTCTATGTTCATTCCACACCATTTGCATTTGGATCATATGGAATCTGAGCAATCCATTAACATTTGATGCATAACTTGCCTGCAGTTTCTCTGCAGTCCTTCTCAAACACATCTTCAATCTTTTGGTGCACCATATTTTTAAATTGTAATATTATTACAAGGCAAGTAAGTCAGAAAAGAGGATTAAGAGAAATTTAAATATTTCACTGAACATATTTAAAATTGGCCTTCTTCAGCCTTCTATTCTCTCTCTCCTTCTCTCTCTCTCTCTCTCTCTCTCTCTCTCTCTCTCTCTCTCTCTCTCCATCTCTTCCTCTTTTTTCTTCTTTCCATCATTCTCTCCCTACTGTAATTCTTATCTTCCTTACTCTATGTCTCTTTGATATGAATATCATAATATCTCATTGTCTTTCTTTATTATTTCTCCACTCATTTCACATGTGATTCCCCCATATAGAAAAGGATATATCCCCTCCCTTATAGTAAATAATTTTATGTTTAAAGAAATAACCTGTAGAGATCTTTTAACTTGTATATTGTATTCTTAATAAACCCCCCAAATAGATGGTTAATACAATTATAGACCTGTACTCAATCACACATCTAAATTGTCTTAGTTAATTTTCTTGATAATGGTACAAAATATATTGTGGGACTAGGAACCAGGGAGAAGGAGGATGAATGGTGATGGACCCCATGTAGAGTCCCAACAATCTGATTACTGTGTGAGGACTTGGCAAGTGTAAAGGCCTTTACAATATTAAAGGGCCAATCAGACTATCCTATTCTATCTTCAAGCACCAATAGCAATCAAAGAGATTGGTGTAGCTTTGAGGAAATATGGGGATGTTGGGGAGCCAAGGTCACCTTAGAAGATTCCCATAAAGAAGAAGAAGCAGTAACCACCCTAGCCTCAGATTCATTTTGAGACTTCATTACTGTGCTAGGAGTGCCATAGTAGATTAACACTGTGTGCAGTGGATCAGGACTATTTGAATAGCCTTAGAAGCCACTGATTCTTCAGTCACTATTCTCTGTGGGACTGTACAAGGCTTATCTCCACAGTCCCTACAATATATGACAGAACCAACTTAAGATAGCAAAGACATATTTTGATTCATGGATTGTGCAAATATAATCCATCACTGTAGAAAAAGCAAGTCTGAGTGAGTCATTAATGTGGAAAGATTATAGTGGAGACCCACATATGTGCCCATCATAGAATAGGCTGGAACATAAATTGTAGATGACCTCTAAAGAACCTTCCTTAGTGGCCTTCTTCTGTCTGTTTGACCCCATGTCCTGTAGATTCTATGGCTTTCCCAAATCACTTCACTTGATGGCCTTGCCCAGTTTCATTGACATTTAAATCGTAACTAAATGTTCACATATAGGATCCAGTAGAGATCATTTCAGGCTCAGAACAAAATAAGGACGTAGTTGAAAAATACTTTTAAGGAATTCTATTTATTTTTAAGGTTTTATTTTGTTGAAAGTTATTATAACTCAGAAAAGTTAAGCTTAGATTGAAATTTGAAACTCCAATTTCTTCTTATGCCCTTCAAACAGTTTGCATATTAAGCCTTGGCATATATAAAAAATTTCACACCATCTCTAAGTAGAATATAAGACAGCTATTAGAAAGGCAGGTCTTACTCCATTTGAGGGTTTAATGATGTGTCAGAAACTTAAACTGAGTTATAATTTCAAGAAGAAATACTGTCCAGGTGAAAACTGTGCATAGGTAAGGATCAGAAGCCTCAAAATATCAATTTTACCTCTTCATGGACATGCATCCCTTGGAGTATTCACATTTTTTTTTCTCCCCTTAAACATTTTTGCCACAGATCTCATCAAAAAGTCTTGAGTGGCTATTTTTTGTGTGTGTGTGTGTATCTTAAGGGTATTCATTATTCCTATGAGCTGTTACATGAACAATTATCAGGACTGGGTTTAGGTTTCTCATATCCCAGTTTGTTTGACTGAAAATTATTTGCTTACTTAGAAAAAAATTCTCTGGAAATTTGCCCAGAAATCAAGGAGAGTGGACTGAGGCTAGAGTCAAGACTTAGTTCCTGATTAGATTCAGCAGAACTTCAGTATTTCCAAATCTCATTATCTACAGATTTGCCACCAACCTCCAGAGCAGTTCACTCCTAAAATGAGAGTAAGCGTATTATTGCTTATGTAATTCCATGTTTGAAAACAGTGTTAATACAAACTGTAAACTCAAAACAGGGGCCAGATTGGACTTCAGGTTGGGCCCATATCCACTCACATAGATCCATTTGTTCTCATATCTACAACTGTAGCTGAGGAACCATAGGGTCTCAGACACGGACCTCCTCTTCACACTTTACCTGCCTTTATGGAGAACTCTGCCTCTTGCTGTGGACCCATCGTACTTCATCCCCACATTTAAATCCATCTACATTAACATGTTTCAGCTGCCAATGCACAGATATACTTTCTACCAGGGACTTCAGGTGACTACACTCTTCCATGACTCAAGTATTGCTCTTGTTCTCCATTATGATCTCTAAAAATCATTTACCCTTGTAGAAACCTGCTTTCCTTAGTCTTTCCTTCAACTCAACTTAATTTTTCCACAGACATTGTCTTTTAGCATACACCTGGTACCCTTGTTTTTTTTTTTTTTTCTACAACTCCTCTCAGTCTTTCTGCTGGTCCATATTATTTTATCATGTCACTCACTGATTCACAGAAGCACTCTATATTGACATCATACTACCACAGTTACATAGGATCCACTGAGTGTAAAACAACCAAAGAAGAAAGCACCCATCCCAAATTAGAAGAGCAGAGATTGTTACCAAAAAGTACTTCAGACATTTACCATTCAGATGCCAAAATCTTAATGAATGATATGCAAACATGAAGATCTTTTACAGTATGGCTTCAGTAATTAGTCAGTAATCTAATTGCATAGACCCTGACTAAAGCAATATAGCTGATACACAAGACTAAGTTTTCAATATAGCAAGTATATACATTTACAAGGAACATAAATAGGATAAAAATAAACATCTTAATGGAATCATTTACTATGCTAACAGTTAATAAAATAATGAAAATATTTCTAGAGATATAAGTAGAATTTAAAAATTGCAACACATACAATATTTAAAAGCAGCAAAACTTAAATGAATCTGATAATAAAAACGTAAAATATGATAATCAAACAAACAAAAACCTCAGCCATTAATCTTAACAGTGAAGACAGAACTTCAGATATTGAAGACAACGTAGGAAAACAAAAATATTAAATAAAGAAAATGTTAAATCTAAAAATTTCTAGCATAAAATATTCCTAATAACCCAATTGAGAAATGGGGCTTGGAACTAAACAGAGAATTCTCAACAGAAGAATATCAAATGGCTGAGAAACACTTAAAGAAATGCTCAACCTCCTTAGTCATCAGGGAAATTCAAATCAAAACAACTCTGAGATTCCATCTTACACCCATCAGAATGGCTAAGATCAAAAACTCAAGCGACACCACATGCTGGAGAGGATGTGGGGAGAGAGGAACACTCCTTCATTGCTGGTGGGAATGCAAACTAGTACAACCACTTTGGAAATCTATCTGGTGCTATCTCAGAAAACTGGGAATAGGGCTTCCTCAAGACCCAGCTATTCCACTCCTTGGAATATACCCAGAAGATGCACCAGCACACAGCAAGAAAATTTGCTCAACCATGTTCATAGCAGCCTTATTCATAATAGCCAGATCATGGAAACAGCCTAAATGTCCCTCAGTAGAAGAATGGATAAAGAAACTGTGGTACATATACACTATGGAAACCTACTCAGCTTTTAATAAAACAAGGAATTCTCGAAATTTGTGGATAAATGGATTGAGCTAGAAATGATCATAATGAGTGTGTTAACCCAGAAGCAGAAAGACTCAAATGGTATATACTCATATATTTGCATACTAGCCCAAGGGGCATGTCCCATGAAAGCCTTCACTTACCAGGAAACTGGGACAGAGGGGAGGACATCCTATTGTGACTCTATATGAGAGAACCATGTGAGAATAGCATTGTAGAAGGATCCAGTGGGTCCTAGAAACCTACAAGTAGAACATTATGATAGGCAGATTTGGGTCAAGGGGTCCCGCTTAAACTAAGGCACCAGCCAAAGACAATACAGGTGGTAAACTTTAAACCCCTACCCAGATCTAGCCAATGGTCAGAACAGTCTCCACACTTGAATGGAGAGTGGAATATGACTTTCTCACGTACTCTGGTGCCTCACATTTGACTATGTCCCCTGGAGGGGGAGACCTGGTGGCACTCAGAGGAATGACAGCAGGTCACCGAGAAGAGACTTGATACCCTATGAGCATATACAGGGGGAGGTAACCCCTCTCAGGAACAGTCATAGGGGAGGGGAATAAGGGGAAAATGGGAGGGAGGGGAGAATGGGATGACACAAGGGATGGGATAACCATAGAGATGTAACAAGAATAAATTAATAAAAAAAAGAGAATGAAAAAATGAAGAAAATATCAGAAGTTGAAAGATCTTTCATGACCATGGATAGGTAGGAGGCTTGCCCCCCCCCCCACCGAGTAACGTCACCTTATAATGTCTCTTTATTTTTTCCAAACTTCTGGTCATGGTTGAATAAGAAAATGATCATAGCAGAATATCATTAGGAGTCATTTCATCAGTTTCATTTCATCTTATTTGTTCATTTGTTTTAAGATCAGTAGTATTTTGTTCTGCCATAGAGATGAGTGCTATCTAGTCTCTTGTTCTTGGTCATGCAAACAGTGTCAATTATGGGTTCCATATCAAGAAGTCAAATCAGACATTGATGATTATCCCTAAGATTTTGTGTTACCACTGTCCTTGCATATTTTGCAGGCAGTACACCATTGTTGATCAAAGGTTTTCTTTTGTCTTAGTTGTTGTTTACATTTCTCTTTTGGAAGCTTATGAATTACCTTTTTATACTGAAGATACCAAAATGTAGGAGTGAATTTCTATATAGATGCAAGTTTTACCTTTCCATGATCAGTGATTTTTTTCAGCAATGGGGTCTTGCTTTCAGTTTGTGGCAAAAAAACTGATACTTTTAACAGTAGCCTACGTTGTTTGGGGATTTCTGTGGGACTTATTTAGCCAACAACTCAATTAGATGTTACCAGTCCTGGTAATGTAAGCTTCATTTAGTGACAAAAGATGGCCAAATTGCAATCTGTCTCCCACATTATTTGGTGAATTCATTTATAATGCCTTCATATATGTATATATTTAAGGAAGTTTCTACTATATTTGGTTGCCATATTCTATCCATCAAATAGTCCTTAATTTTAAGCCAAGTCTCTTTGAATCACCTTCTTAAGCCACATCTATACTCCACCTCTTCCCCGATCATCCATTTCTGAACCACTTCAATTCCCAGTCCATCTTAAAATGTATTCTATTTCCTATTCTCAGCATGATCCATAGGCACTATCCCTGGCCCCTTCCTTTAAACATACCCTCTCTGGATCTATGGATTGTTGTTTGGTTACCATTTACTTAATAGTTAAAATCCACTCCTAAGGGAAGCAAATGCATAGGGAAATCATTTAAAATTATGAACTTAAGCAAACTGGAAAACATAAAAGAACTGGGTAAAGTTGTTAACATCAAACTATCCTTCTTACATACAAAAATTTATATAACACAGTATAAACCATAGTAAAATAGCAGCAGTTTTAGCAGTCTCCTAAACAAAAAAAATCTCGGGGACAGAGGGACTTGTTACAGAATTCTTCCACTCCTCCAAAGAAGCATTAACACCAACACTCCTCAGATTATTCTTCAACATATGCACTGAAGATACATGGATAATAACACATGGGAGAATGATGATATAATTGAAAAAACAAACAAACAAACAAACAAAAACCTTAAAAACCCCATTAGAAAACTCATGGAAAATACTTATATATAGGATGACTCCAGTATAAGGTAAAATATCAGAACTCAAGAATCAAGACTGCGATATAATGTTTAGATGAAATTATAGAAAAAGGCACAAGATAGGAACATATTGGAATTAGATATCAGCAAGAAAGGAAAATATACTAGGACACACCATCATCAGAATACTAAAAATATAGAGCCTTTAATCTTAGTGCTCTTTGAGAATATTGAAATGAAGAAACAAGAGAACAAAGTAAGGCAGAAGGGGAGCAAACAACTCACATTATCTTCTGATTCCAAGGTGAGCAATTTGATACAGAAATACTAGACAAACACACACGCACACATACACACAGACACACACACACATCACACTTACACATACATAAATATACACATAAATACATACAAATATAGACAAATACACACATACACATATATACCCATAGGCATGTATGTGTGCCCACACTCACATTCACATCCACATGTATATACAGAGATCAATTGTATACATACATGAACACAAATCAAAAATGAAAATCCAAATGATCCTAAGATTCTGAATGACAAACCATAATGACAACAACTTTGAAAGAACAATGTGCAGGAAGACCAAAAAGGATTAAATTAATAAATAACAATAAAAGATTTGTTTATGATATTAAAAATATAAAAGCTCAAATGTTTGAACAAAATATGAAGAAATCAGGTAAATTAATTAATAAAGAATTGTGGTTCATGTATTAAAATGTTAAGGAGTAGGTGAAGATATAATTTTTTTTAATTATGTACATTAATCTATAAATTCTAAACAAATTAACTTCAAAAACATGGAGCAAGAATTTCAAATTTATACATAAAATGGTAAAGTATTATAAAAGAAGAAATACATGTAGCAAATGTTTTTCAAAGAATGCACCAGTGTCTTGGTACAATTAATTATCCACATGGCCTCCAAAGAAACATCCACCTACAATTATAGTACTTGGCACAGTGGCAAAGTGGAGAGTTACCTGTAAGATACTGAACAGAAGGACAAATAATCTATCAGTTAAATGAAGCCATTATTGATATTATAGGGCTAAACAGAATATGTACATATTTTCAAGATAAAACACTATAGATAGACAAAATTAATGTGAATTGCATTGCTTAATCCACTTGGTAATTTACACAATTAAAACCAAGTTTCTAGTTCCATGCATGGTGGGCCTCATGGACCTCCTCTCATGGGCCAGGGTTATACTCTGTGCTGAGAGCTGGATCCTGCAGAGGTCGATACTAGGGGCAGGATTGAGCTGGAGGCCCAAGGTGGATGGAGCATGGGATGGAACCAAAGACTTGGGAGGCACCAATCAAACAAAGCCAGAAGTTCCCTGGGACAAGAAGCTGAGCTGGGCCAACATCAATGGTTTCTGCCAGCTACTCAATGAACACTTTGAGGGGCCTCCACTTACCACCTGATTGATGGCACACAAGATCCAATACCCACAGGAGAAGGAGGTCATTCAGGTCTTGACTGCCAGCAACAATCTGGTGAATTGAATGGGAGTAGGAGAGCTGGCCCTGAGGACACAAGAACAGGAGAGCTGGCCCTTAGGACAGGTGATCAGGCGAGGCAGCCCTGGGGACATGGGAGCCTGAGAGATGGCCCTGTCTTGAGGACACAGGAGATGGATAGCTGGCCCTGCCCTGATGACATGGGAATGAGTGAGCTGGCCCTGCCCTGATGACATAGGAATGGGTGAACCAGCCCTGTCCTGAGGACATAGGAGTGAGTGAACTGGCCCTGCCCTGAGGACATGCGAGAGGATAAGCCAGCCCTTCCATGATGACATGGGAGTGGAAGAGCGGGCCCTGTCCTGATGACATGATACAGGAGGAGGAGAGGGTGCCCTGCCCCAAGGACAGGAGAATGGATGAGCTGGGCATGCCCTGATGACACAGGAGAGGGTGAGCCAGCCCTGCCCTAATGGTGCAGGAGCAAGAGAATGATTCCTGCTCTGAGGACATGAGAGCAGGTGAGCTGGCTCTGCCATGAGTACACGGGAGCAAGAGAGTGGGCCCTGCCCTGAGGACAATTGATTGGGCCCTGATCAAGGACTCTGACTGAACTTCACCCCAACATCTACCCCATGTATGACCTGTGGAACACATGAAGGGACCAGACCTGCAGATTCAAAGATTAAGAATCTCCTTGACACACAGAAACAATAGTATTTTCGACAGTAGCTCCAGTGAGGTTCTGGTAACAATAGTGTAGGCCTCCAACCAGACCCATGATGTGTAGCAATGAACATCTTGAAGTAAACATATGTGGACAAAAGACTATAATGTGTGATACACTACAGTCTCTGTGACAAGATTCTTTGTCTGTTTGTTTTATTTTATTGGGGTGAGGAGATGGGTTTTGGTGCACAATGTGTAAATCGTAGACATTCAATAAAATTAAAAATATAAAATAAAATAAAATAAAATAAAAACAAAACCAAATTTTTAAAAAAATAATTGATTATGACAGAGCAGATTTAAAATACCAATAGCTGCAGTTATATAAAACAATGATCATCTTCATGAATAAAACTTGTAAGGGAAAAAAGATTGCAAAAGTGTGGATACAATTATGCCATTCAGTTAAATATTATATATTAACAAGTCAAATTATGGTGTGTTGATATGTACTCATGTGTGTTAACTCCATTTAAAAGAATGAGAATAATTTAGGTACACGATTTTAGATATAACATTGAAATGTGAGGACAAACTCAGGGGAAAAGAGAAGATACAGAGTTCAGGTGCCCTGGTAGAATATCTTAGGTCTGCATATAAGCTCTAAGATATGCAGTGCCTATCAAGATTGCATTATCTTTATGTTTTCTTTCATGTATATTTATTTGAATCATTTAATAACCAGTGACCTCTTATAAACTACTGAGTATGATAAAATGAAAAGATAACTAATAACTCTCTTCTTTAGTTAATGTCAGGCCCTCTAATGTAAATCCATTTTTCCTCTGATGGTATTAGAATGTATCCTGCATGATGTACTAATTTCTATGACCTTTTATGCCAAACAAAACATTATAGTATTCAATAACAAAATTGAAAATATTTAATATGATGGATCCTTAATTTTGTTACAAATATTTCATTGAAAAAGATTGGTTATTTTTTTTTTAAATTTTCCTTAGTTTTCAAGATGTCCAGGAAAAAACTGAGAATGAATGTATGATGCATCAATTGTGCTTGCAATAATTTATGAAAACTGTTATGCCATTGGAGTTCTCATAATAATTCACCACAGGAGATTCAAAGTATCTATCTTTGGCTCAAGGCTCAGTACTATGCCCTGATTTGTGCTCACTTTGAACCAACAGCCTGACTCTAAATATTTAATTTGCAAAGCTGTCATTGAGCTGTTTGAAAGAATAAAGTTTTCATTCATTTTTATGTAAAGCAGTATTTTAATAAGAAAAATAAAATGAAGGTCCCTGATACCCTTTCCGCAGACTAGAAGCAACAGGCTTCATTTACACTAAAGAGAAAAACAAGCAAATAAAGGATGCATGTAACCATAACACACACACACACACACACACACACACACACACACACACACACACACGGAGCAAACAGGTGGCGAGACACAGCAGGAACTGATGATGAATGGAATACTGATGTTGGAAAAATATGATCCGACTCAATAAAAGTCAGATATATTTCAGCACAGGTTACTAAATTTTAGAAGACAGACTCTGGAACTCATCTGGGCCATGTATCTTTGATATACGAATGTATCCTGTACATGAAAACTATGTAGGACCTCTGTCTTACTGTACAAGGGATTTGTTATCAGCTCTCCAAGATTGATTGATTACTCCTATGGTTTTATTATGGAACCTGAATAAAAAAATTTGTTTACAAGTTAGGATTTAAGACGGTGTCTCTGTGGACAACGTAAGGTGTGATGGTGTATTTTCCAAGGACCACAGAACTTCAAACAACAAAACAACAGCTAAGACTACAAGAAAGAATGGCTATGACAAATCTAATTGGTAGTAACCTTTGATGTGTTAGCAATATCATAATTAAGGCTATTATAAACTGAGCACATCAAAATAAAAATTTCTCAAATTCACAATGCATTAAAAATATCACTAAAAGCTTTCACAACCTCAGACACAGAAGCACAGCAAAGCTAACTATGTTTTTATCATGTTTTGGGGCATTTTATGCCAGATAATTTTTATAACTTTTTCATATGACACATTTTGATTATATCTTTTCTCCAAAGCCTTATTGAATACTCTCTTACTCCTTAAAAACCCAATATTATGTTCTTTTTCTACCTCCAAAATTTTAAATTGTTAGTACATTTTTAAAATCATGCACTCTTTTAAATAATTTCTACACAAAAAATACTTTCGATACCTAAATTTTCTAAACATGCTTTATACGTTGACCTTATTTCACACCATTTACATTATGATTACAAGAAAAATTACATGTGTTAAGCTATGAAACTATACTCAGGACCAAAATAAATGTTTCTTTTATAATGAATGCAGCTATGGCAATCATGGTGCTAAAGAAGTAGTTGACAAATATACTTTGATCCATAAGCAATAGGCAGCAAGAAAGACTTAGTCTGGCATGGGCTTTTTGAACCTTAAGACCCATCCCAATGACACTATTTCTTCAACAAAGCTCCAGATCTTAATCACTCTAATACTTTCTAAGAATTACACTCTGTTTGGCTAAGCATTCAAACATATAAGCCTATGGAGGACATTCTTAGTCCAATATTCACAATGGTGGTCAAAGATTCTCATCCAAGACCAAAGTAATTGACTATGAGTGAGCAGGCCTTAGTACCATATACAGAGCAACAATTGTAGCAATATGGAGTGATACAAGGTCAACTTTAATGAATAGCTTTTCTGTATAACAACAACAAACATGCAGTAGAGATTGAGGTCAGGGAATCACCTTTTTTATGGTTATCTTAAAGAGAAAAAAATCGAGGAATAAACTTAACCAAAGAGTGTAAAGACTTCTACAATAAAACTTTAATCTATGAATAAAGACACAGAGAAAATATTGAGAATGTGGAAGGATATTCTACCCTCATTTATTAATTATATTAAATTATGAAAAAATCACTCTTTTACAAAAACCATTTTCAGATTCAATGAAACCAAAATGAATATTCTCATTTGATTCTTTACCTGAATAGGGCAATACTTTCTTTAAAATATATGTAACCACAAGAGACTCTGTACAATCAAAACAATCCTGAGCAAAAATGAGCCATATGGGTGTGATTACCATACCAGAGCACATGAAATTATTACAGAGTCATAGTTACAGTAACAATATGGCACTAGTATAAAAACAGACTGGATACTATGTGAAATAAAACAAAAGACCCAAACATGAGTTTATGTAGCTTTTTCCACTAAATATTTGATAAATATTCCAAAGCATACATTAGAGAAAAGAAAACATCTTTAAGAAAAGGTGCTAGGAATCCTGGATGTCTACAGAATAAAGAATGGGATTACAAACATATCTAGTCACATTGCACAAAAATTAACTTCGAATTACTCAAGAACTAAACCTGTAACCTGAAACTCTAAAACTTCTAGAATAAAACATAGGCAGGGTTAGGAAAGGATATTCTGAAAAACAACCCTTTTGCCAAGGAAATGAGGCCAATAATTGCAAATGGGAATTCATGAAACTAAAAATGTTCTTCATATTTTAAAAAACAACCAATTGAGTAAAGAAATATACAGTATAATAGGAGAAAAATCTTTGTAAGATATACATTTGACAGAACATCAGAAAGTATTTATAATTCTATAACCAGTAAAACAACAATAACAACAAATGACCTACTAAAAAACTGAGATTGTTATAAAAGAATAATTAAAATATACCACTAGTAGAATGGCAGCATCAAGAATTCTTTGAAAATAATGAGTTCTAGCATTCTAGATATAATGTTGGTATTTAGAATTTTGCCTTATAAGTTTTATAAGAAATGAAAATTTCTTTAGTATATATTGAGGTCTATATCACATGTTGATGTGGTACAGACAGAGCTAAAAATACTGATGTAATATGTGGATTTCGAAAATGCTTTTTTCTTTAGGAAATATATGGGAATTTCAAATAATTCATGAATAAACTGAGGTAAATGTCATGAATATTGAAGTTGTGTTCAGAGATATACCCAGAGTAACATGGGAAGATAAATCACTTGGTTAAGAATAATTAGAATAAGACAGAGGAAAGTCTAAGGAGATGGAACAAGGGAAGACAATAATCCTTCATGGTAGGCATGCCAGACAGTGGCACTTAAATATTGCAGTGGATATAAACACAAAAATAAAAATATAAATGTTTGAGAATAACTAAAAATTATTTCAGAGTAAATTTCCTAGTTTCCACAAAGAGATCTGCCATGCCATCTGCCCATCTGGGCTGGCTGTATAATGAGAGAAATTTCAGAAATTGGTGTGCATTGTCTCACCTGTCTATGTTCTGTATCACTAACCAGTTGGAGAGTACCTTTGGATGTTCCAAAAAAAAAAAAGAGAAGAAAAGAAAAGAAAAGAAAAAAGAAGCTACTCTGTTATGGATTATGTAAGAAATGGCAAGTTAAACAGATATGAATATTTTTGAAAATTGCTTTCTCTCAGGAAAGTATGCATATAACTCTCCAATTTATTCTTTCTTAAATATATCTATTTTACTTTCTATGACTCCAGTATATGTCCAAATTTTCCAACATTATGTTTACGTTCAAGTCTGAATCTTAGGTTTAACATTTGCCCTGGTTTGTGTGATTCCTATGCCTTATTCAATGTATGTTTATTATTAAATATTAATAATATCAACACATTTATTTTTATGTGAGTATTTTCTTATTGCTTGATAGAAATACAGTACACTTTAATGTATATAAGAAAACCAGGGTCATGTGACAATTACCATTACTGTGATGTCTATTGAAGAACCCATAACTTCAGGCAAACTATAACAAATTCTCCCTGACAGAATTTAAGTTTAGAAGGTAATTATTGTTCTCTAGAATGTTTCTTCCTATAGCCTACCTGTACACAGGAATATCTCTAATGTGCCAACACCTATATTTTAAAGCAAATTTTGAACTGTAACCTAATGCTAAGAAAGAATATGTCAAACATATGCAAAGTCAAGCATTTTACACACAAAGCTCTTGACAGCTTCATGTCGTGATGGGGGAGGTGAATTTGAGGTAAGGGATGAAGAAGGACACTTCATACTCATCAAAGGTAAAGTCAACAAAGATGACATCACAATTCTGAACATCTATGATCCCAGTACAAGGGCACCCACATTTGTAAAAGATCTACTAGAAAAAACTTAAACCACACATCAATCCCCACACAATAATAGTGGGAGACTTCAACACCCCACTCTCACTGAAGGATAAGTCATTGAAACAGAAACTAAGCCGAGAAATAACATCATTAACCAATGCCATGGGTCAAATGGATCTAACAGATATCTATAGAACCTTTCACCCAAACAAGAA
Source organism: Acomys percivali (assembly GCA_907169655.1). NCBI lineage: Eukaryota > Metazoa > Chordata > Mammalia > Rodentia > Muridae > Acomys > Acomys percivali. Next base: position 68,705,445 of record OU015747.1, read on the forward strand.
AGAATATACTTTCTTCTCTGCATCCCATGGAACCTTCTCCAAAATTGATCACATCGTAGATCACAAAGCAAGCCTCAACAGATATAAGAGGATTGAAATAATACCTTGTATCCTATCAGATCACCATGCTCTTAGGCTGCAATTCAACAACAACAGAAACAACAAAAAGCCTACACGTACGTGGAAACTAAACAACTCTCTGCTAAATGACACATGGGTCAGGGAAGAAATAAAGAAAGAAATCAAGGAGTTTCTGAAATTCAATGAAAATGAGGGAACAACATACCCAAATTTGTGGGATTCATCAAAAGCAGTGTTAAGAGGAAAATTCATAGCACTAAGTGACTTTAAAAATAAATTGGAAACATCGCACACAACCATCATAATGACACAACTGGAAGCCCTAGAAAAAAAAAGAAGCAGAAACACCCAAAAGGAGTAGACGTCTAAAAATAATCAAACTCAGGGCTGAAATTAACAAATTAGAAACTAAGAAAACAGTCTAAAGAATCAACAAAACCAAGAGCTGGTTCTTTGTGAAAATCAACAAGATAGACAGACCGTTAGCCAAACTAACTAAAAGGCAGAGAGACAGTATTGAAATCAACAAAATCAGAAATGAAAAGGGAGACATAAAAACAGACACTGAAGAAATACAAAGAATCATAAGATCCTACTTTGAAGGCATATATGCCACAAAATTTGAAATTCTAAGGGAAATGGACGATTTCTTGATCAATTTCACTTGCCAAAGTTGAGTGAAAAACAGATAAACAAGCTAAATAGTCCCATTTCCCCTATAGAAATAGAAGCAATCATTGATAGTCTCCCAACTCAAATAAGCCCAGGGCCAGATGGTTTCAGTGCAGAATTCTACCAGACCTTCAAATGCGAGCTAATACCAATACTCTTCAAGCTACTCCAAAACATAGAATTGGATGGAACATTATCAAATTCATTCTATGAGGCCATAGTTATGTTGATACCTAAACCTCACAAAGACTCAACAAAGAAAGAGAATTTCAGACCAATTTCTCTTATGAACATCGATGCAAAAATACTAAATAAAATTCTTGCAAAACGAATACAAGAACACATAAAGGATATCATTCATCATGACCAAGTAGGCTTCATTCCAGGCACGCAGGGATGGATTAATATACGGAAATCCATCAATGTAATCCACCATATAAACAAACTGAAAATAAAAACCACATGATCATCTCTTTAGATGCAGAGAAAGCATTTGATAAAATCCAACACCCATTCATGTTTAAAGTTTTAGAGAGATCGGGGATACAAGTCACTTTCCTCAATATAATAAAGGCTATCTACAGCAAGCCAATAGCCAAAATCAAAGTAATGGTGAGATACTCAAGGAAATTCCTCTAAAATCAGGACCAAGGCAAGGCTGCCCACTGTCTCCATATCTCTTCAATATAGAAATTATAAATGTTTACGTTTCAAGCAATATGTGAGTTGCACTATAACGTATAAATAAACCCTTGTTCACAGATCACGAATTACTTGAATCATGGTAATGTGCTGTCTAAATTCTGTTTGTTTAACAGTTGTTTCTGGTTTAGAGGCTTTCCTTGTTATTCTGAACATGAGTTGACAATATATTCCCATACTTATCACATGCATTCTTACATTTGCTATTGCCACAACAATTTTTTCACTCTCACTTTAAGAATGGTGTGTCTCTGGATCGAAATTGTAGTTTTACTGAAGAAATCAATTGTCAGTTTCCCAATAATAGCACTGAAATAACAATAAGGAAGACATTTCTAAAGTACCCATATAAAAGATAAGGCCTGGAGAAAGTTGTAGCAGAGGAGGAATAGAGAAGTGGAGATGGATGAGGCCTCATTCATTATACTGCTAAGAGCAAGTTTGTATACACAATGATACAAAAGGATAACATAGTTTTTAAGAAATATTTGGCTTATATTTATTGGACCTCTTTTCTTGGGGCGCAGGACTTTATGCAGAAGAGAAAGCAGAAAGATTATTGGAGCCACAAGGATGACTCAGTGAAAATAATATCTTCTGGAGGCAACAGAACTGACATACGTACAGACTTGCCGGGACCATTACATCATCATAGGGCCTAAACAGGTTTAAGCCAGATGATCAGCATTATGACGGAGACATAGACATGATTTGCAATCCATAAACAAGAAACTATCTTCAATTTGGGTCCTCTTTTATAGGAAACTTTAGTTTTCTTCAATGGAGTTTCATTGGGTATATTAATCATAATGAAGTGTAGGTCTCAGGCTTGGCAATAGATGGCCATTACAAAACAAACATAGTGCTATTTTGGTATAATTTTGCTTTGGATTGCTTTACTTGTTTGATTTTTGTTTGTTTGTTTTTATCTTGCTCTTTTCCTATTTTGTAATGGTTTTGGCTATATACTTTTCTCTCTGATCTTATATTTATATAGGTTCTGCTTGTGTATGTTTGTTTTCTGTGAATTTAAATTTTTCTTGGTTTGTTTTTTTGCTTTTGTTTTTTTAACTTCTTTTGCTTGTTTTATTTCTAAATAGAAAGAGAAAGGTTGCATACTTGGATGGGTGGGAGGAGCGGGTGATCTGTGAGTAATCATGGAGGAGGAACCATGACCATAATTTAACTTTTGAAAAATATTTTTGAATTAAAAAATAAAAGAAATATTTGGAAAACATAATACAATCAAAAGCAAAAACAACAAATGGATTCCAAATAACAAGCATCTTTACCTATGAAACAGTTCCTCAAGGCTCATAGAAGAAGATTCTTCTTTCAGTAGAAGAAAACTACACAGCAACCCACAATTAGACAATGTGACAAAGCGAAAGACTTTGAATAATTGAGTCTTAAATGCCATATTCAAAATTAAACCCTTTCTCTTAAGGCTGAGGAATCTATATAAAGGAAGGGATAGAAAGAATGTAGGAGCCAGAGATGATGGATAACTCCAAGGCAATTTTGTCTTCTAGACACAACAGTACTGATGTACATATCAACTTCCAGAGACTGTGGTAGCATGGAGAACACACTCACAAGGTCAAGCCAGCTGGGGTCTCGGCATTGAGAAGAACAATATTAGACTAAATACCATGTATAACCAAGAAATTATTACACTTGATATTGGTGCCAGTGGAAAAAATAATTTTCTCCAATGGAGACTTACTGGGTATACTAACTATAATCCACTGCATGTTCAATGCTAAAAAGTAGCTGGCCAACACAAAAGGCATTAAAGCATATATTTTGTGGACTTACATTTTGTCTTTTATTTTTAGGGCAATTATTGTCTTATGGATACTCTGTCTGTTCATTTTGTTTGTTTCTTGACATTTGTTTCAGAGAGGGTATATAATTAAGAGGTAAGCCAGTGGGGTAGAGCTACAAGGAGACTGGAGAAGGGAACAGTTGTTCAAAAACATATTGTTTAAAATAAATGAAAATGAGGAACCTCATGTGATTATTTATCTCAATTATCACAATCATTAAATAGCTCTGAGAACATTTTCTGTAATTTGGTGACACACAGAATCTTCCATGAAATGAGACTCCTGACAATTTTGGTTTCAGAATCTTCTCCAGTTTCTTTTGAAATCAGGAAGGAGTTAAGGGAAGGCAAAAAGCTACATTTTTTGATGCTTTATGTTGTAGTGGGTGTTTTGTAATTTTCATGATAATGATGTTTCATTGGATAGAACAAGTAACAATGTTTTAAGGCCAATTTAATAACGATAATATGCACATCTAAAACCAACAAGATTAAAAAAACGCCATACAGTTGTAAAATATATTTATTCTGACAGCGTCTTACCTTGTGTTCACCAAAATTAATTTCTTTGCATACATAGAATTTGTTCACTGATGCTAAAAAGATGAATCCTAAGCCCAGAGAGAAAGCTGCTTCATCCATATAAAATGTAGGGCTTCTAATGAAGACATGCACTCCATTCTACCATATATAGATATGGTTGCAGATTTAGTTATCAAATACAGTGTCAAAGCAATCAGGACTCCATTTGGAATAAGTGAAGTTAGATGTCAAGTGAAATGAAAGCAAAAAGAAAAGGTTGTCACTGATCCACAGCTAGCTGAAAACTTAGATGGAAATTGTAAGAGTACCATACTTTGGGGTCTGGGGGCTGTTCCTTGATTACTCCCCTATCTTATAGTTTTACTTGACTTCTTGGCTTCTGGCTCCATTTTTAAATGTTTTCTTTTAAAATTTTTTCTTTTATTCTTGAGATTATCATATAATTACATTTCCCCCTTCCCTTTTCTGCCTTCAATTATCTCATAAAACCCCCCTTGTGATTTTTAAAATTCATGGCCCTTTTTTTTACTACTCTTTATTACATACTTGTATATAGACACATATGTATACAGGCATACTACATATATGAACATATACATATACATATACACATACAAAATACTTATATGTTTCAAATTTAATTTTCATAATCTTTATAATGTTACTCACAAGGATGTTTTCAAGACTGACCATTTGGTATTTAATAACCAAATGATATGCTATATTATTAAAAGTCTAATTACATTACATTGTTTATTACTTGAATACAGAGAAAAGCTGAGTTTTTGCTTACTACTGCATATTAAATGTTTATACAAAGGTATCATTAATATTAGTACTTATTCTGTATTTGTGATTCTCTGTATCCATGGTCATTTGTAACATCCCCAGATTTACTTATATTTTTCTCATGCTTAAGAGTCCAAATTGGTTTTTCTGAAAATAGAAGTGTTCAGTAAAACATTTCAAACATATAAAAGTGCAATGGATACTGTGCTTGGGAGGGCTTTGAGGGAGGAAAGAAAAGATAAAAATGCTGTAATTATATTTTAATTTTAACATTAATAAAAGATTATTTTATCATGACAAGATAATATATAATAAGTTGAAGTAAAATTATTGTATCCAAGTTGGACATGAGCATACAACAGAAGAAAATGCATCCTAAGAGCAGGTACAAGAGTCATAGACTGACTTATTCTCACAGTCGAGAGTCCCATAAAAATACTAAGGTAAAAACAATGGCTATAAAATATAAATGGCTATTCCGGAAATAGATCACATCCAAAGACCTAGGTCTGTGTGATCCAGCTAGCATAGATACACACCTTTAGTACACATCTTTAATTCCTCTGGCCAAAACATGGACATTCCTTTAGTACACATATTTGATTTCAAACAAAGACATATAATTTAAGAATAAATAAGTGATACATTAGAGAAAAGCTAGACAGAAAGTGTCAGAGACAGGATCTTCCCAACTCTCACTAGAGAGACCACTTAAGAGCATGGCAGAGGAATAGAGAGAGAGAGTAGGAGAGAGGAGAGTACAGTACAGTAATACAATATAGTTCATGGAGAAAAACCTGTAGAGTTCAGTTTGTGTAGTCAGTACAGTATAGGAGGAGCAAATCATGTAGTTAGTGCAGCCAGTGCAGTTCAGTTCATGGAGTTGAGTCAGATTTTTTTCCAAATAAAGAAATTCACGGAGAAGCCAGTTTGAATCAATCCAATAGGAGATGAATTTTGAGACAGAACAGTTGAGTTGAACCAGCCAGGCAGAGGTAGGAAAGAACTAGTAAGGATGACATTATTCAGTAGCAAGTCTCAGAGGCTGAAGAGATTCTAAGCCTAGGTTAGCAGATAAAGCTGGAAACAGAAGCCTTCTATGTCCAGTCTTACAGAAGATTAGAATTTAAAGAGACTAGGAATTTCATGGCTGGGCTAGAGATAAAGAGATTGAAAACATTCTGGGATCAGCGCAAGCCATGTATCTGTACAGCTTGGATACAGCTCTTATCTCATCCCATCATCTGAGGAAATAAAAATTACATTTACATATGGCAACCAAAGTGGTCTGATTAAAATCCCATCATGATTGAAGGAGAAATCCTACCGATGTTATAGAAAACAGAGGATATCTGAAAGAAACATCTCAGAGGACAGGGTACACCTGATAGAGAGCAATGGAGAATTCTTCTTGGATCATCATCAGTTATTGAGTTTGTTTGGATGTCTAGAGAAATGCAGAATCCTGGAACCCAGAGCAAGGAATGACACAGGAGCCTCTGAAAAAATGAATCACAGTAAGGCATCCAAGAAGATAATTTTAATTATCTAGATACATTTCCGACATTAAAAGTAAAAAACTCCATTTTAGATCCACTAAGACCAAAGGTAAAATTTGAGGGACTAGTAACATTACATGAAAAAGCTATCACAGTACTTATTGATATTGTCATGACTGGACTAAACTGTTCTCCACTTTTAAATACAATTTTTTATATATCTCCTCTCAAAAAGGTTGGAAAAATAACTGGACACATGAAAGCTAGTGTAGAACAATGAAAAATCACTGTGATAATACAAAAGCTTAACAGATAACATACACTGGAAGTAAGAGAAAAAGAAGTTACTAATTGGGAACCTATGGCACCTAATGAAATTTAGGATCAACATAGACAACCCGTTGAATCTACAGCACCACCTCTTAACGTAAGGAATGAAATTGAGGAAAGGTGACCACCCCCACTTACCAAGGAACAAATGCCAGAAAATGGTGAAAATTCACATAATAAACTATTAGTCTGAAATTCTTTTAAAATGCAAGAATTTAAGCATTTTAAAGAACCAATAGTAAATTATGAAATGCACTCATCCTAAGTGAGGTAGATGTTAAATATCTTGGGCTACCCAAGACAGGATTATCCCTCAAGACTGAAAAGATGTAGCAGCAGCTGTACTGAAGCTGATTCTCAATTACAATGGCTGACATGGTATCTAAAGAAGGTCCAATTATTGAAGTCCATAATAGGTCTAAAAATGTTAATTGTGTGAAAATCAATTGTTAGATGAAGGTCAATATGTTGATTACAAAAGCAGATACAATTTGATGACATTATTATTACACAATATACTTTAGTAGATTTAAGAGCCTGCAATAAGATGGAAGAACAAGGAAAGACATATAGGTCATTGAAAAAGATTATGCAAAACCCCAGAAAGACTTTTTGTCAATTTCTTCTTACATAGATTAATGTCTGCTGTGGAGAGGGTAATATCAGATGCAGATGTGAGACAGGTATTAATTAAAATGATAGCTTTTGAAAGTGCAAAAGCAGAATGTAAAAAAGTCCTCAGACCTTTAAAAGCTTTAACAGCACACATGAATGAATGGATTAGAACTACTGCTGATATTGACCCTAATGACTATGTAATTGGACAAGAAATGGCCATTAATCTTATATGTCTCAAAATGTCTATTGTTTTGACTTTGGGACATGAGGTCATTTCAAGACCAATTGTAGACAAGGCATTCCTAGAGTTCTCTAGAAATCCTCAGACTTCCAAGATTTGTAGAATGTGTGTTAAGGGTAGGCTATGGATTAATGAATGCAGATCAGTGAGAGATGTGCTAGAAAATCCTTCCAGATGGGAAATTCACTATGAGATAAATCTCAAAATTAAGGAACCTTCTTAAGAGGCTTCTCTTGTACCCTGGCAAGAAACAACACAAGCCATGTAACTCCTGTCAGTAATCATCACAGCAACTAGAGAAATCTAAGCTAGATATGGATATCTAGTGCATGCTCCAGAAGGAAGCACTGCCCTAGACTGAGTAATAAGTAAAAATCTCACACTATCAACAAAATTTCAATGCTATAAAATACCCACTGGAGTTCATAGACTCCTACTCCTGAAAACAGTAGAAATGGTTTTAGGAAGAAGTAGCCTAACATCTCAAAGATTCATTGTGCCCCCAGGAATTGTAGATGAAGACTTCAAGGGAGAGATTGGCATTATGGTTATGTAAAGTAAAATATGGAATTTAAAGCAGAAAATAGGATTACACATTTTATACTGCCTCCATATGTCAAAGGCAAAGCAGCTCCAATGGAAAGAACAGGGCGATTTGGAAGTACTAGAACACAGGGCTTTTTTGCAAACTGTTATCAGTGACCACAGACCGAAACTGAATTTAAAATTATGTGGTATGGAAATTGAAGGTATTGTTAGAACAGAAAATGATATATCTCTACTCTTTGTAGAATCTGGGAATACATTTTTGTATATGCACAGTTTGTACGAATTGGAACATTATGCCAAGTAAAACAAGATGTAAAACAAATTTAATGTGTGGGACAAGAAAGTCAAATAAGATTAAGGCCTTATGTGGCAGATACAGCCAGAAACCTATGGGGAAGAGATCTACTACAACAATGTGGGTCTCAGATATTTCTTCAGTCTCAGAAAAGAGATACCTATTTTAACTGACACTCAATATTAAAATCTTATGTAATATGGCTTGATTGTTTTCATGTTTACATAGCTGAGAAACCTGCCTTACTGCTGTGGAGCCAGGCATGGAATGTGAGTGCCTATGTATGGATTGAAGAAAATATATTTGTTCCTTCATACTGAAAGTGGAAATAAGATTAACTGAAGGGCATTGAATTATAGAAAAAAAAAACCCTTCTGGATTAGCCCAAACTGTATAATTTTAAAATCTTTTAATATTGGAATGGAAGTCGGGGCACAGTGATGAGGGTTGGCCTATGTTGCCATGGGTAATGAAAGAGTATGTGTTCCATAATAATTAATAAAAATTTGATCTAACTAAGTGAAGATTACACATGAAAGGCTTGACTCAGGGAAGGAAGAGATGCAGAAAGACAGGATCACAGAAGACATAGAAATCTGATCCCCTCTGCATGGGGACAGCTCAGCAAAACAACTGAAAAAGGACATCAGACTACAAGAATACTGGAAAATATTGATGCTGACATGGACATTTGCTGAAGGACTGCAGTTGTTAAGGATCATAAGATCTTCCTAAGGACATTCAGAATGTGAAGAATATGAGATTGATAGTAATTTCTGTTGTAATAGTTAAACTGTGTATTATTTTTTGCCCAAGCAGAAAGAAGAATGAAGTAGAGGAATTTTAATCCAGCAACATGATTATTCTGACAAAGAATCACATTCAAAGACCAAGATCTGGAGTACAGAGATACCTTTTATTTTATTTCATTTCATACTTTTTATCCCAAACAATGACAATCACATTTTTAAGCTCAAGTCATGTATTTGTAAAGATTAGGTATATCTCTCATCTCATCCCATTATCTGAGGAAATAAAACAACATTTACAACCTGGTGCAGATCTGTGTAGACCCTGTGATTGCTGATTAAGTCTATGTGAGCTAATATGAGCCTAGCTGATTCAAAGGGTCTTATTCTTGAAAAAATATACAAAAGGGAAGGATCTCACTCAGTTAGAATAATTTTTAAATAGACTTGGTACATACTTGGATCTATAGTAGAATTTAACTTGTAATAAAATGCAAGAAATGGAATCCCTGAGAACAAATGTACTTTAACTTGCATATGTTTTCCTTGGATAACGGAGAGGTAAATAGTATACCACTCTACGAATGCTTTCAAGAACAGTGGGTTCAGTTGCATTGCTCTGTCTTGACAGCAGTGTTTGCTTGAGAATCACTTATGGTCTGTAGTTCCTAAAACATTTATGCTCCACATTTTGAAATGATCCCTGTGCCTTAGAAGGAAGGACTGTAAAATGCATTGTTCCAATAAGCCTGTGCAGTTTTTAAATCTTTTATTCTCCATGTATTGTCCAGTTGTTTTGGGCCTCTCTGTTAATCACCATCAACTGCAAAAAAGAAACTTCTCTGATTATGGCTGACTAGTGCACTAATCTACGGTAAGTCACTTGGGGTTTATTTAATGCTATGTCCAATTAGCAGTTTAATGATAGAGTGTTCTCCTTTATGGCATCTGACTTTTCTAGCTACAAGTTCTTGGACCCATGTTAGTTCTAGATATAAATTTTAACTTGTATAATAGTCTTTAAATCCAACAAGAAAGTAGGTAGTTACTCACATATTATTAATTTTTATGCCACCATTGTACTGGTAGGCATATTTAACCAGACTGGCTTTTACTGTAGCTCACAGGTCAACTGCTGGGCAAGGTATATATTATTTTTCTTCTCAGATAGTATAAATAACAAGTTGTGCATTATGAAACCTAGCTTGTATGGCTAAAGTTTTCAGATGAATTCGAGCTTGATTTCTCCATGTTAAGTAACTCATGTATGGGATTTCATCAGAAATGAGGTCTTATTATCAAGTTATAGAGTGCAGCCAATGCAGTAGCACTGACTTATAATGCTTGGAAGGTCAATGGGGCAAGTTGCAAGTATAAGTTCAGAAAAGATAATTTATTTCTGGAACTGTGGGTATTATTTGTTTGTATATGGTGTTTAATAGTGACATTGTAAGATACATGAATTTACATTATTTTTATTTCTGTAAACATTTATGTTTTTGAAAGCTATAGTATTAGATTTTCATCTGACTGTTTTGAATGTTCTTTCAGATTATTCATTCTTCCCTGTAGTCCATCCTCTACCATGCTCTTCCATTTTCTAGCTCACTTTAGTACTTCATATTCCATTATTCTCTTTTACCCCTTTACACCACTGTTTTCTAAACATTATTACAGGTTACCAAGTAATTTACTGACTTCTACGGGTTTTAATAATGAATCACATACATTTGAAGATTCAAAACTAACATCCAAAATGAAAAGAAATTTGAAAAGGAAAAGGAAAAGAAAAAGCATTATCTCACTCAGAATGCCCAAATCTGTTTTAAGTTAATAGAGATGAGGTATGATAGATATTAATCTCTGTTCAAAGATTTAGACCCAACAAGTCAGTAAAGATGTTTATTTCAAGTTTGCCAACTACAAATAGCCAAATCACTATGAATGTAACATTTATGTAATTCCTGACTGTCTTGTGGTTCTTCCTGCTGTATGTAGTTTATTTTACTGCTGTGTAATAATATAAATGTATATGTTAAAAAAGAAATATAATAAAAATAATTTTAAAAAGAATGTCTAAAACAGTAAAGAAGGAGTAGAAAGATGACTCTTTATTGTTTGTTTTGATTTAGTATGCTTATAATCATCTTATAGCCCCCCAATATATTTCTGACTTATTTTTAGTAGTATGTTGACAGCTATTATAATTTTTAAAACTTCACTTTAAAATTTCACTGTCAAGTAAGTGAAATTATGTGAGAATAATATTTTCTAAAATACATTTTAGCCCCAATATACTATTGCTTACAGACAACCTCAGTTTAAGGGATAAGGTTGCCTATAATACACTCTAATAATGTTCTGTTTGGTGACTAAAAACCAAGGCTGTTGTTATTTTCATGTGCTTTCAATGTGGAGTAGTCTTTATTAAGTCTCCAGTTCGGTGTTGTCTTTATGTAGCTAGGCATTTAGTTCATATACATATATGATCCATATATGCATGCAAAAGCAGAGAAAGGATGTCTTTGAACCTATTAGATATTGTTTCTGTCTCAAAAACATGTTTATCTTTTTAGAAAAAATTAAATGAGCATATTGTGTTGAATCTCCACTTTCACTTCTGAGGATATCAAATCATGGAATTCTCAAATAAATTGCCTTGTTACCAAGGCTTTGGGACTAGCTAAGTTAGTGAAGTGCTAGCAGAGCCTACATAGAGTCCTGAACACAGATACCAGAACCCATTTAGAAATCTAGCAACTTTTCTGCACACTTGTAACTCTAGTAATGTGGAGAAGAGTCTGGTGGTTCCCAGTAATTCATGAACTACTTAGCCTAGTTAAAACCAAACAGTATGTTGAGAGTTTTTTTTATTAAACTTTATAATTCATATTACATCCTGATTGTTATCAATTCACTTGTATCTTCCCATTTCCCACTTCCTCCATCTTTTACCCTATTCTCCTCCTTTAGACCTTTTTGACAGAAGGGGACCTACTACTACACTATATAATCACAGCATATCAGATATCATCTGGATAGGCTGTGTTCCCTTCCTCTGAGTTCTACCAGTAATCCCCACAAAGGGAAGTGTTCAAATAAGGGGCACCATAGGTCATGTTTAAATCAGTTCCCAATCTCCACACAACTGTGGAGAATTTGCTTTCCATTGGACAGATCTTGTTTATTCATCCATTCTGTTAGTCTGTGTTTTTTTATTGGCGAGTGGAAACCATGGATGTTGAAAGATATTAATGACCAGTGACTGTTAAGTCCCTTGGTTTTGATTGTGGTTGTGGCAGAGTATTTGTATGTTTTCCTGGTTATGTTTTGCTATATAAAGTTATCTGTTTCCTGTGCTATGCTATTGTTGTTGCCAATTTGGTTGGGATTTCCTTTTAGTAATTTCTGTAGGGTTGGATTTTGGAATACGTACTGTTTGAATTTGTTTTTTGTCATGGAATATCTTGTTTTCTCCATCTATGTTTATTGAGTGTTTCATTAGGTGTAGTAGTCTGGACTGGCATCTGTGGTTCTTAGGGTTTGTAAGACCTCTGCCCATGCCTTCCTGGCTCTTATGGTCTCTGCTAAGAAGGCAGGTGTGATTCTGATAGGTTTATCATTGTACATTACTTGGCCTTTTTTTCCTTGCCACTTTTAATATTTTTCCTTGTTCTGTATATTCTGTGTCTTTATTATTATGTGGTGAGAGGATTCTGTTTTCTGGTATATTCTATTTGGTGATCTGTAGGTCTCGTGTATATTTATATGCATCTCATTCTTTAAATTGGTGAAATTTTCCTCTATGATTTTGTTCAAAATATTTTGTGGGCCTTGGAACCAGGCATCTTCTCTTTCCTCAGTTCCTATTATCCTTAGGTCTCATCATTTTATTTTGTCCTTGATATCTTGGATATTTTGTATCAGGAATTTTTGAGATTTAACATTTTAATTTATGGTTGCATCAAATTCTTATATTGTATTTTCTACTCCCAAGATTTTTTCCCTCATCTCTTGAATTCTGTTAGTGATGTTTACATATGAAGCTGTTGTTTTCTTCTCTAAGCTCTCTCATTCCCAGCTCTCTTCTGGTTGTACTTTTTTCATTGTTTCTATTTTCATCTTCACATCTTGAACCATTTTATTTATTTCCTTCACCTGATTGTTTGCATTATCATGAGTAGTTCCAGTGATTTCATTGTTTCCTTTCTATAGGCTTCTGTATAGGCCTCTCTAAGGTCCTCAATTTGGCTACATCTTCCTATTTTATGCCTTGTATTCATTTCCTTTATAATTATCTTTATTATTATGGATTTGAGGTCATCTTCTTGTGCTTCAGTTGTGTTTGAGTTCCCAGGGTTGATTTCTTTGGGATAACTTGGTTGTGGAGCCATATTATTTTGGCTATTGTTTCTATTTTTATACTGGCCTTTAGTCGTCTTGCAGTTTCTGATGTTGGCAGACAGTTTCTAGTGTCCTTTACTGGCCACTGAGAGAAGTTTGTTTGTGTCTATATGTCACGTTGAGACCACTCACCTGTAGGTATCAGAGAACTCTTCCCTGGATTAGGTAGGTGACCTTGTTTCAGCTCTGGGGAACTTTGCTCCGCACTCTAAGTTCCTGACTGGGCAGCAGAGGCTGGTGCTAATGCTTTACAAGCCAAAATTCAGTCTGAAACAGTGTAGGTACAGACGGTTATCCTGCCTTTGGGTGGATTTAAAGACATTGCCCTCAGCCACTGGGGTCCTGGGCTTTGGTTTCATCTGCCAGAGAGTGTTATGCAGTGCTGGCTTGTGGTGTTTGGCTGTGTCTCAGGCTGCCCTTTTCCATTCAGGCTATGGGACCTATGTCAGTCCACCAAAGAGAGGGTATTGCCTTGTAGTTAAAGAACGTGTCCACAACCCCCTGGGCTCCCTGTGTAGGCTCTGGGTCCCTCCTTTGACTGGGAGGGTGATCTTAAGTCAGATCTACCCCTAATCCACAGTCTGGGCTCCACCCGGGACCATCAGACACTGAAGCTGGTGCTCTGTAGCCCACAATTCAGTCAGAGAGAGAGAGAGAGAGAGAGAGAGAGAGAGAGAGAGAGAGAGAGAGCAGGTACAACCCAATATGGTGCACTCAGCTTTGGAGACCCTGAGAGAGGCCACAGTATCTTGGGGTTTTCTGTGTACTTGTGGAGTGGTCTGAGGTAAGTTCTACCCATTCTCCTAGATTTTCCCCTGGGCCAGCAGTTCCAGATGCTGGGGTTTCACCTACAGAGTCTGAGTTATAGAGTGATGATGCAGCTTTCTGGCAGGTAAGCTGCCAGTCTCTGGGGTTCTGTGGACCAATTGGATGGCCTGGGACCAGAACAACCTGTCGTCTGCACCATGTTGAGCCCTCTCTCCAAGTCTTGTTATCTGTAGCACCGAGCATAATAGGAACGTGGAGGTAGTCACTAAAGCATAGATCATGGAAGAATGCCACTTCCAGGATTACTGAACCATGGTTTGCCCACCAAACTTTTTTTTAATGTGTCCCAAAATAACATTCTTAGGAGTGACACTACCTACAATGGTCTAGGCCCCTCAGCATCAACCATTAATTAAAAAAATATTTCACATATTTTCTTAATATCCAATGAAATGGAAATATTTTCTTAGTTGAGGTTTCCTCTTCCCAGATAACTCTAACTTGTTTCAAGTTCACAAATATTAAACCAGTACAATTGGCATATGTCTGCATGATAATGATCTAGCAGGAAGCAGTGGAAAAATGAAGTAGTTTCCCCCCAAGTAGATGATGTTACACAATCCAGGTGGATTCATTGTTGAAGCACATGTCGTCTTCTTGGAAACCTAAAAGGTTACTGTTAGGAATTGTAGAAAACCTGAACATTTTAAATGACATATTAACCAGATCTCAGAAAGGATTGATGGCCATAATCTATTAAGTACATCTGAGGTACACAAACTTTGTATATAGTTATTTGCTTCCGTCTTATACCTGGAAATATGTACAGGAAGCTAGATTAATCTTATTTCTAAAATTACACAATACTGCTTATAAATACTAGTATCTGACAGAAAGTTTATATATACATAATAATCTTACAGATTTTGAGATAATATAACTTAAAAATTACGGAGTAAAATGAACAACAAAAGACTATGAGATGAGAGAGATCAGGTCAGTAATCCTCATTGCTCACTGAATATATATATATGTGTGTGTGTGTGTGTGTGTGTGTGTGTGTGTGTGTGTGTGTGTAGTTAGTTAGAATGCCTGTCATTTTATTCAGTGATACAGCCACAGCTAAATTCCCCATGTTACACTGGCAAAAATCGTACTTAGTGCTACAATAAAATTAGTAGTCTAAAACATATACTCATATTATAGAGAAAAGAGTAAATCTTCATGAGAAACAACTAATCTGCCACAAAATAAAATTATATTTTTAATGTTTTTATTCAAAATAGACATTTTTTGTCACATGATATATCCGAACCACTGGATCTCCTTTCTCTGCTTCTCTTGTCTCTCCATAGCAGACACCTTCTTTCTGACCCAAATCCACATCCCATTTCCAATCAGCAACGAGCAGTTTTTCAAGAAACAACAACCAAAAATAACACTACAGCATACAATGAGGTAAGGTGAAACCCTCACAACCAAGCTAGACAAGACAACCCAATAAGAGAAAAGGAGTCTTAAAAACCTAAAAAAGAGCAGAGATGTGCCTGTACCCTTTAGGAGTTATGAACCAACCTATATGGACACATGAATATCACTAGGAATTGTTTCATTGACTGTGTGTGTGTGTGTGTGTGTGTGTGTGTGTTTCTTGTTCCTGACCATTCAGGAAGTTGAAGGCATAGATTTCTTCTTGTGGCCTGGACCTCCAGTTAAACCAGCCAATATTTTATTCTCAACTGTTTGGAGTCCTATAAAGACACCAAGCAAATAATCATATCATATATGTAAAGGACCTGACATAGAACATTGTAGATGCCATGCTTTGGGCTTCAGTCTCTGTGAGCCCATAGGAGCCCTGCTTAATTATTCAGTGGGTTACATTCTCCTGGTTTTCTTCATAATATAATTGGCTTCGATAATCTTTCCATATTCTATTCTATGTGGTTCCCCAAGTACCCAAGAGAAGGAACAGATAAGATATTCCAAGTTAGACTCTTTGCATAATGTGTGGCTATGAGTTTCTGCATCTGATCCTCTTTGGTGAGAGAGGAAGGCTCTGATGTCAACTGCACAAGGCTCTACTCTATATGAATAGCTGAATACCGAAAGAAGTATTTAATTGACTTTTTTGCTGGTTGTGTTTGAATATTCTAGAAATCTGGGATACCTAGTGTCTTGTTCCTGGTCATCCAAGCAGTTTAAGGCATAGGATCCTTCTTGCAACCTGAGCCTCAATTTAAACCAGATACTAGTTGTCCTTATCCACATATTCTGTACTACCATTATCACAGCATATCTTGCAAGCATGACAGAGTGTAGATTAAGGGCTATATGTCTGGATTGTTTTCCAGGTTTCTCTTTCCTTTGTCTGAAAAGTACTTTCCTATACTAAAGAGACTAGAACATAGGGTAAAGGCTTCATGCAGAATGAGTTTGACTTCTTTACATTCTATATGCTGTGTTTATATTGTCTTAGGCAATGGACCATTACTGTCAGTTTATGAAGAGCAATCCTTTGTCATAGCATTAACGTATTAACGTGGGTTATTTAGCTATCTCCATAGGAGCCCTCTACCAAACTAATCAACTGAATGCAACCAAGTCTCACTGTTGGAAGCCTGGCCTAGAAACAAATGATGGAAAATTGCAATTGCATATTGTTCTTCATTAGGAGTCCTCACTAGGGTCATCCTCATAGATTCCAAGAAGATTCTATTGCTCAAGTTTCTTTTAACAATGCCCTCCAAATGATCCCTAATTCCTACTGTCTCTAGCAATAATTTAGAGTAAAAGAAAAGTCAAAATGCTAATTACAAGTTATATCAGAAACAATTTAAGTCAAAATGTGGCATTCCTAGTTTAAAAAGATTAGTTCCTCTGATTCATTGGTAACAATTTAGAAAGGAATTGTACTCTCAACTTAAAAAGTCATCAAAATAGCAAAGGGGGAATGAAAAGTCAGAAAGTTCATAAGATATTGACATCATTTATAAGACAAGAAACAGTTCAAAATTAAATAATAATTTATTGTTTATAATAATAGATTATATGTAATTAAATATCATATATATATGCACATGACTACAAATGGTTATACATCATTGTTGAACATTAAGTAACAAACATATATACACTAGGAAAAAGATATGTCAAGTGATTTATTTCTCATAACAATGTAAGTTTTATTTTAATACATGAATACAAATGTTATTGTTTTTAAGGGGTTTAACAAGATTTATATATAGGAGACTGTTGGTACTTTCATGGAAAATTTCAGGTAGTTCTTATAACTTTCATTTTTCCTTTCTTGCACTAAGGACATGGCAACTCCAACATAGATTCGCAGTTTATCATTGAGCAACTCATCAAGTTTATTTTCACAATTATTCAACATTTTAATTCATTATCTTTCTCTTTGACATTTTACAGAGAACTATATTGTAGTCTAAAAATAAAAAAAATAATTAAAAACAGATACCTCTAGAGAGATAGTTATCTGCATGAACAAACCAAATTACATGAGACTGTACATTTTTAAATGATCTATCATATTACATATTAACAATACCTCAATTTTTACAATTTTGACAATGCATATTTTACTATACAGTAAGTTCTTGGAGAGGAGGTAGTTAGTGTCTGTGATGTGGTGATTCCCATGTTTCTGTTTCCGTTGCCTAAAAAGTACATCCGCTGAACCCATTATCTATAAATAAGCATAGGTAACATATGACACTCCTCAGCACTAAGATTTTACCAAGACTTTCAGGCCAGGGACTTTTCATGCAATTCTATTTTAAGTGGCCCATTTATATTTGGAGTATGATTATTTCCTTTCAAGATTTCAAAGTGGCTAACATGATTTATGAATGTTTATAGAGTTATTATTCCTCCATTAACTGTTCCATTTTTAAGCAATATTCAGATTGTTGTTTTGAGGATTAGAAGCATGAGTATTTGAGTACGGGTAAATTGGTTAGAAATATAAAGATTAACTTGAAGATACAGTGGTCTTTCAGAGTTATATTCTGTTATTAAATGTGATTTGAATTTCAAACAGTGTTCATGTAGATAAAGATTAAAGATAAATATACCTACTAAAACCTGTAAATGAATTTTTATTCTCACTGTACTAGAGGACTAGGCTTTGGTACTTATATATTTGCTTCTACATTAAATATGTATTTCAGTTCCATTTGTCCAAAGTGCTTTTACTAAGTATCTTTTTCTTAGTACATAAGCTTTCCAGGTAACCTAAAGTGGTGTAATGTTTAAATATCTAGTATCACACCCTTTTTATTTGGCCTTACCTTACCCATGTTCTGTGTAGGTAGTTGATAATATCCTGATAATCCAAAGTAATAATGAATAAAAGTATAGGGACAGAGTGGCCCAATTAAAAATAACACACATTGAAATCATGGTGATTGTAAAATAAACAAGACATTGAAAATCACAATGTAGGTATACTGCAGTATTGACTGCTTTTACAAAGATATGATTGAGGAAGGAACACCATGTTTGATCATGGTTACACATTCACCATCAAGACAATACTAATTTAATGTACTCCAAACTTGTATTATTATATACTATATGTCAATTCCCATGCCTATCAAGTAACCATTTAGAAATTGATTTCACAGCTGAGCAGATATTAAGTATGTAAAGTGTTTATCACCCAGTATATGGGGACATGGGTTGAGAGAACCCATAAAAAATCCAGTGCCACAAAATAACTCTTTAACCCCAGTGTTAGATGATTAGAAAGGGAAAGGATAGATAAACCCCAAGAGAATATTTGCCTGCAACCAATTCAATCTGGGAAATTTTGGTTCAGTTACAGCTATCCTTTACAATAGTTACAGACCATAAGTAGTAACCAGGGATAACTGTTATCAAGCATGTGAAAGACCTATATGACAAGAACTTCAAGTCTTTGAAGAAAGAAATTGAAGATATCAGAAGATGAAAAGAAAGATCTCGCATACTCATGGACTAACAGTAACAATGGCCATTCTACCAAAATCAATCTACAGATACACAGTAATTCCAATCAAACCCTCAAACAATTCTTCACAGATCCTGAAAGAACAATATTCAACTTCATATGAAATAACAACAATAAGAATAACAAAACTCAGGGTAGATGAAACAATCTTGTAAGTTATAAGAACTCCGGAGGAATCATGACCCATGATTTCAAACTCTGCTACAGAGCTATAGTAATAAAAACCACATGGTACTGGCATAAAACCAACAAGTAGATCAATGGAATGAGATAGAAGAACCAAGCATAAATTTACATACTTATGGACACTTAAGTTTTGACAAAGGAACCAGAATTATACAATAGAAAAAAGAAAGCATCGTCAACCAGTGGTAATGATTTAACTGGATGTCAACTTGTGGAGTAACTAGATTCACATCTATCACCCTATACAAAGCTCAAGTCCAAGTGAATCAAAGATCGCAACATAAAATCATATACAATGAATCTGATAAAAGAGAAAGTGGGGATTAGCCTTTAAAAAGCAACATGGTGTTTTCTCAGAAATTTGTGAATTAATCTAACTCAAGACTCAGATATACAACTCCTGAGCAAATACCTAAAGAAGGCTCCATCCTACCACAAGGACACTGCCTCATAAATGTTCATAGAAGCTATACTTATCATAGGCAGAAACTAGAAACAACTTGTATGCCCCACCAAAGAATGGACAAGAAAATGTTACACATATACAAAATGGAGTATTACTAAGATGTTAAAAAAAAACACATAAAATTTGCATACAAATGGATGGAACCACAAAAAAAGTCATCCTAAGTGAGATAACTCAGATCCAGAGAAGCAATCATGTTATGTGTATATTTATAAGCATATATTATCATGAAGTAAAGGATAATCATTTTGCAATCCACAAAATCTGAGAGACTTAGCAAGAAGCAGGCTTTAAGGGGGAACACATGATTCTCCCTAGAAAAGGAAAAGAGAATAGATATCACCAGAAGACTGAGAGGTGCAGATGGAAAAAAGAGCTAACATTTGAGGGAAGAATGAAGGGAGAGAGTACTGGGAGAGACAACTAGAATTGGGGTACATCTCAGGGAGGAGCTAAAAACCTAGTGTAATTGAAACGCTAAGAAATCTACAATAGAGACGCTAGCTAAAACTCATAGCAACTAGGATATGAAGCCTGAATTAGACATCTCCTGCAGCCAGGCAAGAATTTCAGTGGAAGGGTTGTGCTACCAATCCAGCCACAAAACATTTCACCTAAAATATGTCCAGCTTGCAAGATTTTCTAGGGAAAATGCGGTGCAAAATTGTGGGAGTGACCAACCAATGACTGGGCAAGCTTCAGATCCTTGTCATGAAAGAGAGCATGCACACTGCCTGAATGGCCAGGAATCAGTTTGGATAGCTATGAGACCTAAGATAGAACCAAACAGGACCAGCAACAGAAAAAAAAAGTTAATGAAATGATTCTTAGGATATTCTGTAATACTCATAGACAGGAGCCTAGGAAAATCATCATCCAAGAGGCTTCATCCAGCTATTGATGGAAATAAATGCAGAGACCACAACAAAACCTTAGGTGGAGCTCAAGAAATCCTGCAGAAGAGGAGTATGAAAAAGACAGTTGGGTTAAGAACATCACAAGAAACTCCACAGATTCAACTAATGTAGCTCAAGGGAGCCAGGATAGGTCTGACACAGGCAATCATATATATTATGGCTGTGTCACTTGTGGGATTCCACAGTGGGAATGGAGACTATTTGACTTTTTAAAAGTATATTTATTAAACTTTATTCAAATTACATATGATTGTTGTAACTTTATTTGGTATCTTCCCATTCCCATCCTTTCTCCCTCTTCCACCCTATTCCTCTCCCCCAGACCTCTGACAAAAGTCAAGCTCCTCCTCCACCATATGGCCATAGCCTATCAGAGCTTATCTGGATAGACTTCCTCCTCATCAACTATGTTCCCACAGGGCCTCTCCACCAAGGGGAAGTGATCACATAAAGGTCACCAGAGTTCTTGTCAGAAGAAATTAGCATTCCCCCAACAGCACTGGAGGATGAGCTTTCCATTGTATATATCAGACCAAGAGGTCTAGTTTCTACATGCATTGTCCTTGGTTGTTGCATCAGTTTGTGCATGCCCTTTTAGGTCTGGATCCCCATCCATTGATGGTCTCCCTGTGGGGCTCCACAATGATCTCGACCCTTCCATCCCCCTTCCCCATTCTCCCATACTACTCTCAGTGCTCAACCCAAAATCTGGCTTCAAGTCCTGGTATTTGTCCTGATTGCCCACTAGGTAGAGTCTCTCAGAAGACATCTATGTTGAGCTAATATCCACTTATAAGTGATTATATACCATGCCTTTCTTTCTGTGTTTAGGTTACCTCACTCAATAGGATTGTTTCTAGTTCAAAAACCTAGCCTGCAAATTTCAAATTTTCCTTGTTTATAATAGCAGAGTAGTATTCCATTGTGCAAATGTACTCCATTTATTATTATTATTATTCATTCTTAGATTGAAGAATATCTAAGTTTTTTCCAGATTCTAGCTATTATGAATATGGCTGCTATGAACACACTTGATCAAATGTACTTGTTGTATGGTAGAGCATCTTTTGGGTATATTCCCAGGAATGATACAGATTGATTTTGTGGGAGTACTATTTCCAATTTACAGAGAAAGTGCCAGATTGACTTCCAAAGTGGTTGTCCAATTTTGCACACCCACCAGCAGTGGATGAGTGTTCCCTTTTCTCCACATTCTCACCAGCATGTTCTGTAACTTGAATTTTTATATTTTTATTAAATATTTTATAATTTTACATATGCATTTATATTATTACACATATATACATTAAACTATCTACAGCAAGAAGAACCATGAAACAACCAGGAATTATATAAATGATACATTCTTAGAGTATTGGCTATTTGTTTTTGGCAGCCTTGAAGAAAAGTTCTTTCCTATCTGGTGCATCTAAAATTCTGAATGTCAATCAATATCTGTCATATTTCATCATTATTAGCGTAAAACATCTATCTGGACCTAAAAACATAGTAACCCATAAACAACTAAGGTTAATTTTAAAATTAAACTATCTGGTATTCTAACCCATCAAAGACTTGAGAAGGAATACCCATTCTAGTAAGTGTAAGGTTTCCCTAATATCTAAGGACTTTGAGCAAGACCTTAACATAAAACCTGACACACTAAATAGGTTATAAAAATGGGGAAGGTCCTTGAATTCATTGCCACAGGAGACAACTTCCTGAACTGAATAGCAATAGCTCAGGCTATAAGATCAACAATTAATTAATGGGACTTCATGAAACTGAAAATCTTCTTTAAGGCAAATGACACTGTCAAGATAACAAAATGACAGTACACATACTGGGAAAAGATCTTTACCAACCTTATATCTGACAAAAGGGTAATATCCAAATTATATAAAGAACTCAAAATATTAAATCCTTATTCATAATAGCCAGATCATGGAAACAGCCTAAATGTCCCTCAGTAGAAGAATGGATAAAGAAACTGTGGTATATTTACACTATGGAATACTACTCAGCTATTAAAAACAAGGAATTCCCGAAATTTGTGGATAAGTGGATTGAGCTAGAGATGATCATAATGAGTGAGTTAACCCAGAAGCAGAAAGACTCAAATGGTATATACTCACTTATATCTGCATACTAGCCCAATGGACATGTCCCATGAAAGCCTTCCCTTACCAGGAAACTGGGACCGAGGGGAGGACATCCTATTGGGACTCTAGATGAGAGAACAATGGGTGAATAGCAATGTAGAAGGATCCAGTGGGTTCTATAAACCTACAAGTAGAACATTATGATAGGCAGATTTGGGTCATGGGGTCCCGCTCAAACTAAGGCCCTAGCCAAGGACAATACAGGCGGAAAAATTTAAACCCCTACCCTGATCTAGCCCATGGACAAGACACTCTCCACACTTGAGTGGAGAGAGGGATTTGACTTTCTCAAGTACTCTGGTGCCTCACATCTGACTATGTCCCCTGGCGGGGGAGACCTAGTGGCACTCAGAGGAAGGACAGCAGGTCACTGAGAAGAGACTTGATACCCTATGAGCATATACAGAGGGAGGTAATCCCTCTGAGGAACAGTCATAGGGGAGGGGAATAAGGGGAAAATGGGAGGGAGGGGAGAATGGGAGGATACAAGGGATTCGATAACCATAGAGATGTAACAAGAATAAATTAATTAAAAATAAAATTAAAAAAAATAATAATAAAATAAAACATGAGAAATAGAGCTAAACATAGAATTCCCCACAGAGGAACATAGAATGTCTGAGACTGTATGACTTTTATGCACGATTTGGGACCCTTTTCCACCTATTGTGTTGACTATACAGCCTTAATATGAGGTGAAGTACCAAGTTTACTAAAACTTGATATGCGATGTTTGGTTAGTATCTATTGAAGGCTTGCTTTTTTTTTCAGGAATAGAAGGAGGTGTGGATGAGTTGTGAGAGGAAGGGAAGAGGGAAGAATTGTGAAGAAAGGATAGTGAAGAAACTACACTGGATAAATATAGGAGAGAAGAGTTAATTTAAAAAATAATATAAAATATTTTTGATATTATAATATAATTACAAAATGAATCCTTAGACTTTTATTACTCCAAGCCATTCTATAAACTCCTCCTTAGTCTTCTTCAAAAAATCATGGTGTCCTTTTCCTCTAATTGTTATTGCACACATATACTGTATATGCATGTATGTATGTGTATATATGTCTATGTAAACATATATGTGTACATATATATTCCTAAATATAATCTGTTCTATGTCTACAATGTTATTATTATATGTTTTCAAGGCTATTTGTCACTGTTCAACCAATTGGTGTGCTCTTCACATGGAAGGCCTACTCTCCGACTCCCAGTTTTATTCAGATACCTATATTATTATTATTATTATTATTATTATTAGTAGTAGTAGTAGTAGTAGTAGTAGTAGTAGTAGTTGTTGTTGTTGTTTTGTTCGTTTGAGTGTGTGTGTGTGTGTCTGTGTGTGTGAGTGTGTGTGTGTGGGTGATTATGGCCACTTGTTCTTTTCCAAATTCTGTACATCATGCATATTGATATCATCCATGTGCAGCTCTGTTCATGTGGAATGAAAAGTTAACCACTGCAGGTTTCTATAACCCTTTACTTCATAAGAACTTGACGTTTGTTCCTGAGAAGAAATTCAGGTAAGTGTTACATAATATCTGGTGTTGCCCTGGATACATGCTTTATATGGAAACTGAGAGCATCTCATTCAGATACAGTGATATTTTCCTCTCAAGAAGAACATTACTTGAATTTAAAATTCACAATCAAGAGTTAGTATGAATCCTCTGGTACCTGCTGTGGAAATTTTAAGTTTTCTCCAGTTGTAAGCACCAATTCAGGTGGTCTTGAGTGATTTTTCAGTATATATATATATATATATATATATATATATATATATATATATATATAATAACAAAAATTTTCATATTTGAAAATTGTGTTAGGATCTTTTCCTAGTTTGAGAGGCTATGCATGCATTACTGAAGAAATGAACACCCAAATGAGCACCAAATTTAATTACTTTAGCCAAAACTTATTCATCACAGTTCTCAGGTTTAAGTATGTGTCTGTTTTCTTTGGAAGATCAGAATCCATTATTCCTGGTAGTGTGGTAACTCTTTTTATCTACTCCCCTTTGACAATAAGCTGCTGAAAAGCTCAGAGTGTTTATGGCTTTTATTTTGATAGGAGTTATATTGTATTCCCTAGTGTCAGCATATCCCTTTTGTAAATGAGCATTTTTTGCTGACAGAATACAGTATTGAATGAGAAGAAAAAATAAAATCACAAAATCCCTGCACTCATTATTTTAAAGGATAATGCGGAATTGTCTCCAGCTTCATTCCTTGAAAAGACCCTTGTGGTCTAGGTTTCATAAATGTGACACTATATAAAAATATATTATTTAATGTGTGCAATATAGCATTCAAGATGACACTTCATACAAAGTAATTCTTCTACACTGCAACTTGTACCTTCACAGCTTGAATGTTATGAGTATGACAGTTTTGTGAGTTTCAGTTTGCAACATTGCTTAGGCTTTTTCCAGCTTCTTCCTTAGTTGGTCAGTAGATCCACATATTCTTTCTATGAGTATCATGTGAATTTTAATTCTGAGTCTCTCTCACCTGGTTTTATTGCCAAATGAAGGATTTAGTCACAATCTCTTTAAGGTCCTTCAACATATTGATAACTGCTATTTTGATATATTTTATTTTTTAGCTTCAGCTCTATTGCATTTCACAGTGCCTAGTGTAGGACAGTTAGTAGTTTCTGTTGGAAGGTAATTAATGTTTTGGTCTTGTACTGTTATTTTGGTAACTGCAGTAAGGATGACTGGGATTATTCGATGTGGCAATATCTGGACTTGTCTTTATGGGTAGGTGTTCTGTTCTTCGTATTCTGACCCCTTCTCTGAATCTTAGGAATGTTAGGCTTGGGCATCACAGTATAGAGTGCTTCTTTAGAGTAGGGGGTGGTAAAGAGAAACAAAAAATGGGTAGGAGAAAAGGCTGATAAAGGCTTAAGGAAAGAGTTAAAGAACTTTTTTTCCATATCAAGAGGTGAGATTTCCAGGGATTTGAAGATATAGTAGAAAAAGGGAATCATTTAAGTAGCTTGCAGAAATGGAATGGACGATCTGTAAAGAACGACAAATTGGATAAGGAAATCTGGGTTTGTACCAGATGCTGGAGAATGGAAACTCATGGTGGAGAAAAGGAAGAAAACTATGAAATACCTATCTACATCCCTATCAAGCACAAAACCATTATCCTAGATGGAAACTGTTTCTAGGAATTATGGGCTAACCCAAAGGAATAAGGATAGTCCAGGTTATTGACAATATTATTAGTTACCTGCTATAACTTGACAGTAAGAGTCTATTGTTAATGATACTACACATTAATACAACAGAAAATAGTGAACCCAACCTGGTACTAAGCAACATACCTCATTCCCAATATGCATTGTCCATCAGTTGGGAAGATGCAATATTCACACTTAGAGAATAAAAGTATTATCCTACCCCACTACAAAGCATATGAGCTATAATAATGATATACATTCAAAAGCTTCCATTGGTGCAATATTGTCAGAAATGTTTTGGAGTAATTGATCATTGAGCAATTGGACTTAAAACTATACCCGTGATATGGACCTCATACCTAAAACTGTCAGGGATGTCAGAACCTAAGACTTTACATGTTGTTGTCCCTAGGACAAAACCGTTGCTATTATTGTATTAAATGAGTTTAGCATGAACATAATCCTAATGACATACTGTTATACACATAAGTCACTGAATCACTCAAACATCATCATAGAAGTTTCTTATTGCAGCATATGTTAAATAGCAAAGAGACACATTACTGGACACTGTGGAGGGATCCCTAAATATGCATCCCTAATATGTGTGCATCCCTAAATATGATATCTATATTATACCCTTCTCCTTGTGGCTTAAAATGGCAGTCCAGTAGCCAAAAGAGATTGTATTGGCCAGAGATATTGGATGACCTCAATGAAACTGTGTTTATCAGGTACAATAAGGAAGACACACATAGAAACTTAGTCACATGTAGAAATACACAAGAGATTGTCATAGCATGCACCAGAACTGTTCAAACTCAAGCAAGACAAAATAAATGCACAGAGAAACCAAACCAAACACAAGTTCCACACCTAGTCCAGAGGCTACTGAAGCCTGCTGCAAAAGAGAAAGTCAGCTTTCTTCAGTAGAATGACTCTGTTTATAAGAGCCACAGTTAAGCAGATCTTAAGCTACCAAGTAGTTTGCTGTAACAAAGTGAACTCTATGTCTTTCCTATTTTATTTATTTATTCATTTATTATTTATTTATCTTTAAAAATGAGAAAAATAAAATTAGGTTAGTAGGGAAGTATTGGAGAACCTAGGAGTATTTGGGAAAGGAGAAAAATATAAACAAAATAGTATGAACTCTGAAAGAATAATTAAAAACAAAAATAATTTTATAATGAAGTAATGTTAAGGTACTAGCAGAATTGAATAAAATGCAAAAATAAATTGGCCTATAATTGTTGCTCCCTTACTCTATCTACATAACCTCAACCACTATAGGTATCAATTGACACACCCTGGCCATTGAACTTAAGGTTTTTTGCATCAAGAGAAGTGCCAAAGATCTGAATGCTAGTATCAGGTGTTTCAAGGTATTTGAGCTCAAGAACAGTTCAAACAAAGCACTTCTCACTTTCATTACTAATACATCAATACATGAAGTATTATTTATAGATGTCATAAGCAAATACAAGTACATTGATGGAATACACCTGTGTTATAACATTCAAATTGTACTTGGTCATGTGAAAGAGCCAAGAATATTATTTCTAGCCCTTTCTTTTTCTGTAGAAATAATATGGATAATTCAGAGTATTCCTCTCTTGTCTGCACTCAAGTACATTCACTTTTCATTGTTAATGAAATTCTCTCTAGAAGTACAGTTTGTGGGAAGAACACTCTACGTTATGCCCCATCCACTGTTCACAGGAGGTTCATAGATTTTTTTACACAGCATCCCATAGGAATTTACTCCTATGTGGAATATTTCTTATAATCAGTGACCTTACAATGACACTTAATTATCCAAAACCTTAGCTTAGGCTAGTTTTCCCTCCTCCCTACAGATAGTTTGTATTATGAGTTTACAAATATAAAGCAATATATGTGTTTTATTGTATCATGTAAAAAACTAGAATGCACAAAATGTCTGATGGACCTAGTTTATTTACACTTCCCATTCTGTCCTCCAAATCCACTTATATCTCTATTTTGTTCCAAAAAATCTGCAGTATAAAGTTTTCAGGTTAATTCTGTTCACTCATGTATTTAATTTATCATGTACAGTCTATTTTTCTTGTTGACTGCTCATTATTATTAAATATGTAAATTAATATGCCATATCACGATGTTCTCATGATACCTTCACATATGTGTGACATTACATTTTGTTCTTACTCTTCTCCATACTGCAATCTATCACATTATTTCTAGATGATTCATTTTTTCACAATTCAGAATTCTTCTGCTTTCCTATTTCATGCACTATCTGTTTCCCACTTTCCTTAAAGTTTTTACCCTACCAGCATCCCACTTCTAGCTTCATAAAATACACACATACACACACACGCACACACACACACACACACACACACACAAATACCCACCCCCACCCATCCCCAACACACACACACACACACACACACACACACACACACACACACACACACACTCCTTTTAAACCTAAGGTTGGCATATGGTATAAAACATGTGATATCATCTTTCTAAACCTGACTCTTTTCATTTAACATAATGATTTTAAGTTATATCAGTTTTCAGAGAAATGTAATTATTTCATTTTTTTCTGCATGACTGGGTAAAATTAAGCTATTTATGCCACATTAGCTTAACTTATCCATCTGAGGATAGATTTATGTTGGTTTTATTTCTTGACTACTATGAATCATCCAGTTACATAAAATTAACTGAAGTATTTCCATGGAATATTGACTTAGATTGATTTGAGTACATATCAAACAGTAACAAAATTAGATTATATCTCTGGTTTAGTCTTATGTTTTAGGAAAATTCCATGTCCATTTCTATACTGTTTATACAAGTTTAACTTCCTTCCAGCAACATAATAAATGTTCAATCCAATATCCTGGTGAGTATTCATTGGTATTTACTTTATTTTAAAAACTTTTTTTATTTAAGTAATTTATTCAGATTGCATCTCAATTGTTATCACCTCACTTGTATCTTTCCATTCATGTTTCTTCCCTCTTTCATCCCATTCCCCTCCCATATGTCTGTGACAGAAGGAGACCTCATACCCATAAGATCACAGACTATCAGGTCTCTTCATGGTAGTGTGCTTACTCTTCCTCTGAGTGTCACCAGATCTCCCCAGCAAGGGGAAGTGGTCAAATACATGTCACCAGAATCCAGGTCTGAGTCAGTCCCTGGTCTCCACACAATTGTGGACAATGTGGTGTCCATTGACTAGATCTGGATCTGGATTCTAACAGATTAGTGTTTCTGGTTTATGTTGAGGTCTTTAATCCAATTGGACTTGAGTTCTGTGCATGACAAAATATGGATCTACATGCATCTTTCTACATGTAGGCATCCAGTTAGATGAGTATCATTTGTTGAAATGCTATCCTTTTTCCATTGAATGGATTTAGCTTCTTTATCAAAAATCAAGTTTCCATATGTGTGTGGATTTATTTCTTGGTCTTCAATTTGATGCAATTGTTCAAACAGCCTATTTCTATTCCATTACCATGCTGTTTTAATTAGTGTTGCTCTAATTTTGTATTTAGCCATTTTGCTGAAGATATTTACCAGCTATTCTTGGTCGAATTTAAGGGGTCACTTATGTGCTCTACAATATAACCTGCAAATACTGATATTTTGACATCTTCTGTTCCCACTTGCATGCCCTGGATCTCCTATTCTTTTTTTATTGCCCTGGCTAGAAGTCCAAGAACTATATTGAAGAGATATGGAGAAAGTGGGCAGCCTTGTGTGGTCCCTGATTTTAGAGGAATTTCCTTAAGTTTCTCTCCATTTAATTTGATGTTAGCTATTGGCTTACTGTTTTTATCCTTTATTCTATTTAGGTATGTGCCTTGTATTCCTGATCTCTCTAAAACTTTAATAGAATGGGTGTTGGATTTTGTCAATGCTTTTTCTGCCTGAACCATGAAGTTCAGTCCTGCTTGAGAGAGAAGATACTGTTCTCTTGCTTGTGGGAGTTGGCTAGGATTCTGCTAGATCTCTTCAGGCTATTGCAGTCCTGTCTGTGCCTGCCCAGTGACTCCCACTGTGTTGTGGTAGCTGGTCAGTTACCTCCAGAGCTTGTTTGAATGGCTCCATGTGTTGGGAAGGGTGTCTATGTTTCTGCCCAATCCCCACATGCAGGTTCAGACCCTCCCTAAAGTGTAGGAGCCCCTGCTGAGCTGTGGTGGCTAGATAGTCACCTGTCTGACCCATTCAGGCCAGATCAGTTCTGCCAAAGTGTGCAGGAATAATACTGGGATGGAGGTTTCCCTTCAGAACATGCCACCTTAGATCAATCAACCTGAGTATGTGGCTTCAGAGCAGTAGTGGGAGGGTGTGTCCACAGCTGTCTGGGACCCCCTGTAGACCCTGGGTCCCTCCATG
This sequence comes from Acomys percivali, assembly GCA_907169655.1. Classification (NCBI taxonomy): domain Eukaryota; kingdom Metazoa; phylum Chordata; class Mammalia; order Rodentia; family Muridae; genus Acomys; species Acomys percivali. Next base: position 68,735,855 of record OU015747.1, read on the forward strand.
CACTGGCAAGCACAGAGCCACACTTTTAGTTGCCCCTGGGTCAGCTGGCTCTACTGCTGTTGCTCTGTGGCCCACAGATTAGTCAGAGATTGAGACAAAGAGGGCAGGTGAGGCTTGCATGTTCTCTGTCTGCTGTAGTGGGCTTTGGATTCTGTGCCTGTGTGGTCTCCAGCCCTGGGGCTTTCTCAGGACTCATAGGTCAGTCTGAGGTCAGAACCACCTGTTTTCCTGCATTTTTCCCAGGCTAGCAGCTCCAGGCTGATCTTTCACTGCCCACGGTTCAGTCTCTGATATGGAGTACATACAGCAGCAGCTCACAGGTAGGTATGAGTCCTGACTCTGGCGCCTGGGCACCCATTATCCATGGACCAGTTGGGTGGCCAAAGGTCGGACCCGCTCTGTCCTTTGAAGACCCATCTCACCTAGGGCTTTTCAGGTCTTGTGGACTGTGGCTCCTAACCTGGTCCCTAGTCTCTGTCCCGAAATCAGATACCCTGCATGTTCAGTGCCACCATCTTGTATCAGACCGGTATTTATTTTCATGATAATAACTACTTTGAAAAGATAGAGATTAAATCTCAAATCAGTATTATTTACATGATCTTGGTAGATAAGAGTTTGAATGCATGTTTTATTTTTAACCCAGGCTGGCTTCAAATACATAACATAGTGAGAAGTGATCTTGCTTTCTCTGTGCAAGTGCTGAACACAATGATTACAGAACTGCACCATCACAATTAGCTTTATGATGTTTTATCCATTGAACCAAGGACTTCCTACATGAAAGTAAAGCATTCTGCCAAATAATCTATATCCTCAGCCTCACTGAGAATTTTGAATATTTATTGGAAATGGATATCTCTTTTGAGAGCTCTCCACTGAGTTCATTAACTGATTAATTAATTGAATAATTTGATTTCATTTTTGGAGTTCTTTATTTATATTAGCTAATAACCCCCTGTGTGGTGATTGTTTCTTTCATTGTGCAAAAGCTTTTAATTCTTTTTGCAACTACTTAATTTTCTTTCTTGGGCTGATAAAGTCTTCTTCAGATACTTCTTACCTGTGCTTTTTATTGTGAGGTGCTTTATTTAAGTTATATTCTAGCTATTTCAAAGTCTCAATATTTGCATTAATATTTTTGATGTCTATTTAATTTATTTTTGTTCAGCATGAGAGATGTAAGCACATTTTCCTTCTTCTACATATATAAATCTGGTTTTCTCTAAACTTTCTAATCTAGACAATATTTCCTCCAAAGCATATGTTGACCCTTTTGTCAAAATTAGATGAATATTAACTGTGTGCTTTTTCTTTTCTCTTCTTTAAGAATAATTTTTCATTACTTATACAGTATTCCATGCATATGTGTGCCTGGATGCCAGAATAGAGAACCTGATCTCATTGTGACACACAATGTGATTGCTAGAAATTGAACTCACAACCTTTGGAAGAACATACAGTGCTCTTGACCTCTAAGTTTGTTTGCTTTTTTTTTCTTGATTATCTTATTATGGAAGAATAGGGGTATCTTCGGATATGATGTATCCTATTTTCACTCTACTCTGCTTAGAATAAGATGCTTTTGTTCCAGAAACTCAATTGCTGCAAATGCCATGTCTAGCTAATGTTTTTTATCCTTGTCTTCACAATTTGAAGAAAGAAATTCAAAGACTACAGATAGTGAATATTAGAAAAGAAATATTTATTATGTGAATTTTTGGAGAGATAAAGAAAGTAGAGCTCCTGTACAGCATGAGGGAGTCTTATAGGTGGTATAAATTAAGTATCATTGTTTTGGAACTAATAAGGTTTTGAGGATTGGAGGAAGACAGCACACAAACTCTCCATGGCTGACACTGGATGAAGAAGACCTTCCCATGACCAACTCAGCCAAATTTCCACTACACATGTAGGGATGTGCTCAGGAATAAGACTTTGGGTGAGTACAAAAATTATATGAATTTAATGCTATTTTCAAATGTCTTTTCAAGCAAGACATTTTTTTGGCAGACAGAAAAAGTAGTGTATTTTTTTATGTTGATTTGTATCTTCTATTCACCTAAAAGTATTAATTGCGTTTAAGTGACTTCTGGCAGAGCCATTGGGGTCTTTTAGGTCTAAGACTAAATTGCGAGTAAGTAGGGCAATTTTTCTTCCCTTCCCACCATTCAATAGATCTTGTTTCTTTTTTTCCTAAACATGTTTTTCTTTTCCATTTAACAAATAAACCTGATGAAAACAGTTAAATTAAAATTTTACATCGTACAATAATTGTAAATGTCCAGATTTTTGTTCTTTTTCTATATTATGAAACATTTTTTTTCCAAAAAAATATCTGAGAGATGGGTGCATGTGGAGTTGGGGAATGCCTAGTTGATAAGTGCAAGAGAGAGTGTGTGATAGGAATACATTACTTTCTTGTCTTATTGCTCTAGCTAATATTTAAACAATGCACTGAACAAATGTTAAGAGTATATGCATTGTCTCCAGAAATGTTCTCATATTCCACTAGTTAGTATGTTGGCCATAGGTATGTTAGAAATAGATTTTATAGCATTGATCACAATTACAGGGTTTTAGTCATGAAGAAGAAATTATTTTATAATTAATTGGAATGATGGTGTAGCATCTGGCTTAAGTCAACTTATGTGCTGAATTATATTTATTTATTTTCATATATTGAACTAATATTGTTTTCCAAGCATGTGCCCAGTGTGACTATGGTGTTCCATGTTTTAAATGGAAATGTACAATGACTTGCATACATTGTACTATGAATATTTTAAAAGTATTATTTTTATATTTGATGATCATAATATTACATTATTTGTCCCTGCCACTTGCTCCTATCATACAATTCCACATAACTTCTCTTCACTTTCTTTTAAATACATTATCTCTATTCATTAATTATTGTTACATTCTACATATATATTCAAGCCTATAGATACATAATTTTCCTTCATTGTTTTTCAACTTTTTTTAGTTTATTTAATCTGTATCATTTTGTCATTAAATTGATTGAATAAGTTTGGTAAATTTCCCATCCTCTCTACATCAGAGGATAGTTAAAATGTTAGTAGTAGATCTTGCTCAAAAGTTTAGCAGATTTTGGCAGAAAATTAATTTGGTCCTGAGTTTTTTTTTTAAAGATATTATTATCGCTACAAGCTCATCAATTGCTATGTATCTCTTTATTTATATTCCTAGTGGTAGGTGATTGAATTCATTGTTATTTTTTTTTACTACAATTGAATAGTCCACTATCACAGATGATTTGTAAATAACACAGAATATACAGCATATCTTAAGAAAGCTATAAGCATATGTCCTTGTTGTGTGGTGGAACACCTTCTGGGTATATTCCAACGAGTGCAATAGCTGGGTCTTAAGAAAGCCCTATTACAAACTTTCTGAGAAAGTGCCAGATAGATTTCTAAAGTGATTTTACAAGTTTTCATTCCTAACAGCAATGAAGGAGTATTCCTCTTTCTCCATATCCTAGCCAGCATGTGCTGTCACTTGAGTTTTTGATCTTAACCATTCTGGTGGGTGTCAGAAAAAAATCTCAGAGTCATTTTGATTTGCATTTCTTTCATGACTAAAGATGTTGAGCATTTCTTTAAGTGTTTCTCAGCCATTCCTTATTCCTCTATCGAGAATTCTCTTTACTTCTGAGTCCCATTTCTTAATTGGGTTATTTGGTTTGGTGCTGTTTAATTTCTTGGGTTCTTTATATATTTTGGATATTAGAGTTTTGTCAGATGTAAGATTGGTGAAGATTTTTTCCTAGTCTGTGGGTTGTCATTTTGTTCTGTTGACAGTGTCTTCTGCCTTACAGGAACTTCTCAGCCTCATGAGTCCCATTTATTCATTGTTGACATTAAGGCCTGGGCTGTTGGTGTTCTGTTCATGAAATTGTCCCTTGTGCCAATGTGTTCCAGGCTCTTCCCCACTTTTTCTTCTAAACAATTTAGTGTCTCTGTTTTTATGTTGAGTTCTTTAATCCATCTGGACTTGAGTTTTGTGCATGGTGATTAATATGGGTCTAATAGCATTTTTCTAAATATAGATATCCAGTTGGACAAACATGATTTCTTGAAGGTGCTATCCTTTTTCGATTGAACAGATTTGGCTTCCTTGTCAAAAATCAAGTGAGCATATGTGTGCAGATATATTTCTGGGTCTTCAATTTGATTCCAACCACTTCCCCATGGTGGCAAGGCCCAGTGCCACTCAGAGAAAGAAAAAATAGGCTACCAAGATGAGACTTGATAGCCTGTGACCATATAGTGGGGGAGGAGGTCCTCCTTGATCACAGTCATAGGTGAGGGGAATAGGGTAAAAGTGGGAGAGAGGGAAGAATGGGAGCAAACAAGGGATGGGATACCAATAGATATATAATCTGAATAAATTCATTAAAGAAGAAAAGAAAGCTATAAGCAACAACCATTTTAGAAAGACATAACTTTCCCCATATCTTCCCTTGCTTGTATTTTTAACCACTTACACTGTCTATTCTATTCCTCTCACTTTCCCCTGGCCAGACTACCTTGAGAGGCCACAGAGGTAGAGGATGTGTTCACTCCTGGTATGAAGTGATGTGCTGGGGTGGGTTGGTGGAGAATGGTGTTCCCCTTTTCTGAGGAATAGGGTAGGAAGTTTGAGCAAGTGGGAGGGGAGGTGAAACTAGGTGTAGGAAGCAGCAATTAGGATGTAAAGTAAGTAAATCAATAAATAACATTCCTAGAAAAATTTTTAAAAAGGTATATTTAAATGCTTTTTGTGTCTCTTATGGGAAGCTTTAGGGACTTGGTTTAGTCTCCTATATTAAAAACCCCCATATTGAACAAAATATATGAAATTAAGTTTGTTACACATTAGTCAGTATGTAACAAAACAGTGAACCTTAAGGGATAGACAACTACGCTGGTGATCCACAGATTTGCCCAAATTAATTCTAAAAATCTTCTACCATCGGGAGACAAAGTCCAGACCAAGAGATTTACTGAGTTGAGAACATTTAGGAAAGGGGATGATGTCTGGAATATTCAGAACAGTATCAGTGTCCAAAAAATGAACAGGAAACACTCCAGAGCTTTAGAGCACTGTCTCTGAGTTTGACAATTATAATATGTAAGAAATATTCACCAAAGAATGAGATCTGACCAGAAGACATTATAGGACTCATTCCTCACTCCCAGATGATTCCAGAAACAATTTTAACAAAAGTGAGAACAGAAATAATTTTTAGTATATACTTAAATGTGTAGCGTTTCAAGAGAATGTTACTCCAGAAAGAGATTATGTTAGCCATATACATGTGTCTTTATAACTCAAAACCAATGTCAAAAGACACTTTTTATTTCAAATAAAATAATAGGATTCTAGAAAATAGCTCTGAAATATACAAAACACTTTAATTTCATGCCTAGAAATGATTTAATTTTACCATGTTTTTATTTATTTGTTTTCATTTTTCATATTTATTACACTTATATACAATAAAATACCTACAAAAAGAATAACCATGAAACAGTCAGGATTTGTAGAAATGTTACATTCATAGTGTTTTGGCTGTTTGTATTGGGCAACCTGGAAGAAAACTGCATTCCTATCTTCGTGTGTTAATCTGCATCTAAAATTATCAGACTTTCAAATAAATAGAAAATTATTGACTCACAAAAAGGGAAAATTTGCTCAATATAATGTGTATATATTGATATATACAAAATTAAAATGAAAGGGAAAAACTTTCAAATAAGTGTACTAGTGTGCAGTTTTCAAAAGGATTGATATATTCAATATAACTCATAGAGTTTCTGGCTATAATATGAGAAGGGCTAAAGTATGCCTTCTCTATGTTACAGTATACAAGGAGTGACAGAAACACCTCTATCACTTATTGAAGTGTCACGAAACAGTTACTGAGGGAGACTTTCAGCCAGCAAATTTCAAAATCAAGCATAAGTGAAATTTTTACAAAAGAAAACCCCATAATATATACCTACTTATAAGCAATTAATAGCCATATAATAAAGGATAAACATACTGCATTCCACAGTGCTAAAGAAGCTAAATAACAAAGAAGATCCTAGGGAAGATGCTCAATTCTCATTCAGAAGGGCAAATAGAATAGACATCAGAATCAGGTGAAGAGAAGGACCAGGATGAAAACCTACCATAGGTGTCATGTGAAATATTCCACTCAGCAGAGGATTGATGAAGATGCTAAGACTCACAGGCAAAGTTTGTGGGAGAATACAGGGCATCTTATGGAAGAGTTGGATGATAGAAGGACAGGTAATTGAAATGATCTCCTCAAGGAGACCAACAAGGCCAACAAATCGAACCAGAGGCACTGCAGAGACTGACACACCAACCAAGGACCATGCATGGAGAGCACCTAGACCTCTTGCTTAGATGTAGCCAATGGGCAGCTCAGATGCCATGTGGATCCCCTAATATGGGAATCAGGAGGTGACTCTAACATGGACTCTGATGCCTGCTTCCTGATCACATCCCTGTGGCAAGTCAGCCTAGACAGACTGCAGAGAAAGAGGAGGCAGGCAGTTCTGATGTGATTTGGTAGGCTAGGGTCAGATGGTAGAGTAGGAGGGCTCCCTTTTTTTTTTTACATACTATGGTAGGTAGGATGGTGAAAGAGGGAAGGATGGTGGGACCAGGAGGAGACAAGGAAGGGACAATCAAGATATAAAGTGAATAATTTTTAAAAAATAAATTAATTAAATTAAAAAAGAAAACCCAATTACTGAAATACCAGATCCAAAAGAAAAACAATTAAATGTGTATCATATAAAGCGTGAATATATGCATATACATACAATAACACAAAAACACACACTCATATACACAGATTCTCAAAATTGTTTTCATACATTACATTTTGAATATTTTTCGCTTCTCCAGTCTCTCCCTATATCCATGCCAAACCAAGATTGTTTTTTCTCCATCTTATAATAAAAACAAAAGCAAAAGCAAAAACATAACCAACTTCTCAAGAAATATACATGGTGCACACATATACGCACATGAAAATCAAACAATAAGTAAAGATAAATGAGATAGATAATGCTACAACAAAGGAAGCCTAAACAAAAGGTACACCAAAATACCACCTGTCTTGGCCATTCACTCCTGGGAACAGGAGTTTTACTAGAGTATGGTCAATATACATTAACATGACTTTGAAAAAATGATTATATTTTTGCCCACAAATATCAATTGCTGATAACTTCTTAGCTATGGCTGTGACCCAGTACTACTTTCCTATCTCAGTGTGAGGTCCCAATATATCTTGAACCTATGTTGGCCTTGTGCACACTGCCACAGTTTCTCTTAGTTCATATATGGGAAAATGCACAGATATTAAAAGTGAAGACTAAAGAACCAAGACTTTCAAAGAGAGAGTAAGTATGATAGAGACCAATTCAGGTAATCAAAAATTACAAATGCTTTAAACTTATGCTATGATATAAATTAGCCAGAGTGCATCAAAAGACAACACATAAAATTCTGAGGCAAACCTAGCAAGGGGACTATCAAATATATCCGTGGTTACTAGGACTGCTGCTTTCATGTACGTTATGCTGTATCCTCATATTTTCAGGCCTTACAGTTGGTAAGTATGTTCTGTGCATTGAAAAATATAGACATAATGACAAAAACTTCATTATAATACCAGTTGTAAGATTTAAAAACTTTCTATTATAAGTCTCGTGAGAATGAGGACATGAGGGAAAATAATGTGTGCTATTTTGTTAATTACTTATTTTCATGTAATAGATTTCTAAGTAGTGATTTGAAAATAATATAAATTTACTATTTTACACTTTATTTGGGAAATAATTGTAGCCATATTAAATGAGTCTCAGAATTTTAGACTCTAATGAAACAAAATTAAGAGGGAATACAGGAACTTAATTTTATTTATAGTGCCCTTAATAAAAGGATTCACTTCCAAAATCACTTGACTTTTGGCATATTTGCTTCTTTTTTATTTTATTTATTTATTTATTTATTTATTTATTTATTTTTAATTAATTTATTCTTGTTACATCTCTATGGTTATCCCATCCCTTGTATCCTCCCATTCTCCCCTCCCTCCCATTTTCCCCTTATTCCCCTCCCCTATGACTGTTCCTCAGAGGGATTACCTCCCTCTGTATATGCGCATAGGGTATCAAGTCTCTTCTCAGTGACCTGCTGTCCTTCCTCTGAGTGCCACTAGGTCTCCCCCGCCAGGGGACATAGTCAAATGTGAGGCACCAGAGTACTTGAGAAAGTCAAATCCCTCTCTCCACTCAAGTGTGGAGACTGTCCTGTCCATGGGCTAGATCAGGGTAGGGGTTTAAATTTTACCGCCTGTATTGTCCTTGGCTAGGGCCTTAGTTTGAGCGGGACCCCATGACCCACATCTGCCTATCATAATGTTCTACTTGTAGGTTTCTAGGACCCACTGGATCCTTCTACATTGCTATTCTCCCATTGTTCTCTCATCTAGAGTCCCAATAGGATGTCCTCCCCTCGGTCCAGTTTCCTGGTAAGGGAAGGCTTTCATGGGACATGCCCTTTGGGCTAGTATGCAGATATAAGTGAGTATATACCATTTGAGTCTTTCTGCTTCTGGGTTAACTCACTCATTATGATCATCTCTAGCTCAATCCATTTGTCCACAAATTTCGAGAATTCCTTGTTTTTAATAGCTGAGTAGTATTCCGTAGTGTATATGTACCACAGTTTCTTTATCCATTCTTCTACTGAGGGACATTTAGGCTGTTTCCATGATCTGGCTATTATGAATAAGGCTGCTATGAACATGGTTGAGCAAATTTTCTTGCTGTGTGCTGGTGCATCTTCTGGGTATATTCCAAGGAGTGGAATAGCTGGGTCTTGAGGAAGCCCTATTCCCAGTTTTCTGAGATAGCACCAGATAGATTTCCAAAGTGGTTGTACTTGTTTGCATTCCCACCAGCAATGAAGGAGTGTTCCTCTCTCCCCACATCCTCTCCAGCATGTGGTGTCGCTTGAGTTTTTGATCTTAGCCATTCTGATGGGTGTAAGATGGAATCTCAGAGTTGTTTTGATTTGAATTTCCCTGATGACTAAGGAGGTTGAGCATTTCTTTAAGTGTTTCTCAGCCATTTGATATTCTTCTGTTGAGAATTCTCTGTTTAGTTCCAAGCCCCATTTCTCAATTGGGTTATTTGGTTTGGTGGTGTTTAATTTCTTGAGTTCTTTATATATTTTGGATATTAGACCTTTGTCAGATGTAGGGTTGGTGAAGATCTTTTCCCAGTCTGTAGGCTGTCGCTTTGTTCTCTTGACCGTGTCTCTAGACTTACAGAAGCTTCTCAGCCTCATGAGGTCCCATTTATTAATTGTTGACATTAAGGCCTGGGCTGTTGGTGTTCTTTTCAGGAAGTGGTCTCCTGTGCCAATATGTTCCAGGCTCTTCTCCACTTTTCTTCTAAGTGACTTAGTGTCTCTGGTTTTATGTTGAGGTCTTTAATCCACTTGGATTTGAGTTTTGTGCAAGGTGACAAATATGGGTCCAGTTGCATTGTTTAACACATAGACATCCAGTTAGACCAGCACCATTTGTTGAAGATGCTATCCTTTTTCCATTGAATGGATTTGGCTTCTTTGTCAAAAATCAAGTAACCATATGTGTGTGGATTCATATCTGGGTCTTCAATTCGAGTCCACTGATCAACCAGCCTGTTGCTGTGCCAGTACCATGCTGTTTTATTTACAATTGCTTCTGTAAGGCAGGAGACTGTTAAAAGAACAAAGGGACAGCCCACAGACTGGGAAAAGATCTTCACCAGCATTACATCTGACAAAGGTCTAATATCCAAAATACATAAAGAACCCAAGAAATTAAACACTACCAAAACAAATAATCCAATTGAGAAATGGGACTCAGAATTAAACAGAGAATTCTCAACAGAGGAATATCAAATGGCTGAGAAACACTTAAAAAAATGCTCAACATCTTTAATCATCATAGAAATGCAAATCAAAACAACTCTGAGATTCCAAATTACTCCCATCAGAATGGCCAAGATCAAAAATTCAAGTGACAACACATGCTGGCGAGGATGTGGAGAAAGAGGAACCCTCCTTCATTGCTGGTTGGAACGCAGACTAGTGCAGCTACTTTGGAAATTTTTCTGGCTCTATCTCAGAAAACTGGGAATAAGGCTTCCTCAAGACCCAGCTATTTCACTCCTTGGGATATATCCAGAAGATGTTCCAGCATACAACAGGGACATATGCTCAGCCGTGTTCATAGCAGCCTTATTCATAATTGTCGGAGCACAAAAAACAGCCTAAATGTCCCTCAGTAGAACAATGGATAAAGAAACTGTGGTACATTTACGTTATGGAATACTACTCAGCTATTAAAAAATAAGGAATTTCTGAAAATTTTGGACAAGTGGATTGAACTAGAAATTATCATAATGAGTGAGCTAACTCAGAATCAGAGAGATTCTAATAGTATATGTTATACTTATATCTGGACAGTGGCAAGGGGCATGTCCCATGAAAGTCTTAACTTACCAGGAAAATGGAATAGAGATGAGGACATCCTAAGGTGAGAGAAATGTAGGAGATAGGGAAACAGATGGATCCGGAGGGTCCTAGAAACTTACAAGAAGAACAATATAATTGGTAGGTCTGGGCCCAGGGGTTCAGCTCCATCTATGGCACCAACCAAAGACAATATGTGCACTCATCAGCCCACCTCTACCCAGACCTAGCCAAGGGACAGGATATTCTCCACAGTTAAGTGAAGACTGACTTTCACATGAACTCTGGTGCCCCATATTTGGCAATGTCCCCTTGATGGTGAGGCCCGATGGCAGTAGGAGGATGGATAGCTGACTACCAAGAAGAAACTTGATACCCTAGCATCATATTAAATGGGAGAATATCCCCATCAGTCATAGTCATAGGGAAGGGGAATGGTGTGAAAGCAGGAGGGAGGGAGGAATGTGAGGATGCATGGGATGGGACAGCAATTGAGATGTAATATGACTTATTTTATTTTTCAATTAAAAAATAAAAAAGAAGTCTATACTATAGTGTCTATAATGTCTATAGTGACTACAGTTCAGGTTTGAGCCATTATGGACTTTTCCTAACCCAGCTTGGGAGTTCTTCTTGTGTCATCCTTGTACAGGTCATGTTTATAAAGTCATGCTTGTAAGATTTTATGGGTAGAATTTCTGATTTTACTAGAAGACATAATCTCAGAAAGTTCCCTGATCCTTTGGCTCTTACAGTTTTTCTGCCCCCTCTTCCAGAAAGTTCCTTGAGGCTTAGATGCAGGAATGTTTTGTAGATGAATCTGTTGAGTCTAGACTCTAGAACTCTGAATTTGAATTATAATTGTCCCTATCTGCTTCACCTGATTTTTTTCTATCAGCATTTATCAATTTGATTTTTTGTTTGTTTTTGTTTCCTACCATTTGGTCAACATTTGATAGTCATAAATAAGTGGAGAGTTAGTCCATATTTGTGGCATTTGAGTATAATATTCTGTAGATTTAAATAGGTCAATTTTATGTATGATGTTAATTACTTAATTTTGATGTTATTTTTTATATTTTGTATATATGATCTATCTAATTAGAAATTAGAATGGTAGCCGGGCATGGTGGAGCACGCCTTTAATCCCAGCACTCGGGAGGCAGAGGCTGTGAGTTCAAGGCCAGCCTGTTCTACAAAGCGAGTCCAAGACAGCCAAGCCTATACAGAGAAACCCTGTCTCAAAAATCCAAACTAAAAAAAAAATTAGAATGGTAGAATCAAGGACTATTTTGTAATTCTTTTTTTGAAGGTCACTGCTGTACTTTTTAATAAAGTGACTTCTTTTAGCTTAATATGAATCCCAGAATGTGATTTCTTCCACTCTTCAACCATGGTAGACTTTTCTGCTGGATTCTGTCATCTGTGGTGGTATTCATGCTCTCTTATAACTTGGAGTAATATATTTCCACATGTTTTTATAGAATTTAAATTTTCTATGGAAAACTCAGGTATAGGCTTATAAATAGACATTTATGTATGACTTGTTTTTTTCCTTTGCAGTTTTCAATACCCTTTCTTTGTCCTGTATATTTAATGCATTATCTATACTCTGTTATCCTGTACTCCGTGCATGGTCCTGTCATTTTTATGTTCTGTATGTTTCTTGTATGTATATGGGTATATCTTTTTTTAATAAGTGGAGCTTTTCTTTCATAATTTTGTTGAGGATCTAGTTTATGCTATTCAATTGGGATACTTCTTTGATATGTACAATTTAAAAAATACATGGATTTTCCTTGGTATGGTAAGATCTGCCATGGTACACACACACACACACACACACACACACACACACACACACACACACA
>OU015747.1:68752579-68800904 GCA_907169655.1 Acomys percivali
TATTATTATTATTATTATTATTATTATTATTATTATTATTATTATTATTATTATTAAATTTATTCTTGTTACATCTCAATGGTTATCCCATCCCTTGTATCCTCCCATTCTTCCCTTCTTCCCATTTCCCCCATATTCGCCTCCCCTATGACTGTTCCTGAGGGGGATTACCTCCCCCTGTATATGCTCATAGGGTATCAAGTCTCTTCTCGGTAACCTGCTGTCCTTCCTCTGAGTGCCACCAGGTCTCCCCCTCCAGAGGACATGGTCAAATGTGAGGCACCAGAGTACATGAGAAAGTCATATCCCACTCTCCACTCAAGTGTGGAGATTGCCCTGTCCATTGACTAGATCTGGGTAGGGGTTTAAAGTTTACCACCTGTATTGTCCTTGGCTGGTGCCATAGTTTGAGCGGGACCCTTGGGCCCAAACCTGCTTATCATAATGTTCTACTTGTAGGTGTCTAGGACCCTCTGGATCCTTCAACTTTAAGGCACTTAGTGAAATGAATTTTCCTGCTAGCACTGCTTTCAATGTGTTCCATGAATTTGGGTATGTTGTTCCTTCATTTTTGTTGAATTTCAGGAAGTTCTTAATTTGTTACTTTATTTCTTCCATGACCAAGGTATCATTAAGTAGAGAGTTGATTATTTTCCATGTGTGTGTAGGCTTTTTGTTATTTCTGTTGTTGTTAATGTCCATCTAATTTATGGTGATCTGATAAAATATAAGGTATTATTTTAATCTTCTTGTATCTGTTGAGGCTTGCTTTGTGACCTGCTCTATGATCAATTTTGGAGCAGGATCTAGGAGGTGCTGAGAAGAAGATATAATGATTTATGTTTGGGTGAAAAGTTCGCTAGATATTTGTTTAATCCATTTGTTTCATGACATAGTTTATTGTTATTATTTTTCTATTTAGTTTCTGTTTCAATGACCTATCCTTTGGTGAAAGTAGGGTGTTGAAGGCTCCCATTATTAATGTGTGAGAATCGGATCGGTGTGTGGTTTAATCTTGTTAATATTTCTTTTAGAAATGTGGATGCCCTTGTATTGGGAGTGTAGATGTCCAGAATTGTGATGTCATCTTGGTTGACTTTACTTTTCATGAGTATGAAGTGTTCTTCTTCATCGCTTTTGAATAAATTTTATGGAAAGCTTGGTTAAATATTATATATTTAAATGTGTAAACCAACTTACTTCTTGTTTCTATTTGCTTGGAAAACCTTTTTCCAGTCTTTTACCCTGAGGTAATGTCTATTGTTGTGGGTGAAATGTGTTTCTTGAATGTAGTACAATTTTGGGTGTTGTTTTTGCATCCCTTCAGTTACTCTATGTGTTTTAATTGGAGAATTGAGACCATATATGTTGACAGATATTAATAAACAATGACTGTTAAGTCCCTTAATTTTGATGTTTGTTGCAATAGAGTGTTTGTGGTTATGTTTTTGCCACAGTGTAGTTTCTATTTCCCATGTAATTTTGGTTGTAACTTGTCAGTATTATCTGTTGAAGTTTTCCTTCTAGCAACTTCAGTAAGGCCTATTTCTAGATAGGTACTGTTTGAATTTGCTTCTGTCATAGAATATTTTGTTTTCTCAATAAATGAATATTGATAGTTCACTGGGTATAGTAGTGTGGCCTGGCATATGTGGTCTCTTAGGGTTTTCAAGACATCAGTCCTGGCCCTTCTGGCTTTTATAGTCTCTGCTGAGAAGTTGGGACTAATTTTTATAGGTTACCATTATATGTTACTTTCCATTTTCCCTCGTCACTTTTAATATTTTTTTCTTTTTTCTGTGTATTTTGTGTTTTGATTATTACATGTTGGGCAGATTTTTTTTCTGATCTATTCTATTTGGTGTTCTGTAGGTCTCTTGTATGTTTATATGGATCTCCTTCTTTAAATTGTAAATATTTCCTTCTACGATTTTGTTGAAAATAATTTCTGGGCCTTGGAGCCAGGCTTCTTCTCTTTCCTCAAAGTGTATTATCCTCTGGTTTTGTCCTTTCATGGTGTCCTTGATTTCTTCGATGTTTTTGGTCAGGAATTTTTCAGATTTAACATTTTCTTTGATAGTTGCTTCAAATTCTATGATTGTATCTTCTAGTCCTGAGATTTATTCTTCCATCTCTTTGATTCTGTTAGAGAATCTTACCTTTGTATTGCTTGTTTTCTTCTCTATGTTCTCTCATTCCCATTTTTTTTTCTGTCTGTGCCTTTATCATTGTTCCCATTTTCATCTTCAAATCTAGAACTGTTTTATGGATTTCCTTCATATGATTGTTTGTATTTTCCTGAATTTCTTTCAGTTCCTCTCTATAGGCTTTTTTATTTCTTCATCTTTTTTTGCAGCCTCTTCCATCATTTGTTTATGGATTTTATTCATTTCCTCCATTACCATTTTCATTACTAAGGATTTGACGTCATTTTCTTGTATTTCAATTGTGTTGAGTTCTCAGGGTTACTTTTGAGGGGTATAGCTTGAATATGGAGAGGCCATATTGTTTTGTTTTTTGTTGTTTGTGTTTTTTACACTGGCCTTTAGTCATCTCGCTGTCTATGATGTTGGGAGGTAGCTTATGGTGTCCCTCACTATTCGTTGAGAGCATATTGTTGGTGAGTGATTATAGGCTGAGTGCCCTTGCCTGTGAAGATGAGGGAACTCTTCCTTGGAACAGACATGTGACTTGCTTATAGTTCCAGGAGACTTTGATTCACACCCCAGGCTCCCCTCAGGGTCAGCAGAGGTAGTACTGGTGCTCTGCATCCCCAGGATCAGATTGAGATAGTGTATGTAGAGATGATTGTCCTGTCATTGGCTGATGATTGAATACTTTGCCCTTGGGCCTTGGGGATTTGGGTTTTAAGCTCACACTACTCTAGAATTCATGAACTCCTGCTGGCTTCTAGCAGTTGTTTATGTTTCTGCCTGATTCCTCCAGGTAGTGTGACCAAAGTTCTGCCTGCCAGAAAAAGAGAAGATACTGCCTTCTGATTGTTGTCCGTTGGCCAGATTTCCACCCTATTGCCTCAGATCTGTCCAGCATTTCCTGAGAGCATAGGTGGCCCTGCTGGGCTCTAGATCCTGGCTAATCTGGGTCAGTTCTGCCCAATTTTGCAGGAGGTCTGTTGTAGCAGGTTGCTAGGTTTCTTCCTGGTCCTGTGCAGAAGCGCAACTATGGAAGCTGAGTCCTGCTGGGTTGGGGCAGCTGCTTAGTTTTCTGCCTTATGACCTCCCACATTTCCAGCCTCTCCTGTGAGTGTTGGAGGCTCTGTTGTACAGTGGACTCTGGTTAGGCTAGATTAGTTCTGCTAAATTGTCCAGGACCAGTCAGCTGGGGCAGATCACTAGGTTTCTGCTCAGTCCCATTTAGACCCCGCAGCTTTGTCTGGATAATGTCTCCACAGCTGCGTGGGCCCTTGTGTGGCACCTGGGGCTTTCTTTGGCCTGGCACAGGGCTGGTGGGGAGGTGTCAGAAGACAGATCCATGCATTTCCTGAGTTTTCCTCAGGCCAGGAGCTCTGGTTCTTCACTACCCAGAGTTCAGTAGCATATACAGAGTTTATGCTATAGAGCCTGGCTACAGTTCACAGGTTGGTTCTGTTCCAGACTCTGGAGACTGGGGCTCCATCCTCCATGATGACCTGTGGCAAGCCCTGCCTGTGGTCTGCACTGTGTGGGCTCCTCTCACCTAGTGTTCTCCAGGTCTTGCAGACTGTGGATCTCAGTCAGGTTCTTAGTCACCTTCTTGTAGAACAGAAACAGTGCCTGTCCCAAACTGCCATCTCGGAATTAGGAATCTCTTTCTTTCTTTCTTTCTTTCTTTCTTTCTTTCTTTCTTTCTTTCTTTCTTTCTTTCTTTCTTCTTTCTTCCTTCCTTCCTTCCTTCATCTTTTTTTCTTTTTCCTTTCTTCATTTCTTTTTTTTCTTCCTGAAACTAGATTTCTTCACATTGTATATTATGAGTATGTTTCCACTCTCCCTACTCTTTCTAGTTCTTCCCTACCTCCCCAACCATCTAGATCCATGTAATTTCTGCCTTTCTTTAGAATAGTTGGCTAAGGAATAATGATAAAGTGATGTAAGATAAAACAAGCAACAACAACAAAACAATTAAATCAGAAATATAACAAAATAAACCTTCTGAATAAAAGAAGAGCCAAAGAAAAATTTAATGAACATTGATAAATTTATTCACATACATTTGCACATAGAGGAATCTTATAAATATATAAAACCAGAGTCCATAATGTATTAAATATTTTGCTTGTTTATGATTAGATGTTATAGTGTAATCAATTATTCTGTGAATTTCATTTAACATGTAAAATAATAAAGATAATTATTCAAGTTTCAATCTTTTAAAGTCTAATTCCAAACTTTAAAATAGTTAACCTAAATAAATAATAGCAAGTTTTTCTGTATTGTTTTTGATCTTTATGGACATGATCATTATTGTCATATTTTTGTAAAATAGAATGAATATATAGTTTGCTATCTAAGAGCTTCTAAAATTGTTTCCTAGACAACCTTCTGTTTAATAGTACTTAGTGTGTATTAATCTACCTTTTCTAATATTTTAGTTCTAATAAAAATATTCCCAGATGGCTATTTAGCAGCAAAATTGTATTAATTATAACATATAAAATTTAATTAAAGTATTTATGTTTTCCAATATTACACTAAAAAGTCATTCCCTCAACAACCATGTGCTGTACATTTATTATACAGACAATATTTCTTATATAAAGTAAACTTACTGATCATACTGATAATTTCATTCCACTCTAGCCAAAATGAGATTCAAGCCACTATAGACTCATTTCTTTTCAGACATTCAAAGAAATGTCATTAAAACCTGTTATGGACATTGACCTGAATTATTATATGAGGAAAACCATTTCTCTTTTTGGTAACTGTAGACATTACTGTCACTATTATATATTTAAAAGCCTTCATGAAAAAATGAGTATTTGATGATTTTATAAACACAGCTCATGTCTAAAGACTTAAAGGTATTTTTACATCCAAAAATAAAAAGAAAGAACAGTTTAGCATTCAGGCACCTATAAACTAGAGAAAATATCCTAAGTTAAGTATCTCAAATCTGTAATGCAAATTTTACAACTAACATACATTTTGTGAAGCAACTGTAGTACTGGGTAGAAAGATACTTTTTGGTTTCTCAAATATATTAAAGATCATCAAATAGTGCTTTTATTTCAATCAGTTTCGTGACTAACAATATCACTGTTCTGAATTCATAGTTCTACTCAGATAAACACCAGATTGCCTCTAAATTATATTCTCCCCCTGTGCTTACTTTGTTACTACTCTGTTCATTTTCTGTTTCCATACAACACTGTGAGTATGTGAGGGAGTTTAACATGATTGCAGTAAGAATCATTCCCAATACTATAAAATATATTTTTTATCCATGCTGTGTTCTTAACTGTTAGCTTGACATTGACAGACATTCAAGGTCTTTGTGGAAATTAAAATGTCCCTTGACAAATGTTCTACTTTATTCATAATATAACTTTCTATGTTTATCTAGCTTTGTGACTGTTCTAGGAACTTCTCTTGTGCATATTGTTGCTGGGACTAGACTTACCCCACTGGTTTTTAGGAACATATTTAAGCATCTGAAAGTCTACTTTTTATGTGACATTGGATGAAACTCTTGCCTTTCAGGGGCATCCAGTCAAACTTTCAGGATCTCATTTACTGTATGTTTTCCATGTATTTACTTAACCTTCTGAGTGTCATTTTTCTTGTTTTGTATTTGTCATCATGTTCACAGCATTGCAAAGATTGTTATAAAAGTGCTTTGGAAGTAATAAAAGATCCAGAATGTTAATGGTTTATGATGCTTTCAAAATACCTGAGTATAAAAGTCTTATACATGTGTCATGGGCTGTTTCCCCA
Organism: Acomys percivali; assembly: GCA_907169655.1. Taxonomy (NCBI): domain Eukaryota; kingdom Metazoa; phylum Chordata; class Mammalia; order Rodentia; family Muridae; genus Acomys; species Acomys percivali. Next base: position 68,758,513 of record OU015747.1, read on the forward strand.
AGTAGCAGATAAAGATTATTCTGTGTATTCACTGGAGCAATTCTGTAATCTTTCAGAAGCACATGGCATACACACATTACTTATTGGTAATGGACAACTTAGATGAATCATAGGGATATTAATAAAAAATTTATCATATACTCTAATAGTAATAATTTTTCTTATTTTTTGTAGAAAAATTCAAAAGAAAAACAACTGTTTTAAATAGCCATTTGGAAGGTACGGTAGAGTAGTAAACCTTTCTTAGTTTACAGTCAGATAAGCAAGAATTATAGTTTTATTTCTACTAGGTTTCAGATTTTATGTACTTGTAAAAACTGTGGTATTTGATGTTTGAATAATTTTGCTCTGGTTAAATTTTCAACTGTTAAATAAAATTCCCGCTTCCTCAGTGTTCATGTAAAGATGAACACAGAGTATAGAAAGTATCAGATGTGGTAATTTGACTCTTAATATAACCCAAATGAATGTTATTTTTCATTCTCCAATCAAGGGAAACAAAACAAATAGCTTTATTCTCCAATCTTTCTAACGTTTTAATGCCTGGGGGTTTATGTCCTTAGTTTGATTAATATATAAAAGGATTCTTGAAGAGTACAATTAATCACACTCTTAGAACATTTATCAGGTCAAGGAAATGCAAGACAAAGGTTTAATGAAGGCACACCAATCATAACCGATATTTATTTCTTTTTGTCCTTAAAGACACATTTTAAATATTATATATTATGAACAAAAGAGATAGGGAAGGACATTTCATACACATCAAAGGGAAAAAAACACCAAATTGCTTTCTCAATTTTGAATATTTATGCCCCAAATGTAAGGGCATTAACATTAGTATACAACATATTAGTAAACCATAAATTGCACATTGAACCACACACATTAATAGTGGTAGACTTAAATAGCCCACTCTTACCACTGGACATCATGTCATCAAGAGGGAAACCAAACAGAAAAATATATGGAACTAATTAACCAACCTTATGAATCAAATGGATGTAGTAGACTTCCACAGAACATTTCACCTTAACATAAAAGAATATACCTTCTTCTCAGCAACTTTTCAAAATTGTCCAGATATTGAGCCTCAAAGCAAATGTCAAAAATGTATGAAAATTGAAGTATCCTGTTGTATCCTATTTATTGAGCATGGACTAAAACTGGATATCATCAACAACAGAAACAACAGAAAGCCTACAAATTCTCTACTCAGTGCCACTGGATTAGGGAGGAAATAAATAAAGAATTCAAAGACTTTCTAGAATTCAAGAAAATGAGGCTACAACATACCCAAATCTGTTGGACATGATGAAAGAATTGCTAAGAGGAATGTTCATAACACAAAATGCATTCATAAAGAATTTGGAGAGACCTCACACCAGTGATTTAATAAAATATTTGAAAACTCTAGAAAAAAAAAGAAACAAACACATCCTAAAAAGGTAGATATCATGAGACAATCAAACTTAGGTCTGAAATTAATAAAATAGAAAAAAAGAGAACTGTGGACATAATTGGTTTTTGTGTGTGTGTGTGTGTGTGTGAAGTGTGTACATTTTACCCTTGTTCATTCAAATGTTGATTTCTCTACCCCATTATCTGGTTTCAATCTAAACACTGCATTATGATATTTATCCTAAGTATCCTCTGTCTCATGTTTGGCAAACATTTCACCATTTGCTCTCTGTATTGCCAATTCATGACAACTAGCCAATTCTGAGCAATAACAGAGAGTAGGGTGGGACAGCCTGGTCAAACAAAGGGAGTGGAAAGAGGAGGAAGAAAGGAGGGATGCATGTGGAGAGAACCAGAAAGCATCTGGAGGAATGAGCAGGACCTAAAATATGAGTAAAAAGCATGTAGAAAGTGGGAAGTATGAATGATATGGATCTATACTAGCTTGAAGATTTAGAATTGACTAATTATTGAACAGAATTGTGCTATAGGCTAATTAAATAGATCCTCGTTACTCTTTATGTGATTATTTTTGTATAAAGCTGGTTAAAGAGTAACCACTGATTTATTAAAATGTCATATCAATATTAAACATTAATACTCATTCAAGATATATCTAACCAATGAGTGGGTTGAATATAATTTTATAACTTAAGAAATCCTAGATTAAAAACAACAACAACAATAAAACAACAACAACAAAAAACAGTTCCTTAGACAAAGATTGGAGAACAAAAGACAAATGCATTTCACAAACACTGCTCCTGCTGGTACCCCAGGGCTCAGATCTCACATAGCAGAGGTAGCTGTGGGGAAATGTAGCAGATTGGAGATGTTGTGAAACTGGGAGCAGGAAGTCTTCTAGACAAAGGTAGGCCTAGAAATTCAGCTAAAATGGAAAGGGCATGACAGAAGACACTAGGACTTTTCTAGTTCTGTTTAGGTGTTGTTGTTGTTGTTGTTACGGACTTGATTACACTGTATTCAATAGTAATTACCATTTGTCAAAGAAAAAGTGTGGAAAAAGTAGAGAAATGAACTGCTTGTTTGCTGTTTAATGGGTCTGCTGGAATCCTACTAATTGTGCCAATGAAATTGCTCCAAAGAACTGAGTCTACTTCTCTTGTCCACATTAACCTCTTTTCTCTCCTGTCTATAGTATATGGGTTGGAAGGGAGTTATAAGCACTAAATAACCCCAAGTAAAATAGGTTTTAAAAGTATGGACAATAAGAAGGGAAGAACAAAGAGAATTCTTTTAGATAGAGTTCATGTCAGCTAGAGCTCAAAGTTTTCTAGCTGTGAGATGTTTGTCACATCTTCCTGGTAAGGTCACCAATACATTTTAAAAATGCCTACATTTAAAGGAATGATAGGCTGGCCATGCCACTGAAGTATGAGATGGCACAATAGATCCAAACCTTAAATTTTTTTATTTGCTTGAGTTTTGCTTGAGAGTTTTTCTGTTTCTTTCTTTCTTTTTTTCTTTTCTTTTTTTTTTTTTACCTCAAGGGAATTTTCTGTTTTATTAATTTATTCAGATTACAACTCACTTATTATGCCATCTTATTTTTCTTTATAGCAGAATTAGAATATTTTTGTCACTTGACATTGCTAAAAAAGGAAAATTTTAGATTTTAGTAGATTTGAGATAAAAATGTAAACAATGTTATAACACATCCATTTATTCCCTGCACATGCACACACACACACACACACACACACACACACACACACACACAGACACACACACACATACACACAAGCCCAGATGCAGGCTAATCTTTGAACAACAAGTCAAATATTCTGTTAATCAATACAAAAACTCAAGTTTAGGCTTGGAGATAAACATAGAAATTGTATGCCTCCCACATAGAAAAAACTTTAAAGCTGATTAAGGTGAGGCGTCACATTGTTCTGGCAACTGGCTTTTAATATGAGACACTTTATCTTTGGTGACAGGTCATGGCCATGCCTAGCACAAGAGGCACAGTGGACTATACAGGTGGAAAAATACATGCCAGCCTAAGTTAAGTCCCAAAACTCAAAGGCTTCAATTCACAGGTTTAAAAAAAGACCACCCATTCCATATAAAAAAGGGGACAGAATAAAAATACACACACACATGTACACATAGAAACCAAACAAATGAACAAACAAGGAAACAAAAAATCTCAAGTATTAGATGCTTAGGGACAAGGCAAAATTAACCAAAGCAATTTTATAAATCCACATACAAGATGTCTATGGTATACTTAAACTCTAAAAATAAAGAAATTTATATAAATTTTGGCTTTAAAGACATAACAGGCCATTTCATATTAGAAAAAGGGCAAGATAAAAGCAGCTACAACAAATATAAAACTCAAGCCCAAACTTCTAAAATAGTACAAGATGATTAAGGTTTGCTTAAGCACTAAAATTAAAAAGGAGTTTATATACAGTATATTTAAAACAAAATCCCTTTTTTATTGTTCAGGGAAACTGGTTTGTCTCTTTATATGTTAGACCTTCTCTCAGGAGACAGAGGAAGTCATTTAGATCTTTACAATCTTGTTTTAATTTCAATAAGAGAATGGTTGTTTATTCTTTGGTAATGGTAATATTACACATCCTCTTTGAGAAGGGACAAAATAAAATAAAGGTAAATAACATGTTTTTCTTCTGTTCATACGAAGAACAGAAAATCATCCTGAATTGATTTGTACATGCTGAATATGTGATACATTTAGAAATCCAGGACTGTGTAAGACTCAGACTCTAAGCAACAGGTGTTAAAGAGCAAAACATCATCACCTCTTTTAGCCAGGAGTAACTTCCAAGAGGGGGAGGGGAACACCAACTCACACATAAAGCCTTCAACACAAATTGTGTCTTGTTACTAGTAGCATAAATAAGGACAAATATGAAACAGAGATTGAGAGAATGGCAATCCAATGACTGGCCCAGTTTGAAATTCACCACAATGGAGAGGGTAAACCACTCTTATTATTAATGATACTCTACTATTCTTGCAGTTAGGAGTCTGGCATAAGTGTCTTCTCAGTGGCTTGTCCAGCAGCCAATGAAAACAAATGGAGACACCCAAATCCAAACAATGGGCCAAGGTCAAGGATTGCTGTGAAATAGTGAGATGAAGGATAGAGGGAACCTGAGGGTTCAAGGAAACCACAAGAAAACCTAAAGAGTAATTAACCTGGACCCATTTGAACTCACAGAGACTGAACAACCAACCAAAAAGCTTTCATTTACAGAACCTAGACACCTTATCCCTATGTCACAAATGTACAGCTTGGTCATCATATGGGTCACTTAACAATAAGACTAGGTGCTTCCTCCGAATCTGCTACCTTCTGCTGAGTCACTTTCCCCTAGTTGAGCTGCCTTGTCATTTCCAGGTAGGAGAGGATGTGTGTAGCCTTGCAGTGATTTTGGATACCAGGGTGGATTAGCACAAATTTAGGGCCTTCTCTCCTCTGGGAGGAGGAGGGAAGGAGGTGGGCCTCAGAGATGAGGAGAAAGGAGGATGGAATTGGGGGGTAAAATGATCACATATATAAACAAATAAATAAATCTAATGAACTTGAGTAATTAAGATAGTATTTCACATACCCATAACCTTTTTTTTAGAATGATATAAATTTACTGACTATTAATAAATTAATTAGACATTAGAAAAATAATTATATAAAGCAGAATTTTAGACTAGGTTAAGGATACTGATTGTTTATAAGAGAAAAATAATGTATCTTAACAAAAACATCCTCAAAGATGTCACATTTAGTTGAAGAGCAAGTCTAATAAATTGGGAACACCAAAGAATGAGTTTAAATTGAATTCCTATAAAACTTTTGTGTTTACAAGTATCCTTATCAAACACTAAGAGACCAAAAAGACAGAAAATGCTAAATAGTGTAATGGCTACTGAGATGAAAGTGCATGTTATTTGGTCATTCAGTGAGAACTCATATGTGACAGTTTTACTATAGGATGTCATCAAATCACATTTCCCTGGACTCCTCAGCTTCAAGCCACATGCCTGTTATACTCTCTGAGTATACCATCCAGTACCTGGAGAGGCCCAGCTCCAAGCAAGTTCACCCAAACTCCATGCACAGATACTTTCCAGAGACTATGGCCTGTGGCTTCAACTTAAAATTTTTGAATGGAGTGGACACCTTCTGATACCTGGCAAGGCAGCTCCAACCTCATGATTCCCTCCTCAGAGAACACAGTATCTGAGAACAGTATCACTGCAGTGTGACCTCATTAAACTTATACAAAGGAAACAAGTAGCAGGGCAGCAGACTTCCAGGATAATTCATGGCCAGAGAAGGGTCACTGGGCTCCTGAGGAGCCCACCTGTTACTGAGGATTTTACATCTGAGCAGAGCCTTCAGTAATTCCCTGGGAACCAGCTCCCAGGCCAACACCATCCCTGCAATCTGAAAAAGGCATATATAGAAACATGCAGCTTCTTTCCCAGAACTTTTACAGATACCCCCACCCCACAGAACTCCAGCATACAACAGGATCTGCCAGACAACACCATTGACAACCAGATGGCTAAAGGTCAGAACAAAAATCCAATCTATAAAAGCAGAGCCATATGGCATCTTCAGAACCTAGTTATCCTATTGCAAGCATCCCTATATGCCCTAACAGAACTGTAACTCAAGAAAATGCTATTAAAATTATGCTTTTTAAAATGATCTTTGAGGAAATGAAGAAAATGCTTACAGAAATACAAGAAGGTCTAGACAGTTTGAGACATTTAGAGAGGAAAGGAATAAATCACTGAAATAATTATAAGAAAATAAATACAGGTGAAGGAAATCAATAAAATTGTTCAAGATTTGAAGATAGAAATAAAAACAATAAAAAGCACAAATAGGGGAAAACCTGGAGAGGGAAAATTTAGATAAAAAAAATCAAGAAATACAGATGTAAGCATTGCCAACAGAAAACAAGAGATAAAGGAAGGATTCTCAGGTCTAGAACACACAATGGAAGAAATCCAGGTATCCATCAAAGAAAATGTTAAATCTGAAAAATTCCTGATACAGAACATCCAATAAATCAAGGCCATTATGAAAAGAGTAAACCAAAGAATTATAGGAATTGAAGAAATGGAAGATTCCCAGCTCCAAGGCTCAGAAAATATTTACGAGAAAATGATAAAAGAAATTTTTCCCAAATCTTAAAAATGTAATGCCTATCAGCGTACAAGAAGCATATAGAAAACCAAATATATTAGACCAGAAAAGAAAATCCTCCTAGCACATAATAATCAAAACACGAAATGTACAGAACAAAGACAAATATTAAAAGTTGCAGTGAAAAGGGCCAACTAATATATATTAGCAAACATATAGAATCACCCATGATTATTTAGCAAAAGCCATAAAATCCAGAAGAAGAACCTGGGCAGACTGCTTAAAAATCCTAAGAGACAACAGACACAAGTTAAGACTACCATACCAAGCAATATTTAAAACAAACAACATAGATAGAGAAAACAATATCTTCCAGGATAGAACCAAATTTAAACATTATCTATGATAAGCACCAGCAGAATAGAAGATACTAAAAGAAAAACTCCCAACCGAAGAGGTTAACTACACTCCCCAAAATCTCAAGATATAAATAGCTTCACTACAGCAAAAATAAAAGCAGACAAGCACACAAACACACTTCCAAAACCCAACACCAAAATCAAAGGTTCTAACAGTCACTGGTTATTACTCTCTCTCAATATCAACGGACTCAAGTATTCAATAAAATGATACAGAGTGACTGAGTGAATGCTTAAACAGGACCCATAATTCTGCTACATACAAGGAATACATCTCAGCCACAAAGATAGACATTACCTGAGTAAAAAAGGTTACAAGAAGGTTTTCTAAGCAAGTGGACATAAGAAGCAAGCTAGAGTAGACATTCAAATATCTAAAAAAACACACATCAATTCCCATACACTAATAGTGGGAAACTTCAACACTCCACTCTTAGCAGTGGACAGATCATCAAGGTAGAAATTAAATAGAGAAATAATGAAGCTAACAGAGGACATTAATTAAATTGATCTAACAGATATCCATGGAAATTTTCACCCAAACACAAGAGAATATACATTCTTCACAGCACCTCATCTTCTCCAAAATTGACCATATAATTGGTTACAAAGCAAGCCTAAACAGATACAAGAAAATTTAAATAAAATTCTGAATCTAATCAAGCCACCATGGACAAAATATGAACTTGAACAACAATAGAAATAACAAAAAGCCTACACATACATGGAAACTGAACAATGTTCTACTCAATCACAACTCTGTGAGGGACAAAATAAAGAAATAAATCAGACTTCTTAAAATTCAAAATGAAGACACAACATATCCAAACATCTCAGAAATGATGAAAGCTTTGATAAGAGGAAATTAATATCACTAGATGTCTTTATACAGAAATTGGAGACATCTCATAAAGCAACTGAATGGAATACCTGAAATATTTAGGAAAAAATAAACAGACACATCCAAGAGTAGACAGCTAGAAATAATCAAACTCAGGGCTAAAAAAAATAAATAAATTAGAAACAAAGTGAATAATTCACAGAATCAATGAAACCAAGAGCTGGTTCTTTGACAAAATCAACAAAATAGATAAATCCTTAGCCAAACCAAATAAAAGACAAAGGAAGAGCATTCAAATCAACAAAATTCAGAAAAGAAAGGGGAGACATTTGGACAGATACTAAGGAAATCCAAAGTTTTTTGTTTGTTTGTTTTTGTTTTTGTTTTTTGAGAAGGGTTTCTCTATGCATCCCTGGCTGTTCTGGACACACTTTGTAGAACAGGATGGCCTCGTACTCACAGTGATCCACCTGCCTCTGCCTCCCAAGTGCTGGGATTAAAGGCGCGCACCACCACACCCAGCTCCAAATAATTATTGTCTTACTTCAAAAGCCTATATGCCACAAAATTTTAAAATCTAAATTATATAGATAATTCTCTTGATAGAATCCACTTACCAAAATTGAATCAAAATCAGGTGAACAGTTTATTTTTTGTGTTTTGTTTTTTCGTTTTTTGAGACAAGGTTTCTCTGTGTAGCTTTGTCTATCCTAGACTCAGGCTGGCCTAAAACTTACAGCAATCCACATGCCTCTGCAGGATTAAACCTGGCTGGGTAAATAGTTTGAATAGTCCTATAACTCCTAAGGATATTGAAGCAGTCATCAAAAATTTCACTGCCAAAAATGGCCCAGGGACAGATGAGTTCAGTGCAGAATTCTGCCAGACCTTCAAAAAAGAGCTAATACAAATATTTTCCAAATATTCTGCAAAAGAGAAACAGAAGAGTTATTACAATATGATTCTATGAATCCATAGTCATCTTGATAGATGAATCATACAAGGACTAAATTCTGAAAGAGAATTTCAGAGATATTTTCCCTATGAGAATTAGTGCAATAATACTTAATAAAATACACACATATCAAATCAAAGAACACATCATAATATGATTCACCATAACCAAGTATGCTTCATCCCAGGCATGCAGGGATGGTTCAATATATGGAAATCCATCAATGTAATCCAACATATAAACAAACTGAAGTAAAAAGCAATTGGCAAAATACAACACCCTTTCATGTTAAAAGTCATGGAGAGATCAGGTATACAGGCTATATAACTAAACAACGTAAAAACAATATACAACAAGACTATAGTCAAGATCAAACTAACCAGGGAAAAATTAAATCCATTCCACTGACATCTGGGACAGGAAAGGATAATCCTTCTCTCCATATCTTTTCCATATGGTACTTGAAGTCTTAGCTAGAGTAAGAAGACAACTAAAGGAGATCAAGGGGATAGAAATTTGAAAGTAAAAAGTAAAATTATCACTATTCACCTATGATATTATACTATACATGAGTGACACCAAAATCTGTACCAAAGATCTCCTACAGCTGAAAATACCTTCAACAATGTGCATCGGTATATAAAATCAATAAAAATTAATAATCCTGTTTCCAAATGACAAAAAAGGCTGATAAAAAAATTGACACAAAGAGTATTATTTCCCTAATTTCTTTATCAGAATGTCCTTCATAATATCAAAACAAAAACCAACTAAACAAATAAACAAAAATAAAAAATAACCCATAAAATCCTGGTGTAACTTTAAGCAAACAAGTCAAAGACTTATAGAAAATGAACAACAGAACCAAAAACCAAAAACCTTCAAGTCTCTGAAGAAAGAAATTGCAGAAGATATCAGGAGATGGAAAGATCTACCATTCTTATAGGTCAGTAAGATTGAACTAGTAAAAATGACTATCTCGCCAATTTCAATAAAGATAGTCAGTGAAATTCCTATTGAAATGCAACACAATTCTATACAGACATTGAAGAGCAATTCTCAACTTCATATGGAAAACTAAAAACTTCAAGAAAATCTTGTACAATAAAAGATCTTCTGGAGATATTCCTGTCCCTTATCTGAAACTGGACTATAGAGGAACAGTAGTAAAAATAAAATACATGGTCCTGGCAAAGAAACAGACTGGTGGATCAATGGAATCATATTGAAGATCCAGAAATAAATATGCCTATAGACACTTGATCTCAGACAAAAACAAAAACAAAAACAAAAAAGCATAAAATGGAAAAAAAACAGCGTCTTCAACAAATGATTCTGGTATAAATGGAGGTCTATATGTAGAAAAATGCAAGTACATCCATATCTATCACCCTATACAAAACTAAATTCCAAGAGGATTAAAGCCCTGACATAAAACTAGACAAACTAAATCTGTTTTTGTTTTTAAAGCATGGAAGAGCCTTGAACTCATTTGCAAAGGAAACAACTTCCTGAACAGATTACCAATGGCTCAGGCTCTTAGATAAAAAATTAATAATGGGACTTTATCGATTTAAAGCTTTGTAAGGCAAAGGAGACTACCAATAGAAGCAAACAACAGCTTCTCCATGACTTTCCGTAGACTGGGATAAGATCTTCACCAAAACTACATCCAACAGAGGACTTACATCCAAAATATATAAAGAACTATACTTAAACCCCAACAAACAAAATAATACAATTAAAAATGAAGTACAGAACTAAACATAGAATTCTCAAAAGAAGAATACAAATAGCTGAGAACCACGTAAAGAAATGCTCAATGTCCCTAGTTATCAGAGAATGCAAATCAAAATATAAATCGTGTACCTGTGAGAATGTCTAATATCAAAAACACAAGTGAATGCACATGCTGGCAAGCATTTGGAGAAAAGGGAGCAGATCTCTATTGCCTGTAGGTGTGCAACCGCTTTGGAAATCAGTATGGTATTTTCTCAGTGATTTGGGAGTATTGCTCCCTAAAGATATAGCTCTACCACTCCTGGGCATATACCCAAAAAATAATTCACCATATAAAAAGGTTATTTGCTGAACTATGTTCAAAGTAAATTTATTCATAATAACTAGAATCTGAAAATATCTTAGATGTTCCTCAATTAACAAATAGATAAAGAAATTTTAGTACATTTACATAATGGAATAGTAATCAGCTATTAAAAACAAAGGAATCTTGAAACTTACAGGCAAATTTCACTGGACACTACTAGAAAAGATTATCCTAAGTAAAGGAATCCAGACCTAGAAAGACACATATGGTCTATAAATGCTTATAAGTTCATAATACCCATGTAATACAGGCTAACCACACTATAATCTATAGGCCTAAAAATGTTGAATACAAAAAGGACACTAGGCAGGATGATTAGTTCTCATTTAGAAGTGCATACTGAGTACACACTACAAGTGCTTGAAGAGAGGAAACTAGAAGGGAGTCTACTGTAGAGGTCTTCTGAAAGACACCACCAAGCAGAAGATTGAAGCTGATGCTGAGAATACCAGAAAAACTTTGGTGCCAAGTTCACAGAGATTTTTGGAAGAGTTGGGGATAGAAAGACCCAGATGGGACAGGAGCTCGACAAGAACAACAGAGCCAGCAAATCTGGCCCCAGAGGGATGTACAGAGACTGATGCACCAACAAAGGGTCATGCATGTATAGGATCTAGAAGCCCAGCTCAGATGTAGTCCATGGGGAGCATAGTCTCCATTTGAACCCCATAATTTGGGGAGTAGTTTTATAATATGACTAAGGCAGTAGGATATAAGGCAATAAGGTACTAGTCGGCAGATATTATGTTGGAAAGGAGTTTACCAAATGAGCATGTGAATAGTAGGAAAGGAGAAAGAGGTACCCCAGAGAGAGGCAGAGACAAAGACAGGAAGAAAGTGGAGAGAGAGAGAGAGAGAGAGAGAGAGAGAGAGAGAGAGAGAGAGAGAGAAACCATGTGGAAAGTTTTTCTTTTTATATGGCCCTGGGCAGGGCCAAGCTCCTGTGCAAGTCAAGGAAACATATCACAGGTAGGCAGACTAAAGAACTGTAACATTCCTACCTTTTCCTATAATTGAAAATTGAGGAAAGTTGGATTGTTTTAATATAAAGTAAGTTAAAATGTATAAATGTAGGTTCATTGGAAGCAGCTTTTGGCTGCCATGTAAGGGGAAAATAGGGAAAGAAAAAGCAATATTTAAAAACTGTACAGATTATATATTTAAGGGGAAGGAAAAGTTCTGCCCTGAAAGTTGAAGGTAGAGGGCAGGCTATGTCAACCAAATCCTGCAGCAGATAGGGACCAAGGAGTGCTGGGAGAACCTGGAACTGTTTGTCACAGGCCTAGAGCACACCGTTTCAGCATTTTGCAAATGGATAAGAGGCCAAGAAATCATATTAACTACTTTCTTCTGAAAGTAGGGCAGCTATAGGGGGTTTAAAAGGCTGAGAAAGAAATTTTGGGAGGCAAAACCCTTTATGTTAATTTTTCGCAGCTCCTTTGTCATTTATATACAGGACTATTAATTTGCAATAGGCTGTTGCATTTTATGTCTAGTGTCTGGGAACATCTACATCTTGGAAAGGCAATGCAGGTCCAGTAACAGGAACAATGCAGGTCCAGCTGACATGATTTCTGAGATTGGAGATTGGATGTTAATACTTGGTGATAGCAGTTTTGATGATGTCTCAGATGTAGGAAGTCTGGCAGGATATTGGAATATATATGTGGGCATAAGACAAAGTTAGAAGGTTATGGAGAAAATTCCCTTTAGATGTACATTTGAAGATCTTGGGTGGGAAAGAGAAAAGGCTTGAGACAATGATGACAATTCATGAAAAATTTGGGACAGCAATGATATCACAGGTAGGTGGACTGAAGCACTCTAACAGTAGGGCTGCCTCTGACATGGACTCTTTTCCCATTCTTGATCACTTTCCTATGGTGGGTGACTTTGCCAGTTCACAGAAGAAGAAGAAGGATGCAGTCCAGATGAGACTTGATAGGCTGAGGTCAGAGGGGGCCGAGGAGATCTCCCTTTTCTAAAGATTATGAGAAGTTAGAGAAGAGATGATTTAAGGTGGATGGGACTTGGGACTTGGAGGAGATTATGGAAGAGAATGAAAAGTGAATAAATTAAAAACACAGCAACAACAACAACAAAATCTAGTTGCAATAAATATAGCACTTCAACATTTGGGAAATACTAAGTGACCCTGACAAATATTATTTAGAAAAAAGATATGTGTTATACTGAACACATTAAGACCCAGTTTAGAAAGCCAAAGAGTGTTTTAGTTAAAGTGAAAAAAAGAGCCATTCTGGTAAGAAGAAATGTTCACTCCTTTTCAGTCCTCCATTTTAATCTCTCCAGTCTCACCTGAAGGTGTCATAGCCTACTTCCAGGTACTTCTCCTTATGTGCTACCTCCAGTCCTTCCTTGGAGATTTCTCTAAACCTTGGTGTAGGTGCCAATTTTTCACTTTCCCATGGACCATTCCTTCTTATAAGTATCCATTCTCTTGTTTTAGTCCATGATAATTAGAAACATTCTATTCTGGATTACCAATGGCCACACTAAACTTTAAATATCAGTAGCCTTGATTTTCCCATCAAAAACAAAGGCTGAGTAAATGGTCCAAAACATAATTTGTTTACCTGTTCTTTACATAAAATATGTGATGCTTGAAAGATATAGTAGATCTAATAGTAAAGACAAATACATATACTCAAATCAAATCAGACAAGGAACCAAGCAGATTCTGCTATCCAAATATCTGACAAAATAGACCTCATACTCAAATAAAGTAAAAGAGATATAGGATGATGTAGATCTAAAAAATGAAGGGAATGGTTAACCAAATAGATATTATCATTGTTAAATGGGTACTGAGTACAATTAGAAAGTTATCCTCCCTACATAAAGAACAACAGGAAACTACAGAATGCAAATATCAAGAGAAATGGTCCCCAGAGAAGGACACAGCAATTTGTTATCCAATATCTAATAGCCCTAAAAACAAAGGTACAAGTAACATTATTCAGACTGATCAGATTATTCTTAAGAATGTATATATAGTATAACAGTATAACAGAAACTGATGGAGATTAAAAAACCAACTGATGAGTGATGAGAAATAAATAAAGTAAAAAAATTATATGTAATGTGTGTGTTTAACAATAAATAATAAAAGAATTGGCCAAGAAATTGAAAAAGAGTAATAAGAAACATACTGGGGGAGAAGAACAAAATGACAGAGGGGGGGGGGATCCAAGATGGCGGCGAGCAGTATGGACCGTGTTTGGAAGCTCCAGTGAACAGTTCGGGGAATTGCACAAATTTCTGAGCCAGGAACACCAGGATCCCGACACCACGGCAGCAGGAGTGCTCCACGGTTCGGAAGGACCAGGGTGCGGAGGACCTGCGTGCCCCTACACACGGGAGGAGTGCGGATTTTCTCGGATCAGAGCAGCGGCGGCACGGGCGGCGTCAGCAACACCAGCAGCAGCGACTGAGGTTTGCAGCTCAGAGCCATCCAGTGGAGGCGGTTAGTGTGGTGGCTGGTGGGAGTTGCTGCGGGAGAGGGGACACTGGACAGGATTTGGGTCGCGTGGTGCTTTGTGACCCAAGCTGGACACAGCGGACAGTTCAGCCCCAGAGTCCCGGGTACAGCTCAGGGCACAGTGCTGTGGAGACACTGACTGAGCACAGCGGGCAATTCTGCCCAAGGTAACAGCTTAGTGGGGCCACGGCACCCCTGCTGTGACGCAGGCTGGGCGGAGCGCTCAGTTCCACCCTAGGCCCTTCTCAGCGCAGCCGCAGTTCACCTGCTGTGACGCAGGCTGGGCGGAGTGCTCAGGTCCACTGAAGGCACCACCTCAGCGCAGCCGCAGTTCACCCACTGTGACGCAGGCTGGGGGGAGCGCTCAGTTCTACCATAGGCAGCTTCTCAGTGCAGCCGCAGTTCCCCTGCTGTGACGCAGGCTGGGCGGAGCGCTCAGTCCCACCGGAGGCGCTAGCGTACATCAACAAGTGTTCTACTCAAGACATTAGCTCTCCTCAGAGGGCAGTTTTAGGGCGCTGATGCAGGCTGAGGTCAGCACGCAGATTCAGCCCAGAGGCCCTTGCTGGACTTGCCAAGCGGTTTAGGACCAGAGATTCTTCCTGAGCTGTGCACACAGGCTCGGCGGCCCCAAGACTCTGGCTGGACTATGCACGCAGTATAGGCCTGGAGGCCCGGGCTGAATTCAGTGTGCAGTGTGGGTCCATAGTCCATGGCTGAGCTCGGTGCACAATTCTGCCAGAGAGACTCGGGTGGAGCTCGGTGTGCAGCTTAGGGCCACAGTCCCTAACTGTGCTTGGCAGACAGATTGGGCCCAGAGTCTCAAGTAGAGCCTTGACACAGTCCCGGCTCTAAGACTAAGGTTGGACACAGTGTGCAATTTGAATCCAGAATTCCTGGCTGAGCTGCGCGTATTTTTCGGGCATGAGTCAATAACTGACCACAGCAAGCAGTTTGGCCAAACACCCCTAGCTGAGCTTGGTGCGCAGTCCTAGCCTGAAAATTCTGGCTGGACCCTGTGTGCATTTTGAGCCCAGAATTCCTAGCTAAGCTCAGCAGACGGTTCAGGCCCTGAGATACTAGCTGAGCTCAGACGGTGGTTTGGGACAAGTGTCCCTGGCTGGACTTGGCAGGGAACCTAGAAGGCTGTGGATACCTTGGCCTGACCCAACACTCATCCAGAGACCCAGAACGATTACAGGACCCACAGCACAGGAGAGCTGAGGATCACTGGCTGTGAGAGCCCAAAACGCCAGGGCTAACCTCCTGCCATCCACAACAGTGAAACATAAGAGCTTCCAACCTACGGAAACCATGAGAAAATAAGTGAATCTATCATCAGACTCCCTCCATCCAACTCGGGAATCTACCCAACAAAAACAAAGCCGGCAAGATGTCTAAAGGACAGCGTAAAAGCATATGCAAAAAACCCCAAAACAACATGGCGTCTCCAGTTTCCAGCTATCCCAAAGAAAACAACCCAGAGAGCTCAAATACAACGGAAATACAAGAAAATGACCTCAAATCCTTAATAAGGAACATATTAATGGAGGAAACAAATAAAATTCGTAATCAATACAGGAAGACGCAGCCAACCAGGTGAGAGACATAAAAGAAGCACATTGAGTGGAACGGGAAAAATTTAAGGAAAATGCAAATAACCAGATGGAAGAAATAAATAAAACGGTTCAAGCTCTGATGATCTATAAAGAGGCAATGGAAGAAACTCAGGAATATACAAAAAATGAGGTGAAAGAAATAAAAAAATCACTTCAAGATCTGAAGACGAAAATGGATTCAATGATATACACACAGACAGAAGAAAAACGAGAATGTGAGACCTCAGAGAAGAAGGCAAGCAACACAGAGGTGAGCTTTTCTAACAGAATCCAAGAGACGGAAGAACGAATCTCAGGTCTAGAAGATACAATCACAGATCTTGAAGCAACCATTAAACAAACTTAACAAACTTAACAAAACAGCTGGAAGCCCTAGAAAAAAAAGAAGCAGAAACACCCAAAAGGAGTAGACATCTGGAAATAATCAAACTCAGGGCTGAAATTAACAAATTAGAAACTAAGAAAATAGTCCAAAGAATCAACAAAACCAAGAGCTGGTTCTTTGAGAAAATCAATAAGATAGACAGACCGTTAGCCAAACTAACTAAAAGGCAGAGAGACAGTATTGAAATCAACAAAATCAGAAATGAAAAGGGAGACATAACAACAGACACTGAAGAAATACAAAGAATCATAAGATCCTAATTTGAAGGCATATATGCCACAGAATTTGAAAATCTAAGGGAAATGGATGACTTTCTTGATCAATTTCACTTGCCTAAGTTGAGTGAAGAACAGATAAACAAGATACATAGTCCCATTTCCCCTACAGAAATAAAAGCAATCATTGATAGTCTCCCAACCAAAAAAAGCCCAGGGCCAGATGGTTTCAGTGTAGAATTCTACCAGACCTTCAAAGGCGAGCTAATACCGATACTCTTCAAGCTACTCCAAA
The DNA here is from genome assembly GCA_907169655.1 of Acomys percivali. Taxonomy (NCBI): domain Eukaryota; kingdom Metazoa; phylum Chordata; class Mammalia; order Rodentia; family Muridae; genus Acomys; species Acomys percivali. The sequence continues at coordinate 68,775,467 of OU015747.1, forward strand.
ACATAGAATTGGATGGAACATTACCAAATTCATTCTATGAGGCCATAATCACATTGATACCTAAGCCTCACAAAGATTCAACAAAGAAAGAGAATTTCAGACCAATTTCTCTTATGAACATCGATGCAAAAATACTAAATAAAATTCTTGCAAAACGAATACAAGAACACATAAAGGATATCATTCATCATGACCAAGTAGGCTTCATTCCAGGCATGCAGGGATGGTTTAATATACAGAAATCCATCAATGTAATCCATCATATAAACAAACTGAAAATAAAAAAAACACATGATCATCTCTTTAGATGCAGAGAAAGCATTTGATAAAATCAAACACCCATTCATGTTTAAAGTTTTAGAGAGATTGGGGATACAAGGCACTTTCCTCAACATAATAAAGGCTATCTACAGCAAGCCAATAGCCAAATTTAAAGTAAATGGTGAGATACTCTAGGAAATTCCTCTAAAATCGGGAACAAGGCAAGGCTGCCCACTCTCTCCATATCTCTTCCATATAGTACTCGAAGTTCTAGCCAGAACAATAAGACAACAAAAGGAGATCAAGGGTATCCAAATGGGAAAGGAGGAAGTCAAACTATCCCTATTTGCAGATGATACGATAGTGTGCATAAGTGACCCTCAAAATTCCACCAGAGAACTCCTACAGCTGATAAATACTTTCAGCAATTTGGCTGGATACAAAATTAACTCCAAAAAGTCTGTAGCCTTCCTATACACAAATGACAAGCTTGCCGAGGAAGAAATTAGGAAATCCACACCCTTCACATTAGCCACAAGCAATATAAAATATCTAGTAGTTACTTTAACTAAGAAAGTGAAGGACTTGTTTGAAAAAATTTCAAAACTCTGAAGAAGGAGATTGAAGATGACATAAGAAAATGGAAGGATCTTCCTTGCTCATGGATAGGGAGAATTAACATAGTAAAAATGGCCATCCTACCAAAAGCAATCTACAGAATCAATGCAATCCCTATCAAAATACCTACACAATTTTTAAAGACATTGAAAGTTCAATTCTGAACTTCATATGGAAAAACAAAAAATCCAGAATAGCAAAAACGATCTTGTAGAATAAAAGGTGCTGTGGAGGAATCTCCATACCTGATTTCAAATTGTACTATAAAGCAATTGTAATTAAAACAGCATGGTACTGGCACAGCAACAGGCTGGTTGATCAGTGGAATCGAATTGAAGACCCAGATATGAATCCACACACATATGGTCACTTGATTTTTGATAAAGAAACCAAATCCATTCAATGGAAAAAGGATAGCATCTTCAACAAATGGTGCTGGTCTAACTGCATGTCTATGTGTAAAAAATGCAACTGGACCCATATTTGTCATCTTGCACAAAACTCAAATCCAAGTGGATTAAAGGCCTCAATATAAAACCAGAGACACTAAGTCAGTTAGAAGAAAAAGTGGGGAAGAGCCTGGAACATATTGGCACAGGAGACAACTTCCTGAACAGAACAGCAACAGCCCAGGCCTAAATGTCAACAATTAATAAATGGGACCTCATGAGGCTGAGAAGCTTCTGTAAGGCTAGAGACACTGTCAAGAGAACAAAGCGACAGCCTACAGACTGGGAAAAGATCTTCACCAACCCTACATCTGACAAAGGTCTAATATCCAAAATATATAAAGAACTCAAGAAATTAAACACCACTAAACCAAATAACCCAATTGAGAAATGTTGCTTGGAACTAAACAGAAAATTCTCAACAGAAGAATATCAAATGGCTAAGAAACACTTAAAGAAATGCTCAACCTCTTTAGTCATTAGGGAAATGCAAATCAAAACAACTCTGAGATTCCATCTTACACCCATCAGAATGGCTAAGATCAAAAACTCAAGCGACACCACATGCTGGAGAAGATGTGAGGAGAGAGGAACACTCCTTCATTGCTGGTGGGAATGCAAACTAGTACAACCACTTTGGAAATCTATCTGGTGCTATCTCAGAAAACTGGGAATAGGGCTTTCTCAAGACCCAGCTATTCCACTCCTTGGAATATACCCAGAAGATGCACCAGCACACAGTAAGAAAATTTGCTCAACCATGTTCATAGCAGCCTTATTCATAATAGCCAGATCATTTTAGGTCAAAGTGATTGAGCTAGAAATGATCATAATGAGTGAGTTAACCCAGAAGCAGAAAGATTCAAATGGTATATACTCACTTATATCTGCATACTAGGACAAGGGGTATGTTCCACGAAAGCCTTCACTTACCAGGAAACTGGGACAGAGGGGAGGACATCCTATTGGGACTCTAGATGAGAGAACAATGGGAGAATAGCAATGTAGAAGGATCCAGTGGGTCCTTGAAACCTACAAGTAGAACATTATGATAGGAAGATTTGGGTCAAGGTGTCCCGCTCAAACTAAGGCCCTAGCCAAGGACAATACAGGCGGTAAATAATGGAGAGAGATCTTTTCAAATAAAAGCATTGAAATCACTCATTGCTCAAGACAATCAGCCATTTCCCTAAGATTTTCAAATGTTGTGGCATATATGCCTTCGAAGTAGGATCTTATGATTTTTTGTATTTCTTCAGTGTCTGTTGTTATGTTTTCCTTTTCATTTCGGATTTTGTTGATTTGAATACTGTCTCTCTGCCTTTTAGTTAATTTGGCTAACGGTTTGTCTTTCTTGTATGACTCTAGGTGAGAGAAACATGAGAGAATGGCAAAATAGAAGGATCCAGAGGGTCCTAGAAACCTACAAGTAGAATATTATGATAGGCAGATTTGGGCCCAGGGGTCCCGTTCAAACTAAGGCACCAGCCAAGGACAATACAGGCAGTAAACTTTAAACCCGTACCCAGATCTAGCCAATGGGCAGAACATTCTCCACAGTTCAGTGGAGAGTGGGGTATGGCTTTCACATATACTCTGGTGCCTCATATTTGACCATGTCCCCTGGAGGGGGAGACCTGGTGACACTCAGAGAAAGGATAGCAGGTTACCAAGAAGAGACTTGATACCCTATGAGCATATACAGGGGGAGGAAATCTTCCTCAGTAATTGTCACAGGGAAGAGGAATAATGGGAAAAGGGGAGGGAGGGAAGATGAGAGTATACAAGGGATGGGATAACCATTGAGATGTAACAAAAATAAATTAATAAATTAAAAAAATTTAAAAATTAAAAAAAGGCCATAAGTATGGCATATTCGTGACAGGAAATTATGTCATACCAGAAGGAAAAAACCTTGTCACCAGTGAGGTGGGGCTAGTTATACCAAATAAAAGTGGTTGAATCCACTTTGTCATGCATGAGTATGAAACAATTTTCTTCTCTCCTTCCCACATCCTTAAGAAGGATATGAGAAAGTAGATAGTGTCACATCACCAGCATCAAATGTGACAATTCACAGAGAAAAAAATTGGTAACTTAGGAGTTTAAGTCTATGACTGAAGAACATTATGATGGGCAGATTTGTGCCAAGGGGTCCTGCTCAAACTATGGCACCAGCCAAGGATGATACGGGGAATAAACTTCAAACTCCTACACAGATGGAGCCAATGGACAGAACAGTCTCCACAGTTGAGTATAGAGTGGGGTCTGACTTTCACAGTAACTCTGGTGCCCTATATTTGACCACATCCCCTGGATGGGGAGACCTGGTGGCACTCAGAGGAAAGATAGCAGGCTACTAAGAAGAGACTTGATACCTTATGAGCATATACAGGGGGAGGATTTCCTCCTCAATCATGGTCATAGGGGAGGGGAGGAAGGTGAAATTGGGTGGAAGGGAGGAATGGGAGGACACAAGCGAGGGGATAATCATTTAGATGTAGTATGAATAAATTAATAAAATAAAAAACAAAAGAGAATGCACATAACCAAATTGTGCTTCAGAAATCAAACAAAGAAAAGAAAGAAAAAAAGAAAGAAAGAAAGAAAGAAAGAAAGAAAGAAAGAAAAGACATCACTTATTGCATCTTATAACAATGCAATAGACCTTAAAATTGACTACAAACTAGCAAATGGACAGACTCATGGAGATTAAAGCAGAAATGAATAGTTATGAATAACTGAAAAATAAAAAGGTTTAAAAAACTCCCTGGAAGTAAATTGACATCAAAATACAATAACACAAGTCTCTAGTGTGCATTGAAAACTAACAAAAGGAAATTTATAGCTCAACATAAACAAAATTCAGAAAGAACACAATAAAGAGCTTGATTACAATTTTTAAAAATGGAAAAAGAAGAACAAACCAAATGTCAAGCCAATGATAGAAATAAAGAACACAGTCCACAGAATTAATTGTTGGTTCTTTGAGAAGATTACAGAAGAAGAAGAAGAAGAAGAAGAAGAAGAAGAAGAAGAAGAAGAAGAAAAAGAAGAAGAAGAAGAATTAGAAGAAGAATTAGAAGAAGAAGAATTAGAAGAAGAAGAAGGTAAGGCAGAAGAACAAGAAGAAGAACAAGAAAAAGAAGATAGATAGATCTTTACTTAGAAAACTAGCTGAATGAGTGAATGAAAGAAAGAAAGAAAAAAGAAAAAGGGTTCAAGTGAGCACTTAGAAATGTATAGAGACACATTAGGACAAATGCCTAAGTATATCAGGATATCAAAAGGGACTATTTTAAAACTTTAACTCCAAGCCAGTGTGGTGGAGCATACTTATAATCCCAGCACCCTGCAAGGCAGATGCAGGTGAATCTCTGTGAGTTTGTGACCACGCTTGTCTAAAAATTGAATCAGGACATCAAGCGCTACATGCAGATACTCTATCTTATAAGAAAAAAGATGAACAACTAAAAATAAAGAAAATAACAAATTCAAAATTCCCTAATTCCATTTAATTGCAAAATCTAAAATATATGGGTGAATACCTAGATTCAGACAAACCAAAATTATCAAATGAACCACCAAAAAGGAAGTATAAAACCTAAAGAGATCTCTAACAAATGAGATAGAAATGCTAATATAAAGCGTTCCTGGTACAAACAGACCCAGATACAGATTCACAGCAGAGATATACCAGAATTTCAGTGCAGATTTATAATCTGTTCTTTTTCAACTATTCAGAAATAGAAATAGAAGAACTTCATTCTAGGAAGCCACTATCACTATGATACAAAAATGAGATAAGACACAAGAAAATTGAAAAGTATAGCAAAAATCTCAAATTATGGTGAAAAATATTCTACAAATTGCTTGCAAACTGAGTACTGATACACATAAAAAAGAGTATTCACCATGAGGAAGTGGTATTTATGTGTAAAGAAAGGATCATTCAACATATTTCACTTAACATAGAATGAAGAAATGACAAATATCAAATGAACAGATGCAGAAAATCCTTTGACAAAATCCATCATGTTTTCTTGATAAATGTCCTAAAAGGTATAGGGGTAGAGGGAAGGTATTTCACCATAAAAATTTAGATATTTCAAACCCACAGCCTTGTTTATCCTGAAGTAAGAAAAAGTTGTTAAAGTCAGTAATGAGACAAGAAAAATAAAGGGGGAGGAAGTCCCCCTCAGGCACAGTCATAGGGGAGGGGAGTAAGGGGAAAATGGGAGGTAGGGAAGAATGGGAGGATACAAGGGATGGGATAACCATTGAGATGTAACAAGAATAAATTAATAATAATAAAAAATTAAAAAAAGAAAAAAGAAAAATAAGTGATTATAAGTAGTGAAAGAAAAATTCTAACTATTCTTATTTGCACATGGCATGATAGTATACATTAGAAATCCACAAAATCCTACCAGAAAATAGTTACATTGAATTTAAAAATTCAGTAATGTGACAGGATACAAAATCAACATTCCCAAATCAGGAGCTTTTCTTAACACTAACAGCAAAGACAAAGAGAAGATTGTGGACCTAATCTTATTCATCTTATCCTCAAAGAAAGTCAAATACCTACAAATTGACCCAACAAAGAAATCAAGGGTTTTGCATTGAAAAATTTAAAACTCAGAAGAGATAGTCTGCAACACTCGACATCCTATGATAATTGATTTGTAAACTTAATATTGTGAAGATGCCTAGTTCACCAGAATCTATTTATGGAGTTAATCAATACCCCTATTTTATTCTCTATAGTAAAAAACAGAAGAAAACAAAAGCAAAACCAAAATCTCTCCTAAAATGTATATAGAACCACAAAAGACACCATGTAGTCAAAGTGTCTGGGGGTTGGGAGAGCGTATAAACATGACTACACGTGACTTAAGTCATTTATTATTTAACAAAGATGCCAAAAACATATAACTTTTAGGATGTCTGAAAGAGTCGAAGGGACTCACATTTTTAACTATCTACAGAATAAACCTGTAACAGATGTAATTGTGATACAAAGACTGTAATAGCCAGAGGACAAGGTGGTTTACTGTGAGACCCTTGTCTCCTGGGAATGTCAGAAGCTACATTATTACTCTCACCACAATGACTGCCTACCATAAGCTGAATAAGTGCAGTATCAGCACACATGTAAAATTGGAAAAGGAAAGGATCATGAGACCTCAATCTTAACTTGAGCACTACATGCAACTAAGGAATGCCGATAGCAGAGAAATAATCTCATCCAGTAAATTGCAACAATTGATATATAACACCTAATGTTCATCCACAAAAACATATATACAAGTAACTTTATACAGACTAAGAGAGTTATATTTAGTAATATATGTGCATATACATGTGTGTGTGTGTGTGTGTGTGTGTGTGTGTGTGTAACAATCAATGTAAAAAGATTCTACAAATTGAATGAGAGGAAGGAGCTATATATACATGGAGGTAGAAAATACAAGGAGGAAATATTCTAATTTTGAAATTAAAAATAAAATACATGAAAACTAAAAGCACACACTCATAAGAAAAAGATGCCTTTAGTGACACTTAATAGCAAGAATCAGTTCTAGAAAGGTGTCATTAAACAATAAAACAGGTTAACTCCTGGCTACACCCAGCCTACATCAAGAGGATGATGAGCATCAAAGAACCTCCTTATGGAGATGGATTTGAATGTGGCAAACAAGCCACTGGAAAAAAATGGCCTTGTTTCTACTACAGGCAGAATTCTGCATAAAACAGGATAAGCTTAGTTGCAGGCCGACTCATAAGCCATCCTCTGTCAAGACAGAGTAAGCAAGCCCTCAATAGTCATATCTGCCAGGTATTTTGGCCAAAAGACTGAAGATGATGCTATAACATTATAGAGAGTTTGGGGTGCCTGTTCATGTAGCAAACTGAGTCTTTCATCTTCTCATTTGGAAAGCAACTAACCTGCATTCATGGTAGACTCACATAATCATTTTTATTCCTTCTCAAGTATATGATGGAATTGAAGACCAGAAAGCTTAGTTTTACAATTAAGCTTGGTTGTTTAAGAATTAAGATGTTTTTAGGTCTAGATAGATGTTTTAGGTTGATAATGAAAAGATATGATAGATATTGATTTACATTCAGAATTTTAGACTCACAAAGATAGGAAAGATGTTTTCTTCAAGGCTGCCATATACAAATAGCCAAAGCACTAAGAATGTAACATCTATATAATTCTTGATTGCTTCGTGGTTCTTCTTGCTGTGGGTAATTTATTGTTTGAAAGTATAATAATATAAATGTGTATATAAATATAAAAATATTTGATTTTTTAAAAAATTTTGTTAGACTTACATTCAACAGACATAAACATAAGTAGGATAGGACAAGATACACTAAGTCTCACAATTAGTTAATATAATCAAAAGACAATGTGACAGGTACACATGAGGTTACTGGTTAGCAAAATATGATTTATATATTATTATACAAATTGTATGGTCAAGTAGAAGGATTATACATTAAAACATTAATTAAAATTATATTAAATACATAAACAAATAGTGAATTTTTTATTATCAATTATTAAATATTGCATTAATTATATGAGTTCTACTTTTATAAATCTAGAAAGTCATGAGTTAGTTTACATATGGCTTCTGGGAAATGAGCATTAGATTGTTTCTATGATATCATCATAGCTACTATATTATTGGATGATAAAGTTTTCAGCTCTGATATAACTACAAAGAGCCACCAATATAAATGTATTTCATTAATTATGTAATTATCTTCTTAATATCAATGACTAGAGGCAATATATATAGCTTTAAAATCCACTCATTGAGATACCTGAGATAAGAAAATAACATGATTGGTTTTATTATTGTTGTTATTTTATGTTTTTTACATATTCATTTATGTTATTACATTTATATACATATGCATTTATATTATGCTACCTACAGCAAGAAGAACCATGAAATAATCTGGAAGTATATAAATATTACATTCATGGTGTTTTGGCTATTTGTATTTGACAGCCTTGAAGAAAACATCTTTCTTGACTTAGTGCATCTACAATTCCGACTATAAATCAATATCTCTCATTTCTCACCATTATCAAGTTACAACATCTATCTAGACCTAAAAACATCTTAATCCTTAAATAACTAAGCTTAATTGTAAAACTAAACTGAATAGCTTTTTAAATTCTAATTTACTAAAATCAGATTTTGTTTAAAAGTTGCTAGGAAATTTTTATAGAAATTAAAATTTGTCTAAACACTCAAAAATTCTAGTCATACAATATATTCATATCCAAGACAAGAAAAGCATCTCAAAAACCATAAGTGACAATAAGTCTTAACTTTGTACACAATTTCTACAGTTGGCAGTTTGGTTTTTCCTCATTTCATCTTATAATTCCATGTAGAAATTAATAATCTCATTTAAGCTAATTCACTATCATTCTGTAGGAACTGAAGGCCACAGAGTCTTCACAGTTTTGTTCGATGGCCATTTTATGGTTGTTCACTCTTATTAAATATAAATTATCTTTTGATTTTTTAATCTTCATATAGTATAAATATGTACTTTAATAAGTAAAGAACAATTTCTTGTTATTCTATTTGTGTATAATAATCATTGAAGCCAAATATAATCTATATGTTTAATTTTTTTCAATGGTCCAATGTACGCACAAAAAATTGAAATATTAAAGATAATTTCAATGGGTATTTACTGCATGTACTCACAAGTTGAACACTTTTTCTTCATATTTTTCTTTTTTTCTTCATCAATTACATTTATTATTTTAAGATTCTTGTCAGTTTTACACTTCAATTATTTCTTAAATAATTTCCTTGAATTGAATTTATTGTTTGTAAGTTAGTTTAATATCTCATTTTCATTTTGAGAATTGCCAAATTATTCCTCTCTACCTCTTCTTGTTTTCTCAAAATATTGTGACTGTACTTATATTCGGACATACAAATCTAATCTACCATTATTCTAAGTAAAACACATTGAGCTGGGAGAAAAAGTAACATTAAAGTCTTAAAAGAGCTGACCAGGGCACCTGGTCCTCTTTTAATAAGACAAAAGTCTGTATCTTATTCTGTAGATGATTTGGAGATTTAAATCTTACTGATACTTAGAAGAGTTCACTAAAGTTTGAGAATGAACTTTATCTTTGAATCCTCTTTAGTCTTGGAATGATGGCAAGGTTTTGTATATGTTTGTGTTGACATTGAAGCTTGTACTGTAGCAATTATATTTTTATATTGTTTACTGTTACAAACCTGTTTTTTACTCTCTAATTTCCTCAGTGATATAATATGAATAATAATCTTAGAGATTCTGATACTTTATGCAATATCACAAATATTTATTTTGTCCAAAAGTTCTCTGAGACTTTGTCTGTATTTGAAAATTATTACAATGTCAAAAACATCTTAAAATTGCTCATCAGATAACTGCATCCAGTATTAAGATCATACATTTATTTCTCCTCAGACTAGATAGTATCAGTAATGAATGATGAGGGAAGTGTATTTGTAAGAGTTCTTAATAGCATCATATGACACAGGAGTATCAAAGGCAGTCATATATGGTATATTTCTATGAATAAAATACTGTGTTTTAGCTGAAGTAATCTGAACATTTAGATTTATTGTAGTTTAAATTGGCAAGACATCTGGGACATTTAATTCTACTTGCATATTCATCTACCAAATTCAAATATGAAAAGCAAATTTCCTCTCTCTATATATAATTCAGTATCTACAATGTCTCATTCATGAATGTCCAAGAAGACAAATTGTTCTCATCTATCAAATATGATTTTGGCAAGGAACTGGAAGTTAAATCCGAACGGGTGCCAAAGTTTGGATTTCATAAAACTTTATACCTCCTTCAGACACTATTGTAATCTGTCACCATGTGTCAAGTTGAATGTTTTTCTTGGAGACTGCATGTACTTATGTTGGCAGGTAAAGCATAACATTTATAATAGTTATACTTTACATTTCATCTAAATTAGGGGTGAATCCAAGAGGCATTAATGCTAAGAATATATTTTCAAAAGTTAGCTTCCTGATTAGAGTCCTTTTGAGTCAGAGCCTCACTCTTCTGTGTATTTATCTACATACTTTGTTGGTATCTTATGTAAGTTTTTAATCAATAATTCATCTGGCATTCAAGCAATACTTTTGAGTGTTCAATACTTTATATACCAAATACACCTAATTTTATGTATTTTTCACATTTAATTTTTAAAACATTATAGAAGGGATGAAATATGGTAATTATATTGACTCATATAACCCATTGGCAATCCCAGAATATCAGGTAATTGAGACCAAATGTTAATACTAATGGAGTATATTTTAAACTTAATAGTCAGTCAATATAACTGTATTGTTTTGAGCTAAATGCATAATGATTTAAAGGAATGACAGAGGAAAATATCACTTGGTTATTATCATTTCAGAACTTATTAATGGTTTTTAATATTTGTGAATTGAATGCGTATACAGTTCATTCACCACATTCAGAATAAACTCAAGAAGTTTCAGGGCTAATTATTACCAAGTAACGTGAACAGTTAGTGAAATAATATTGTTCGTCTATGGAGATTTCCTTTAGAATTGACCATACTTTGTGGCATGGAGAGCACCAGAAAACATGTGTGAGTTCATTTTAAACCATTATTTCTCAAAAGAGAATGAGACTTTGGCTACTGAGAAAAAGCCCACAAATATATTACTTATGTATTTATGTATTTCCTTATTCATTTGATCATTTTACAGCCTTATTCCAGCTCTCCTCCCAGTCACACACTCATGCCTTGCTCCCACATACCCTGCTACTTCTTCTTAGAGAAGGGGAAGCACCCCATGGAAACAATCCACTGTAGCAAATCAAGCTATAACAGAACTAAGTGCATCCCCTCCCACTAATGGCAGACAAGGCTGCCCATCTAGGGGAAAGGAATCTAAAAGCAACAGAGTCAGAGAATAGCCCTACTCCCATTGTTAGGGGACTCACATGATTACTAAACTGCAAATCTGCTACATATACATGTAGGGGGTCTAGGATCAGACCATTCTTCCTCTTCGGTTGGTGGTAGTTTCTGTGAGGCCCCATGGGCTCGGTCTTATAAGCTCAGTTTTGTACTTGGTAGTCTTTTTGTGTTTTCCTTGACCCTTCTGGTTCCCTCAAACCTTTTTTGGTGGTCTAAACTATCTGTAAGTCAGTACCGGTGCCAATAATCACATTCAAGTTTTCATCAAATCTCTGAAAGTAAGTTAAATTATAGACTGATATTGGCATTGCCTTTATTTTTTGTAAGATTTTCTACTTGAAAATACATCAAAATCAAGATGTTTGCTTCTTGGTTGACAAATATTTAATTTTTTCAATATAGTAATATTTCTATCAACACATGCTAAGTGTTTTTGCTCTTTTCTGGTCATCAACTTATAAGTATACTGAAGAAATTATTAATTCATTTGAATAACAGTATTTGAGACTTACCTTTTCATTTTAGTTCATAGAATTTAAGTTTTTCTATTTAAAGCAATAATTATTGTCATATATTTCCAGTAGCCCTCAACAAGCTAATATCACTAGTTTTAAATCCTCTTCTCAAAAAACCTACCTTCTGAATTTTAAAAGTGCATTTCATTAATTTTTAAAAACTATTTTTGAACTTTGTTCTTATTGAATTAGATAACAGAGGTTGATATAAATATTATTTAATAGAAGAATTCATTATGTTATTGATAGGCTTTATTGATTCCCAGTGTTTCTTCTGTTTGAAAATTAGAATCTTCATTGTCCCTGAGTACACTTTGATTTGACTTAGCTTTTTTTGTTTGTTTGTATCACCTCTTTATTTTGAAGCTCCTACATGTTTATTCTCAGAGATAAAACAAAATGTAGATCTTAGAGCTAAAACAATTATGATCCTAGCCTCTGTTGGTGTGAAGCATAATTCCTGGGAAAGGATGTTCTTTAAAGATGCATTAAAAACAAATTAAATCCAGTTGGCTTTTCTTCTGCATAATGAATTTTGTGGGTGCTTCACATTCATACAATTTTATTTTTTTATTTGTATTAGGGGAAATAGGAAGTTAAATAGACAATCATGGAAGTAAAATACATGCTGTAGGCCTATCAAGCTAAGGTATTGGCTTATTCCCCTTTAGAACTTTATCTATGTGCAGAATTTAGTGGGAATTGTTCATTGTGATTTCTGCAGTCCCTAGTCTAATCTTGTCCATAGAAAGTTAATGATATTCCCAGACTCTTCCCTCTGGAGTCAATGTATATAAAATTGTAAAGTTCTGAGACATGTGATCAATTTGACTACATGGAGATAATACCTTATTTTTATAATTAATATTAAGTCAGCCCCAAAAACCTTTTAAAACTAAATCTTAACTCTCTTCCCATTTTATGATTCTAGGAGTGTTGGGTAGGCCTTCTGCAACTTATAGTCTCTCTCTAAAATTAATTGTTTCCAAGATTCACTTTAATAATTTACTTCTTGACTTCAGTCTTTGTTCTTTGTTCTTGTTTTAATATTTTAAATATATTCATAAAACTTTATGTCTCTCATTGTCTAAAAAATCTTAAATTATAAAAATGAGAACAATAAGATCAATGAGGTTTAGATGTGATGATGAAATGAGAAAATGTGTAAATCCTTTTTCATTTATTTTCATTTTTTCTAATATTGAGATTATAATTACATTTCTCTCTTCCCTCTCCTCTGTCTAAACCCTACAGTATACATCTCTTTACTCTTGTAAAAACTTATGGCCTCTATTTTCATTAAATGTTATTTCATGCATATGTGTATCTGGTTATGCAAGAAAATAGAATTATTATATGTAAATAGTAATGCATGGGCTAAAAAAAAACCCTCTGATTTCAGTATTCAGGTTTTTTGTTTTCATTGATCAATAAAGAATGACATGCTATATAAATTTTGAACATAGAACATTTTGTAGATAACAAAGAAAATATTACACAGAAGTAGAATTGCTTTACAGAATACAGTTAGATTACCAAGTGAATAATGTGTAGTGGATGGGACTATGTACAGGAGAGTATAAAGACTCTATTCCTGGGCTAAGATCAATTTAGGAAGAATGACCACATGTTTATGCACACAAACAGTAGTCCTTTGACAAAAATATTAATTAATAATAGGTGAGTCTTTGTAATACCTGTTTCATGGAAAGGTTTGAGCCTTGGGCAAACAAACTCTATTAAATCCATTTCTGCTTTTCCTAACATTTGCTTCCTATCATGTTTTGCATTAGTAAAATTCATGAGACTTATGGTTAAATTAGTAATCAAAATTATCATGATAGCTATCAATAGCCCATAATCTAATATCAACAACTAATAAATGTGACTTCGTGAAACTGAAAAGTTTCAGTAATGTACAAGACATTGTCTAAAACCCACAGACTGGAAAAACATATTTACTAATTGTTTATCTCACCCATGAAACACGTAAAGAAGTGCTCAGTGACCTTAGTCATCAGGGAAATGAAAATCAAAACTCAGAGAGACCATCTTATACTTGTCAGAGTGGCTAAGATAATAACTCAAATAACAGCACCTGCTGATAAGGATGTGGTGAAATCAGAACAGTCCTCCAGTGCAAACAGTATAACATCTTTGGAAATAAATCTGGTACTTTCTCAGAAAATTTGGAATAGTGCTACCCCAAGACTCAAGTATACCACTCCTGAGCATATACCCATAAAATGCTCCATCATATAACAAGGACATTTGCTCAACTATGTTCATTGTAACATGTCCCTCAACTGAAAAATGGGTGAAGAAATTGTGGTACATTACACAATGAAATACTACTCAGCTATTGAAAACCATGAAAATCTTAAATTTTGAAGGAAAATGGATGGAACTAGAAATACCATCTTGAGTGAGGCAACCCAGACCCAGAAAGACAAGGATGGTATATACATACCTATAAGCAGATATTAACCATATAATATAGGATAACCACACTGCAATACACAGAATTAATGAAGCTAATTAACAAAGAGGACTCTAGAGAGGAGTGCTTAATTCTCAATCAGAAGCACATATAAAATAGACACTGGAAGTATTTGAAGAAAGGGAACAGCATAGGATCTTAATATAGTTGTCCTCTGAAACACTCCACCCAGCAGATGCTTAAAGCCAATTCATAGGCTCCCAGTCAAACTTTGGTGCAGAGTGCCTGGAGACTTATCAGAGAGTTGGGGAATAGAATGAGATAGAGGGTATAGGAGCTCTACAAGGAGAAATATAGAGTCAACAACTCTGGTCCCAGGTGGACCTACAGATACTGTACACCAGCCAAGGACCACACATGAAGAGGACTTGGACCCTCTGCACAGATGTAGTGGATAGGCAATACAGTCTCCATGTTATCCCCATAATTTGGAAAGTAGTCACTTCCTCTGACATAAACTCTGTTGTCCATTCATTGATCACTTCCTCCTGGTGAACTGGCCATGCAAGCCCAATGAGGAAGAGGATGCATATGAGACTTGAAAGGCTGGGGTCAGATGGTAGGGGAAAAGACCTCTTCTTTTCACAGGACAAGGGGAAGAGGAGAAGGGGAAACAGAAGAAGAGGGAATGGTCTACAATCAGGATGTAACATGAATGAATTAAAAATAAACAAATTTCTAATAAATGTTCCTGGTAGTATACCTAATTTTCAAGTTGATGACGACTCAAAAATCTGGGAGAAAGACTTTTTATCATACCTATGAGAGGGTTACCTTGTTAATCTTGCAAATATAGGCATAAAGATATACCTAGTGTGTTTGGCACCATTCTCTGGAATGGGTTACTGAGATTTATAAAAAAAAAAATAGTAGTAATTTACATCACAAGACATAATTGCTGAGAGATCCAAAATGGTGGCACTGACCTCACAAGGTATTGGATCAGCAGAAGAGCATTTATTGCAGAATTACCAATAGGCTTTGGCTGTGGACCCCAAAACTGTAGCTGCTAAGTTCCCCAGGTGAAAGGAAACCATACACTGAGAAAAAAGGCTGGTCCAACATTGTCACCTGACTAGTCCTGGGGAAAGGCCCCTGAGTTTCGCTAGAGCAAGGTCACAACCTCTGTCAACCTGTATACTCCCACTATTTCCTGTGTGGGTACCATTGGGTACCTAGATATGCACCTCGAAATTCAGGACCCCTTACCCACAGGGACCACTGAAATAACCACAGACGCCACTCCAATGTATATCTGGCCTCACAAGGAGAGCAATGAGACTTCTGAGCTCACAGATTCTCTAAAATGGCTAAACACTGCAAGCAGAGAGTCTGAACAGTGTGTGGGCATCAGTGGCTCATTAACCTCTATGAAAGAAAGCCTGTTTTGGGGCTTCTTACTCTGTGACTTCCCCTGCTGAGAATGTTAGGAGAGATCGACAGGCAATTCCCCAAGAACCACCCAACAGTCAGAAACCATAACCAGCAATCAGAAGAGGGTCCCTGTTGGAAATATCCACGTTCCTGTCCATGATTTTTCCCACAGCCAAAAGAACTCCAGCTGGCCCAAAAAACTACCAGCCAATGCCAGAGACAACTAGATGAATAAAAAACCAATGTAAAAACACAATCAACAAACACCAGAGCAATAAGGGTTCTCCGGAACTGACTTTTCCTCTGGCAATCAGCCCTGGATACTGTAACATAACTGACACACACAAAAATGACATTAAACCTTTGCTAATAAATATGATGAAGGTCTATAAGGAGGAATAATCTAAAGAAATTCAGGAAGATTTAGCCGAACTGATTGATCCTTTAAAAGAAGAAATGAATAAATCACTCAAAGAAATATAGGAAAATTCAAACAAATGTGTGAAGGAAAATAATAGAAGAGTTAAATATCTGAATATGGAAATGAAAACAATAGAGAAACCACAAACTGAGGAATCCCTGGAGAGGGAGAAGTTATAGAAAGAAACTGGCACTACAGAGAAAAGCATCACCAACAGAATTCAAGAAATGGATGAAAGAATCTCAAATGTAGAAGATGCTATTGAAAATCAATGCATCCATCAAAGAAAATGTTAAATCTAAAAACAAAACAAAACAAAAACAAAACAAAAAAAAACCCACAAAAAACAAAAAACCTCTAACACAAAACATACAAGAAATAAAGGATACCATGAAAAGATGAAACCTGAAAATTATAGGAAAAGAAGATAGAGAAGATTCTTGGATCCAAGGACCAGAAAACATTTATAACAAAACCACAGGAGAAAAATTCCCCAATCTATAGAAAGAGGTTCCTATAAGAAGCCTACAGAACACCAAATAGATAGGACTGGAATAGGAAATTCTTCTGCCACTTAGTAATCAAAACACTAAATGAAAGAAAATAGAAAACATATTAAAAGCTGCAATGAAAAGGCTCCATAGAATACAATGGTAAGAGTATCAGAATCACATCTTCCTTCTCAGCAGAGGCCATAAAAGTGAGAGAGTCTGGGCAGACAACTTATAAACCATAAGAAACCGCATATGCCGGTCAAGAATACTATAACCAGAAAAATATTTCAGTCAGCATAAATGTAGAAAACATGGTAATCTATGAAAGAAATAAAATTTAAAAATATGTATGCCTAATCCCACAACTATAGAAGATATAAGAAGGAAAGCTCTCACCAAAGGAAGTTAATTACACCCCCAAAATGACAGGATATAATAATTTTGCTACAGCAAAGCAAGAAGAAGAAAAACAAAAAACACACTACCACAACCAAATTTAGAATAAAAGGAATTAACAGTCATTTGTCATTAATATCTCTCAACATCACTGGACTCATCTCCCCAATAAAAAGACACACACTAAAAGAATTTTTAGATGAACAGGACACATCAATCTGCTGCACACAGAAAACTCACCTCAGCTGCCAAAATAGATATTACCTGAGAGAAAAGGGCTAGAAAAAGGTTTTACAAACAAGCAGACCCAAGAAGCAAGCTGGAGTAGCCATTCAAATATTCACAAAATTGACTTTTAATAAAAAATTAATCAAGAAAGTTGAATAAATATACTTCATATGCATCAAAGGAAAATTCCACCAAGATTACATCTCAAATCTGAACATCTATACCCCAAATGCAAGGGCATCCACATTTGTGAAAGAAATATTACTAAAGCTTAAACCACAAATTAATAGTGGGAGCACTCCACTCTTGCCAAAGGACAAGTCAACAAAATGGGTTACTGAGATTTATAAAAAAAAGTAGTAAAATGGCCATGTTATTTAAAGCAATACTTTCAATGCATGCATTTACCATAAAAATGCCAACACATTTGTTTACAGACATCAAAAGAACAATTCTCCACTTCATAGGGAAAAACAAAAAACTCAGAAAACCTAAGACAATCCTGTGCAATAAAAGATCTTCAGGAAATATCTTCATCCCTGATCCCTACATTTACTAGAGCAACAGTAATGAAAATGGCTTGGTAGTGGCATAGAAAAAGGCCACATTCCACATCAATGGAGTTAAATTGAATACACAGAAATCAACCCACACACCTAAGGACAATTGATCGTTGACAAAGAAGCCAAAGCCATACAATGGAAAAAAGAGAGTATCTTTGAAAATGGTGTTGGTCTATCTGGATGTCTACATATAGAAAAATGCAAATAGACTCATATTTGTCATTCTGTACAAAATTCAAGTCCATGTGGATCAAAGACCTTAAAATAAAACCAGAAACAAATCTATTACAAAAGAAAGTGTGGAAGAGCCATGGATACATTGGCACATGAGACGACATCCTGAAAAGAGTACCAGAAGCTCAGGCTCCAAAATCATCAATTAGTAAATGGTTCTCACGAAATGAAAAAGCTTCTTTTAGTCAAAGAACACTGTCAATGAAATGAAAGTCACATCTGACAAATGGCTAATATCCAATATATATACATATTAGATACAATATATCATATATATTGACTCAAATAATTGAACACCAAGAAAACCAAATAATCCAATTTAAAAATGGGGTACAGAGGTAGACAGAGAGTTCTCATTTTTTAAGTAATAATTTTTATTATTTAATTAATTTATTCAGATTACATACAACTCAACTGTTATCCCATCACTTGTATCCTCCCATTCCTCCCATGCCTCTGCCTTCACCCTATTGCCCTCCCCTAGGTCTAAGACTGAGGGAGAGGGACCTCCTCCCCCACTTTATGGTCATAGGCTATCAAGTCTCATTTTGGTAGCCTGCTTATTATTTCTTTGAGTGCCATCAGTCCTCCCCACAGAGGGAAGGTAGTCAAATACGGGACACCAGAGTTCATGTCAGAGTCAGTTTCCACTCTGCAATAACTGTGGATAATATCCTGTCCACTGGGTAGATCAGAGTAAGGGTTCAATGTTTAATACTTGTATTGTCCTTGGTTAGTGCAATAGTTTGAGCAGACCCCCCTGGGTCCTGATCCACCCACCACAATGTTCTTCTTCTAGGTTTCTACCAGGAGAATTTTCAACAGAAGAATATGGAATGGCCAATAAACAATTAAAGAAATGGTCAATGTTCTTAGCCATCAGGGAAAGGCCAATCAAATTTATTCTGATATTCCTTCGTATGCATATCAGGATGGCTAAGATCAAAAAATGAAGTGATAGCACATGCTGACTAGGATATGGAGAAAGGTGAACAGTCCTCCATTGCGGGTGAGAATGCTAACTTGTACAACCACTTTGGAAAACAATATTATGTTTTCTCAGAAAATATGGAACATCTCTACCTTGAGACCCAGCTGTACCACTTGTGGGCATATATCCGAATGATGTTTCACAGTACAACAAGGACATTTGCTCAACTAGGTTCACAGCAGCACTATTTGTAATAGCAAAAAACTGGGAAAAAACCCAGATGTACCTCAGCTGAAGAATGGATGAAAAAACGGT
Source organism: Acomys percivali (assembly GCA_907169655.1). Classification (NCBI taxonomy): domain Eukaryota; kingdom Metazoa; phylum Chordata; class Mammalia; order Rodentia; family Muridae; genus Acomys; species Acomys percivali. The sequence continues at coordinate 68,794,784 of OU015747.1, forward strand.
GCTACATCAACACAATGGAAAGCTATTCTACTATCAAAATCAAGGACATCATGAAATTTGCAGGCAAATGGATAGAGCTGAAATAGATCATGATTGGTGAAGTTACCCAGCCCCAGAAGTACACTCATGGTTTATATGCACATATAAGCAGGTATTAGCCAATTAATACAGTATAACCACATTACAATCCAGAGACCTAAAGAAGCTAAGTAAGGAGGAGGACCCCAGGGATAATCCTTAATACTTATTAAGGGCCAATTGAAAAGACATTTGGAGCTATTGCACAGAGGGACAAGGCAAGAGCCTGACATCAAGGTCCTTTAAAGACTCTACTCAGCAGGAGTCAAAGCCAAAGCTGAATCTTACAGGCAAACTTTGGGCAGATGGTATGGTGTCTTGTATAGAAGGACTGAGAGGGCATAGGAGCTCCGTAAGAAAATGAACATTGCCAAAAAATCTGAACAGAAGAGGGCCAGAGGAGTATGATACAGCAAACAAGAACCATGCATGAAGAGGACACAAGCTCCCTCCTCAGATATAGCCAATAGCCTTATCAGTCTTATAGCAGTCTGCTAGTAAGTGGAGCAGGGCCTGTTGCTATCATGAACTATCTTGCCTGCTGTTAGATGACTTCCCTCAGGCAAGGTACTTTAACAGGTTACAGAGGAAGAGGATGCAGTCAGTCCAGATGAGACTTAATAGGTTGAGGTCAGTTGATAGGGGAGGAAGGGTCTCTTTCTCTCTCTCTCTCTCTCTCTCTCTCTCTCTCTCTCTCTCTCTCTCTCTCTCTCTCTCTCTGAGCACTAGTAAAGGGACATAGAAGGGAAGATGGAAGATAGGTGTGATGAGGAGGAGATGATGGTGTGTGTGCTACAATTGGAATGTAAAGTGGACACATTTTTTAAAAATTCAAATTAAAAAATAATTTGTTGCTACATGTTTCTTGACCATGAATATGCTATGACCATCTGCTTGAAACTCTTAGCTTCCTGATTGCCCCATTTTAGACTACTTTATGTTCAAATTGTGAGCTGAAAGAACTATGGAGTTTCATTTGTCGGGATATTTACAGTAAGAATAGGAAAAGTTATTAAGTAATTAAGAAGATGACAATTATAAAGTTGTAAAGTATGAGTTCACAGTTCAGAAGTTCACAGTGGCTGGAAGTTAATGTGCATAGAGTTTCCTGTGGAATAAAAGTATATAAATTACTAGTTGTATTTTGCATTATTTAAATTTAGATAAAAAGGACACAAAGACTAAAATGCATTCAATTTGATATAAATAAAGACATGACTATTTTGGATATTTTATACTTCTTTTTACTTTATTTTACATTTAATTATAATCTGAATCATATTCCTATTTATATAACATAGCGGTATCTTTGAATCATTGACTTGTTTCATAAATTATAACTGAAAAGACTGATTACAAACATTCATGAATATTTTTGGGTTTGAAATGAAACAATAAATTCCATGGTTATTTTTATTATTTGTATTTCTTCTAGTTAAAAAGTGAATATCAGATGTCTCCATGTGTGCTTCTATGGAAGATATATGGCAAATTGAGCATCCTGGTGAAAGAGAACTTGCAGAAGTATTATAATTACAGGCACTCATTAGGTATTATGTAACAGGCATGAAAATAAAGAACTTTTAATAATATATGGTTAAAATAAAAATTTGCATTCATACTCTTTTTACTGAACTGAACTTCAAAGATAATTCTTATGCTAATAAAGATGATGACAATAATTGCTGTCAGATTTACTAAATCTTCCTATTAGACAAGTGACATGATAGGTATAAAGACTCAGATGATCCATCAAAAAGTTTCACATGATTGTAATACAATTTTTACTTTATAAGTAAAACTCTAAATCATTTAAAAGTTTCTTGTTCTTAGACTGCCCTAATTATCAGGGACATAATTCAAGGGACGCATGTAAACACACATTATTAATGAAATATTTATCCATTTCCCCCAGTTTATTTTACTGAAGTTATTTTAGGTAATATAATTTTGATTCTTGAGTCTTAACACCATAATTGAAATTAGTGACATGATTTACTTATTTTTTAAGGAAGTATAAATTTTAATATTTTGCATCTGGTAAAAATGAGTTTAAATTAACAAATGAATTAGCTTTTTCTGATGTTGTTGAACTTATTTCACTAAGTAAAACAATTTAGGCTGATACCTAGCCAATTCAGTTATTACTCAATTAAAATTAATGCATTCATCTATTAAAGTAACTAACACATTAATTAAGATAAATTAGACCATGAGCTAAACTGTTTAGGAATAATAGCAGTTAGTATTAATTTTGTGGGAGACAAATGAGAGTACCTTCATTTTATGGAGGAAACTTAAAAAAATATCATTAGCTGAAGTCTTGAAACATTAATTTTAAAAGGGAAAGATGAACTTATTTTCTTAAAACTGTTTTGCTTTAGTCTTTAAAGATGGCTTATAATGTTTCCACTCATATTTCTCAAAGTCATCTGAAATCTTTCATTAACTCACTTATTTTTTAAAAAATATGTCTAGCTCCTTTCTTTTGCGTCTCATGTGGCTAAGATGTCAAGATGGACCCTAGAGAGGATGCTTAATTCTCATTCAGAAGGGCAAATAGAATAGATACCAGAAGTGATTGAAAAAAGGAACAGGACAGGACTCTAGCATTGATGTCCTCTGAAAGACTTCAAGCAGCAGGAGATCAAGGAGGAAGCTGAGACTCATAGCCAAACACTGCACAGAGGGCACTAAGTCCATGCATGGAGAGGACCTTGCTTAGATGTAGTCCATAGGCATCTCAGTCTCCATGTGGGTCGCCTAGTATGGGGAACAGTGGCTGTTTCTGACATGAACTCTGATGCCTGCTCATTTGTCATTTCCCCCTTGGTGGCATGGCCTTGCCAGGCAACAGAGTCAGAGGAGACAGGTAATCCTCATGCAACTTGGTAGACTAGGGTCAGTTGGTAGGGGAAGATAGCTCCCCTTTCTGAATGAGAGTGGCATGGGAGAAGAGGGAGTGAGGGTTTGAAAAGGAGAAAACAAGGGAGGGGTTACAATCAGGATATAAAGTGAATAAACTTTAAAAAAAAAACAAAGACTGGCCTTGAACTCCTTAGGTAACAGAGAGTCACCTAAAACTCCTCTATCATTTTGTATCTACCTCAAGGGAATTATAACTAAAGAGATATACCCCATAACCTAATTATACTGTTCTAACAATCAGAGAAAATACTCAAATCATTCTAGGTAAGTATTCTACTAATTGAGCTACTAAACTTGGTTTTAATTAAAACTTTTGAACTTTTGGGTTTTATAGCATTCTCAGAACTCATGTTGTTGTTGATAGGTAAGAAAGTGGTGAGTTCCTATAAAAATATTTAGTTAGGATGACATAAAAAACAGGAGGGATTTAGACAAACTGTTTTTGTGTAGGTATATCATTTTACAAGCAGTCACATCTACTGTGAATTCTGCATACTGACTGTCCTGTTTTACCAGGAAAACACTGTTATACTCTATATATCCAGTATCTTGAGATCTTACAACCTTCTGCCCTATTTTCTATAATGATCTTTGACACATTGGAAGATTGTCTAAATATTGACCAATTATAGTGTGTATCTATGTTAGTGACTATCTATGCAATAGTAAATTTTCCTGATGAAAGTTGAGAGATAAAATTATCTATTGTTATAATGTGTTTATAATGATATCTCTTTAGATTTTTATTTAATTTTTTTACTTTAGCAGAATAATAGTAGTATGTTATTCTTTAAAGTCAATTACCTACACCTAGCTTCTGACTCTTGTCCTCAGTAATAATGCTAAGTATGAATTCTGTCTTGATTTAGTGGGCCTTAATTCCATCACAAAGATGTCTATTACTCTCATAAATACAGGGTAATATAGCACAAGTAGATATATTTTCCCCAGGCTGGTTGTAAGTATAACTCCAGCCAATGAAAATCATTACTGGTAAGGATGGTGGTTGGTGAGAGGAAAATAAGCAGCATTTTCCAGAAGTGAAACCTCTGAGAAGCTACCTAAGCAGCATTAGATGACACTTCTTTACCTATACATATAATGATACTGCTAAGTACACTCAATGGGCTTAAAAAATAGGCAGAACACATGAAATTAGGAAAACATAGTGGTGGTAGGAATAGAAAAGTTGGAGGGGAGAGAAAGAACGGTAATCTGATAAAAGTGTATTATATAAATATGTGAAACTTTCAACCAAAACTTAAAAGAAGGGGGATCCAAGGTGGCAGCACTGAACATACACCTTGTTTTTTCAGCAGGTCATCAGTGACTTTACAGTGATCCAAGAACCACAAGACTACAGTACTGGTAACTGCCAGCTGAGAAGGGTCTAAATTGAGTGGAACATGGCTGGTTCTGGCCTCGGGCCACCCAAATAATTCACAGAAAAGTCCCAGTTCCCTAGAGCTGTGGGCTACGTTCCAAAGTATAGTGCCACAAGACTAGTTGGCAAGCATATTCTGACCACTCGGGCTCAGAGAGAACCCTGCACTGCAAAAATTATACCATGGCCCATATTCCACCCATAGGAGGCAAGCAGACCCACAGAAGCAGTGCTCTGCTCTGTATATCTCTTTCTGCTCCCCAGATGCCTAGTATACCTGGTTGCAAACAGTGAGTCAAGAGAGACAGTGATCTCAGCAGAGGTGAGTTGGGCTGGGCACAGAACCAAAGTCCTATTGCCCTCTGCCCAGCAGAACCCAGGCAAGGTCACCTGAGCAGCTCTCTGCTTTGATACCTTTCTGCATGCTGCCAACAAACCTTACCTACCTGGGTTCCAGGAGTCAGTGAACACAGCACAAGGAAGGAGTGTGAAGACTCATTGTCTCTACCTGCCCCCAAACCTTATGCCCATCAGCGACCACTAAACCTCCTAACAGCAGAGTCATCACGATAGGAAGAGGTCAGCATAAGAACACAAGCAGCAACTTTCAGGACAACTCAATGTAACCAGACACCAACAATCCCACTGCCACAACAAGCCCTGGAGATAAAACTCCTCCAATGCACAGGAGAAAGACTTCAAATCCAAGGTTAAGCAAATGATAGAGACGTTAAAGCTGGGAAATAAATTCTTGAAACTAGAATTGGAATACACAAAGAAAGAGATGACAGAATTGAACAAAAAGTTTATAGAAATTAGTAAATGACAGGAAACTACAAGCAAACATGAGAAGGAAATGATAAAAGTTTCAAGACGTGAAAATTGAGATAGAACCAATGAAGAAAACACAATCCGAGTAATGGAAAACCTAGAGAAGAGGACAGGATCTACAGACACAAGCCTACCAACAGAATTCTAAAGGTGGAAGAAAGAATATCAGGAACAGAGGGTATGACTGAGGAAATTGATAGAACACTCAAAGAAAATGTTAAATCCAAAAAGCTCCTGAAACAGAACCTCCAAGATATCTGGGACACTATGAAAAGACCAAATCTAAGAATCATGGGGGTAGAAGAAAAAGAAGATTCCCAGTTGCAATGCCCAGAAAATATTTTTAAGAAAATCATGGAAAAAAACTTCCCTATGTTAAAGAAGTAAATGGCCTTAGATACACCTGAAGATTATGGGACTCCAAATAGACTAGACCAGAAAAGGAAATTCTCCTGCCAAGTAATAATCAAAACACTAAATGTATGGAAAAAAAGAAAGACTATTAAAATCAGCATGAAAAAAGGGCCAAGTCATATATAAATGCAAACCTATCAAAATTAAACCCAATTTCTCAACAGAGACCATGAAAGGAAGAAGGGTCTATATGGATGTCATGCAGACACTAAGAGACCAAAGATGTGAATGCAGACTACTATACTCAGCAAGACTTTCAATCACTATAGGTGGGGAGATCAAGATATTCCATGACCAAACCAAGTTTAAACATTAAATAACTACAAATCTAGCCCTGTAGAAGATACAAAAAGGGAAATTCCAAACCAAGGAGAGTAAGTATACCCAGGAAAGTGAAGGAAATAAATAATCCCACACCAGCAAAACCAAAAGAAAGGAATCTCTCTCTCTCTCTCTCTCTCTCTCTCTCTCTCTCTCTCTCTCTCT